>CM062807.1:852030207-852542707 GCA_031772625.1 Pinus tabuliformis | reverse complement strand
TCAATTAGTGATGGTGTTGGGTTGTAGAGTGCCAAAACACGGTGGTAGTGGATAAAGTAAAAGCCAATAATCTAAGGGTCGGGAAGACCCTACCGGTCAACTCATCCCAGTGGTGTATCCTAGAAGGAAAAATGAAGAAGAACATAAAAAAAATGCAAAAAAGGTAAAAACAGAGGGAAGCGAGTCCACCTCCGCATTGAATGAAAAGTTAATTGATGAGAAACTAAGGGGGAATATTATTGTATGTCTGATAATTGTTGGTCCCGAAAAGTGTTTCAACGAGGTAACTAGCATGGTAGATAATCTAACGCTAGCCCTCGGAATGGTGAAAGTCAACTAATGGAAATAGCCGACCAATGACCAGGATTGATCCCGGGGGGTCAGGCCTCACTTCCAACATTGTCCATTCACCCTTCTGGAGTAGGGGGACCACACCCTCCACCAACATGATAACACAATGACAACTTCAAAAAAGAAATCATGATTTTTTATAGGGCCAATGGCCTTCCCTCCTCCACTTCCCATCCAATCTCATGGCTCCACCTTTATCTCATCCAAACATCATTCCACCATACTCCCCACCTTCATAATCACAACCTTTTTTCCATCAGTGTTCAAATTTTAATTTGTTTCAATGGTGTCCTCTATCACTAATGTTATGCTTGACCCCATTCAGCCATCAGCCATTGTAGAGCACTTCCAATGCAACCACTCCAAATCATGTCTGTCCACCATGGATTTTAATCCTGATGGATGAAAGGTAACACCATACAAGAAGGGATAGCTCCAAAAAAGGGGAAATTTAAGTAGTTAGAGGGAGAAAACGAAAAGTGAATTGGCAGGTAACCATGGGAGATATACAATGGAAGAGACGTGGCCAGATCATCAACCCATCATGAACCTAGATAATGGAATCTGTTTCCACCTTAGGAAATTATAGGAATTGACAATGGAGATATTTTGCTATGTCAATTATGACACTTCATGTTTTTTATGTTTTGTAAATATTTCATTTCAAGAAGGAAAAAAAATTGTTAGGTAATCATTAGGATAGCTAGGCCATTTTCATGCTCAAACAACTAGGAAGTTCAGAAAATTGTAGCATTCAAGAAATTCTTATGATTGTTTGTTTTGACTCTCTCCCTGTAAAAAGGAAGAGGAACTCAGTAGTAGAGGTTCTAATTTTTCTGGTTCTAGTGGTTTGATTTTCCTATTCCGAAGGATGTAATTGTTTTGAAATTTTCACAAGTTTGGGCCTATGACATATATTTCGTTCTTGTATATTAATGAAGAAGTTCCTAGGGATTCCAAGAATTGGGTCATGTAGTATGTGTTCTACCTTCGTGTGTCATTTCATGTGCATTTTTGTTCTTGATAAATTGTGTAATTGTAGCTATTGGAGTCACTCTTAAGTCACATATTTACTTATGTTATGTTATAGAAAACGATACGTGTGAGATTGCAGATTTACTTATGTATGTGATAGCAGACGATACCTATGAGATTGCAGATTTACCTATGTTATGTGATAGCAGATGGTATCTATGAGATAATATATTTACCTATGTTATGATATGACAGATATTACATGTGATATATTGAGTTGAAGGCCTTAAAACATGCTCCATAATTTTTGCACCTCATTTCCTTGATCTTTTCGTGATTCTCCTGGGATTTATTACATAGGATTATGGGTCTATCTAGCCCTAGGAATTGGGTTTCTTCCTTATATTTCTTCTTTCCACCTTTACTGCAATGACTAATCAAGTTGCATTCTCTATGTGTAGGCCACCAAATATGAGCATTTACTCTTAGGAATGATATACTATTTATTTGTATATTGAATCTTCCTCTGAGAAGGGTAATTGAGCCAAATCAAAATAATTTTAAATTTATCTCTTGAGTAACACTGATTCATCTTTAAGAGAGACTAAGATGTCCTAGGCATTGCCCCTTCTCCTCAACCTGGGGGTTGTATCTAGGAGCGAAAAACATATTTTGGCACTGTTGTTAGGAACAGATTAGAATATATTTCCCTGGGTAGAAATTTGTGCATTCCTTCGTCATGAGAAAAGGAAGAGTGGGTTGAGATATCTCATCTATAGGGTTTTCAAAATGGCTCTTCCTACATTCTCGGCCAAAAAAATTGTCCCACTATATTTTTATTTTGTTGTTGGTTACCCTCATCATGTTCCTCCATTTCAAGAATGGTATACCTACTTACCTAGATTCAGTGGAAGCGAAGATGAAATCTGAACCCAAAACCTTAAGGACATTCATGAATTCATGGAGGAACAAGGTATTGTTCATGAAGATGTGAAAATGAAGTTTGTCATGTATTCTTTGGAAAAGGATGCTAGGGCTTGGTACAAATCCCTACCTCAGGGTAGCATATCTTCTTTGAAGAACTTTCACATAACATTTAGATATTTTTGCAAATGTTTATATCTAGTAGATTTTTTATTTGAAGATTACTGTGAACATTTTAATATTGAAAATATTTCTAAGATTGATGACGCTATTGAAGATATTTGTGGAGACCAGATCCAAGAAAAAATAAACATACATCAAGAAGCACTTCCCAACAATCAAGAAAAGGAAGAAGAATTAAATGAGTTGCAGATAAACCCTCAGAGGTCATATTTTGTATATTGTTTTGGTGTTATTGTTTATGATACTTATCTTTCAGAAGAGGATTTTGGCTCCTCAACAGATTCTCCATTTTATGATACTTACAATTTAGAGGAGGACGATTCTATTGCATGTTTCCAAGGATATTTGATTATAGACCAATAACAAGAGGATGACTAACAACAAGCTTTCCAGGGAGATCCCAAGGTTGAAGAGTTAAGTAAGCACTATGGCTACCCTATGCAAGAAGACACATGTATGTAGATTGTTCAAGAAAAGGAGGCAGCTACAAATTTATCTCATAAATTTTGTGATCAAGTAGATGACTATAAGGAAGCCTTCTTTGGTTAGCAACAAATTTTAGTTTCGGGGTATGTGCAAATTTTTTTATCTAAAAATTCTATACGGTGCATGCCAATTTTAATTTTTGAATTTTAGTAGCGCGAAAGTATAAGGTCCAGTATTCAAATGCTATCTCGGTACAACTGGAAAGTGGATTTCACTTGAGTGGATTCAATGTTGTTTATAGGGACCTATACATAAATAAGCTCAGGTGTTGAGAAATTCATTTTTAGTTGCAGTTTTTCAGATGGTAAATAAAGGAAGCAGTCCCAGTTGAAAACAATTTTGAGAGATTTTAGAATTTAGTTTTCAGACTTGATTTTTGACTTCATGCCCAATGGTGAAAGATACTAGTCTACAAGTTCTCAAGGCCTTGTCAACAAGGCACTATCTCCAATTGGAGCAAATGTTGTACCCCCTCACCCCCCCTTTTTGAATTTTCTTCATATAGAAGAGGATATATGTTCTTGTATGCAAGGAGGGATTGCAAAATTTAGAAAAAAACTGGGATTAAAAAGGAAAATCAAGGTTGAGGCATATTCAAGGGGGAATATGAAGAGGAGATAAGGAGGATTGGTGAAAATAATAACAAATCTTGAAGCTATTTTTCTAGCAGAAGATGAGATCAAAGATCACTTCAAACTCATTCAGCCAAAAAGTGCTCTAGAAGGGATTTCTAATCATATGTAGAAGTTTGAAAATGGCCTCCTAGATCGTGAGATAAAACCAGTAAAAGCTAGTGCCCACAAGTCAAATATCATAGAACTAAAGGGAATTTGGGTGAACTTTTGGCGTGTAGCCAAAGTTGGCTTAAGTTCCAAATTCGGCGGCAAGGCTAGCAGAGCCTCTACGTGAAGCTCTGGGTAGACATAGTTGACACATTAGCAATAGAGAATAACTATGTTGGTAACTAATGGAGCCAACCAAGCGGGTTTAGCCCAATAGAGTATTAAGAATAAAAGAAATAAAACATCAGGATGTTTTGAGTGGGCGGTGTCTACTCGATAGAGTTACCCTGACAGAAACTTAGGAGCGCACAATGTTAAGCACTAGGAGATGAGGATCAATATGACATCATCTCAATGGTCATACCCCAAAGGGTTCACCCTCAAGATTTCAATAAAAACACAAGGGTTGTAGTGCCAAGATGGAAAAAAGCGGGTGGGGCCCACCCGACTATGATAGCCCGGAAAAAAATAAAGAGGAACCGCAAAATAGGGGGAGTAAGCCCAGATAATTTTGGCGAAAAAATAAAGAAAAAGGCTAGTTAGGCCAAAAGATAATTAACAAAGGAAAAGGTAGAAAAAAAAGCCTTGGAGGACCCTTTCTCTCTCCTCCAATAGAAGACAGGTGGCGTCTCATGATTGGCCCACACAACAAAGGACTATGACATCAGCACTAGCTAATAGGAGGTGGACATATGTCATGCAAATATGGAATTTTTGGGCACCCAAGTGGCCCTTTTCTAAATGACAAGTGTCAACACTCAAAGGTCGAAACATGGCAGGAGTTACATCATGGTGATGTCATCCTCGAGGGATCAACCTGGAGAATTCAATTTGCAGCGACGTTGGGTTGTAGTGTGTTGGGACGTGGTGGTAGTGGACAGAGCAAAAATCAATAAACAGAGGATCGGGTAGACCCTACCAACCAGCTCATCCCAACGAGGTATCCCAAAAGGAAAAATGAAGAACATAATTAGGAAAATGAAAATAAGGTAAAGACAGAGGGAAGGGTGTCCACCTCCACATTGAATGCAAAAGTTAATCGACGAGTAGCTAAGGGGGAGGATCACCATCTATTCGACAACCGTTGGTCCCAAAAAGTGTTTTGGTGGGGTAACTAGCGCAATGGATAATATAATGTTAGCCCCCGAAATGGTCAGAGTTAGCCAGAAAAAATAGCCAATCAATGACCACTTTTGATCTCGAGGGGGGGCGTCAGACCTCACTCCTAACATTTTCCATTCACCCCCCCAAAGTATGGGGGTCACACCTACCACCAACATGACAACACAACGACAACTTCAACCAGTGAGCACAATGTTTTCCAGGGCCGAGGGCCTTCCCTCCTCCACTTCCCATCCAATCCCTTGGCTCCAAGCGTCTCCCATCCACACGTCATGCCACCATAATCACCACCTACATAGTCACCTCCTGATAGTCATTAGTGTTCAAATTTTGATTTGTTTCAATGGTTCACTGTGTCACCCATCTTGTGCTCGACCCCATTCATCCATCAGCCAGTGTAGAGAAATTCTATTACAACCACACCAGATCACGTCCATGCATGTTGGCTTAATGGTCCTAACCCAAGTTCAGAGTTAATGTTTCCAAACAAATCCCTACCCTACTGGCCCTTTCGGCATCAACTCGTGGAGCGCGGACTGAAGTCTCATTCGAAGTAGTATCGGGGGATGCTAGAACCAAGTTTCCGCACCTAGAGATGAGTGTGATGTCATTTTGTTCCCTAATCCTACCTTTACGCAGATCGATAAGCCCTTAGGGCTTATCAAAATAACTTCCCTTAATCAAATTCTATACCTCCGTGAAGGTCTATGGCTATCTTTTCTGGACCCTAAACAAGTGAATTAACCACTTACACACCTCTGTACTTACCCTTAATTCTGCATTTACCCAGCTTGGCTTAAGTGTTTGATAACATTAACGTGCAACCAGATATTCTTCACGTAAATAGTTATTATTACTTGCATTCATATGGCAATGTAAATCATGTAAGATTTTCCATCAATACAATATTAATTCATAAACTTGTCATTCGTCATAACGTAATAGCACATTCATTCATAACAGAAATAAATAGACAAAACATAGATATTTCCAGAATAATCTCCTTATTGATACTTTAGTTCTTATAGAATCAAGACTTCCCTGTGCACTGAACTGCAAGGGTGTGTGCACTCAGCTGTGGACTCCACTCTAGGCCTCTGTGAACATAGCTGCAGAGCTTCTCTTCTACTCTAAGAATTCTTCGCTCTTACTATTAATAACCCATTACATCTTCATTCTTCGTTATTATCTATATCATAGATGTCTAAGACTCTCCTTTTTATGCAATCCCATGGTCTGCGAATCATGGGTAAGTCTATACAAGCCAACACAACTTACCTAACAGAAGGGTAAAACCATTTATGGAACTTTACCATCTATGCACTCCGCGACCAAATTTTGCGAGGACTTTACATTCCTTACCACCAAAACTTGGGCTTTTTCCCCAAAACTTGGGCTTTTTCCCCAAAATTGACCCTAGTGGACCCTGTCCCAACAATGCACCATGGATTTTAATCTCAATGGGTGAAAAAGTAAGACCATACAAGAAGGTCCAGCTCCAAAAAAGGGGAAATTTAAGAAGTTAGAAGGAGAAAAAAAATAGGTGAATTGGAAGGTAACTGTGTGTTGGGACAGGGTCCCCTAGGGTCAATTTTGGGGCAAAAGCCCAAGTTTTGGGGAAAAAATCCCAAGTTTTGTTGTATAGAATGTAAAGTCTCCGCAAGTTGGGGTTGCGAAGTGCATAGATAGTAAAGCTTCATAAATGGTTTTACCCTTCTTTTATGTAAGTTGTGTCAGATTTTATAGGTCTACCTATGGTCCACGGACCATGAGATTGTATAAGTAGGAGAGTCTTAGAGAGTCTAAGGCATGTAATGAAGGATGAAGATGAATGTAATGGGTTAGTAAGAATAAGAATGAAGAAGTATTAGAGTAGAAGAGAGGCTCTGCAACTGTGTGTGTAGAGGCCTAGAGTAGAGTCTGCAGCTGAGTGCGCAGACCCTTAAAACTGAGTACGCAGGGAAGTCTTGAGTCTGTAAGCAGCACTGAAGCATTAATAAAGAGATTATTCCAAAAAATCATGTGTTTTGTCTATTTATTTATGTTATGAATGAATGCACTTTTATGTTTTGATGAACGATGGGTTTATGAAATAATATTGTATTGATGCACAACTTTACGTGGTTTATATTGTTATATGAATGCAAGCAATAATAATTGTTTACGCAAAGAATACCTTATTGTATGCGGAGGTTATTAAACAATTAAGTCGATCTGGGTAAATACGGAATAAGGAGCAACTCATAAGCACGTAAGTGGTTGATTCACCTGTTTAGGGTCCGTGAAAGACAGTAGTAGACCTTCGCAAAGGTCTAGAGGTTGGTTAAAGGAAGTTATATCGATAAGCCTTAAAGGCTTATTGATCTGCGCAAAGGCAAGTTTAGGGCATAAAACGACATCACACTAATCTCTAGGTGTGGAAACTTGGTTCCAACATCCCCCCATACTACTTCGGGTGAGACTTCAGTCCGTGCTCCGTGGGTTGATGCCGAAAGGGCCAGTAGTGTAGGGATTTGTTTGGAAAAACTAACTCTAAACCTGGGTCAAGACCCACTAAGCCAACACCGTGGGAGGAATAAAATGGGAGAGACATGGCCATATCATCAACCCATCATGAACCTAGATAATGGAGCTTAAGTCTGCCTTAGGAAATCATAGTAATCGACAATGGAGATATTTTTCCATGTCACTTATGACACCTCATGCTTTTCATGTTTTGTAAATATTTCATTTCAAGAACGAATCAAATTATGTTAGTTAATCATTAGGACAACTAGGCAATTCAAATGCTCAGACAACTTGGAAGTTCGAATAACTGTAGCATTCAAGATATTTTGTAATTGTTTATTTGGACTCTCTCCTTATAAAAGGGAAGAGGAACTCAGTATTATAGGTTCTTGATTTTCCAGTTCCAGTGGTTGGATTTTCCTATTCCAGAGGCTGTAATTGTTTTGTAAATTTAGCAAGTTTGAGCCTTTGACATGTATTTCATTCTTGTAGATTAATGAAGAAGTTCCTAGTAATTCCAAGCATTGGATTATGTAGTGTGTTTTCTACCTTCGTGTGTCATTTCATGTTTATTTTTATTCTTCAACAATTGTCTAATTGTAGATGTTGGATTCACTCTCAAGTCACATATTTACTTATGTTATGTTGTAGTAGATAAACTTATTAGATCACATATTTACCTATGTATATGATAGCAGACGATACCTATGAGAATGCATATTTACCTATATTATTTGATAGCAAATGGTACCTGTGAGATTGCAAATTTACCTATGTTATGTGATAGCATATGGTACCTATGAAATTGTAGATTTACCTATGTTATGATATAGAAGATAGTACCTGTGAGATATTGAGTTAAAATCCTTAAAATGCACTCCATAATTTCTTCACCTCAATTCCTTTATCTTTTCATGATTCTACTGGGATTTAGTGAATAGGATTATGTGTCTTTCCAACCTTCTACACCTGGGTTTCTCCCTTATATTTCTTCTTTCCACCTTTACCACAATGACCAATCAAGTTTCATTATCTTCATGTAGGCCACCAGATCTGAACATTTTCTATTAGGAATAATATATTGTTTATGTGTATATTGAATCTACCTTTGAGAAGGGTAATTGAGCCAAATTTAAATAATTTTACATTTATCTCTTAAGAAACATTGATTCATCTTCAAGAGAGACTAAGATGTCCTAGGCACTGACCCCTCTCCTCAACCTAGGGGTTGTTTCTAAGAGTGACGACATATGCAACATACATTTTTTATTCACTATCATGTAAACATTCACATAAGAACACTTATCTTATAAGATAGATAGTTGGAACTAATTCTCACTTGCAACTATCACCCCAAATCCAGATTCCAGAGTCTGAGGGGTTAATGCTTAGGAACTTTGCACAACTACCAGATGAGCTAGGAGCCAAAGATTCTTCCATCTCCTCCCTTCAATGAAATTGTACATCCATAAGTGCACATAGGCATTGAGGTTACACCTATATTTAAGGAATTGAAAACTAAAAATAGAAAATAAACACCAAATAGTATTCAAAAAACTTCTAGGAGTATTCCTCCACCCCAACCCTTAGGAGTTTTTGAGGAATACCATCTCCACCTTCTAGGTCATGGGGAATCGAGACGCAATTCCTCCTCACCTGAATGTTTTCTTACAGAATCTTCCCAACTAGAAGATATTGTCATCTTTTTTTTTCTTCTTATGATCCCTTAGTAGATGATAATTGAACTCCTTTTTCTCTCTCTTCTCTTTTCCTCTGATTAACCTCCTCTACCCTTTCTACCTTTTAATTTTCTCCCAAAATAGCATGGCCTTCGTCCTTCTCTTTTAGTCCAATTTAATTCATGACCAAAACATTTAAGGATCAATAAAAAACCTTCAATTACCCTCAAAACAGTTCAAATATCCTACAATAAGAAAACTTTGTACATCCCAAGCAAGTAACCTCTTCAAATCTGGAGTCTATGTCCCTTGACTCAACCCATATTTGTTTTTTGTAAAATAATTACATTACATTCTATGAGAGAAACATGGTTGGGGCTATTACAAATTCAATGTGGGAGATAATGTATATTTGAATGTAAAACCAGATAAAAGCACACTTAGACTTGGCAATTGTGTTAAGTTATCACCTAGATAATGTGGACCTTTTGGAGTTTTAGCCATAATTTGATAAATTTCTTACCATATTTCCCTTCCAACAAAAATTAAGGAATTATGTGCATGAACCAACTCACATAATTGATTGGAATGTTGTACAAGTGGAACTAGAGGGAGATTTTCTAGAAAAATGTTATGTATTCCAGATTGGAGGGTAATCACACTTTGAAATAGAAAGATAACATAGTTGAAGATTCAATGGAAACATTTTATCTGAGAAGAAGCAACTTAGGAGATAGAGGATGTTTTTAAAGAAGCATATTCTACTCTTCTTTAACAAGCTGGAATGAATTCCAAAAAATTATGATTAGACATTGGGACAGTGTCAAATTTAAGTGGGGGAAGATGTAATACCACCTTGATGAATTTATTTAACTAATTGTGTATATGTGTGTTTTCTTTCTGAATGTTAAAGTTTAAAAAGCACGTGAATAATTTAATTATCAATAATTTATTAGTAATAATGACTAGTTATAATTTTTTTAAATATGATGCTTTTGTTTTTTATAAATAAAGAATAGTGGATAATTGATTTTGGAGTACATGCGGATGAAAGAGATGAGGCTGCAATATTATTGGTGATCCAAGTGGATATTGGTGGCCAACCGCCAATTCCACTTGGACTCCCACCATTGTTTCTTTCAGTTTCTCAGTTTCCTTAATTGTAGCACAATTTACTATTTTTAGCAGTTTTTCGGGTCCTAAACTTCTGGAGTCATTTCAAGGCCCTAAACGATGTTTTTTTGGCAATCTACCACCAACAATTTTTTTCATAAATTTGTCTTTTTTGTCATAGTCCTCGGAGAGATATTTCCAATAGCGTATCATGCACATCAAACGGAGATAATATGACCAAGTCATGACCCCGAGAAGTTGGTTGTCCAGCTAACCCCAACGGGCCCATAAACTCTTGGTGTTACATCTCCTCGGGTTAGGGTTTTGGTTGTTTAGGGTTTTCTCTTATTGTTCAATAATAAAAGGCCCTTGAGCGTCATTATAACGTAGTTCAGAGGCATGTAGCCACCACATCTCTTCTCAGAGATAAGCTACCATCGCCGAGTTAGTCTCATTTCCATACTGTTTGTAAGCATATTTCATTATTTGATATTAATCAAAGGAAGTGTTATTTCTGTTGCATCTCTGTATTTATGGTTATATCTATAATTTTTTGCGTTCCTGTTTAAATTCGGATCAGTGGTATCAGAGCGGTCTACTCTTTCTCTATTTTCCTTTGTAAGTCCCCAACAAGATTGGGATATAAGGAGTTAGGGCTCGAACTAGTTGAACCTTTGTAAGACCAGCCTCGTAAATCCCAATGGCCTCCTATGGAGGAAAAAAAGAAAGATGAGGGAGCAGGAGATCCTATCAAAAGATTTCTCTAGGAGCCCCTTGAGAAGAAAGGGAACACTATGATGGATAACTTTGCACATATCCTTCAATGATTTCCCACCAGTGGCGCATCCACATCCAATAGCCACTCTGGAGGTTCCACACCTTTTAAGGTACAAGTAAACTTTGACATTCCCATATTCGAGGGCCAAATAGATGCAGACGTCATAGATAAATGGTTGAATCTGCTAGAAGGATATTTCTCTGTTCATGATTTTTTCAGCTGAGAAAATATTACTTTTTCTCTTCTCAAAGCCACCTCCCACGTCAAGGATTGGTGGGAAACCTATTGTGAGCATAAGGATGAAAGTACGAAATCACTTTTTTCAGCCGCTCCCACTTAGAATTCATTTCAGAATGCCATCAAGGATCAGTACTACCCTGTCGGGAGCTATGAGGACAATTACATAAAGTGGACCATGACGCGACAGGGAAGGGACCAAGATGTCTCAGATTTTACCAATGTTATTCATACCCTATGCACAAAGTTGGGCATCAAGGATTCTGAGAAACATTTGGTACTCAAGTACCGCGGCTGCCAACATAGATACATCCATGACGAGATGGAGTTCCTGGACATCTCCTCGCTCGGCACAACGTACTGATATGCCGTTAAGATCAAGCAGAAGTTTAAATAGAAGAAGCAAGGCTAAAAGCAAAGGAAACATTGTAAAGCCGAATAAGGACACAGAAAGTGGTGTGAGTTCCATAAGTGCTCCACCCACAACACAAGCGAGTGTCGAGCCAGGCAATCAATGTTGGCCGAGCTGAAGGCTTCAAGAATCTGATGCATTTTCTGACTCTAAGTCAGAACCCGATAAGGGGAAGCATATTGTTGATGTGGAGCCCAATGCCACTGTCCCCACCACAAATATCCAGAAGGAGGAACCCAAAGATTGAGAGGAGGAGCGTCTCTTCCACTCCCAGATGTGGGTGAAGGGTTCCCCACTACAATTCATTGTTGATAGTAGGAGCCAAAAGAACCCCATTGCAACAAAGGTTGTGAAGCGGATGGGCTTACCGACCACAACACACCCACAACCGTACACCATCGGGTGGCTTCACCAAGGACGGTATCTGTGCGTGAGCCAACAATGACGCCTTCCATACAACATCAAGCCCTTCACGGATGAGGTATTATGTGGCGTTGCTCCCCTTGATGTTTGTGATGTATTATTAGGCCAACCATACTTGTGGAAGAGACATGATGTATATGAGTCAAGGCCTCCCACTGTTATTGTTACATTAGGAAATAAGTTGTACAAGATACTGGAGATATCCCCACCTACCACCATCTCTCTGGTTACTACAAATAAATGTAGTAAACTAATTTCAAAAACCAGGAAATTTATTTTCATGGTGATACGCCCTCAAGGAAAGAATAAGACAGTGGCCACGACCTCCAAAAAAGGCCCGTCCACATGACAACAACAGATGGACAAGGTCATGGAGGAGTACGGGGACATCTTCACCTCCCTCGTAGGGGTGCCTCTACACTGTCAGGTCAAGCACTCCATCGATTTGACCCCAGGTGCGCCATTACCCAATGGACCAATCTATCGACGCTCCATTCTAGAGAATGATGAAATCAAGAGGAAAATTCAGGAGTTGCTACAGAAAGGTCACATTCGACCAATTTCATCACCCTATGGGAGCCTGATCATGTTGGTACAGAAGAAGGATGGGACTTGGAGACTCTATATTGACTATCGGGCACTGAACAAGGTCACTGTTCAGAATAGGTGCCCGATCCCATGGATTGATAACCTTCTGGACCAATTCACAAGAGCAAAAATATTTCAACAAGATCGACTTGAAGTCCAGATATCACCAGGTACAAATCGAACCTTTCGATGTGGGAAGACTACTTTCAAAGCCAAGGAGGGCCTTTTCGAATGGTTAGTTATGCCTTTCAGGTTGACGAATGCTCCTGCAACCTTCATGAGTCTCATGGATGACATATTACGGCCATTCACTAACTCATTTGTAGTGGTATACTTGGATGACATCCTGATCTTTAGCCAAAGTTGGGAGCACCTCCACCACATCCAACAGGTTCTCCAAACACTATGGTAACACAAGTTGTGTGCCAATTTGGAGAAATGTACTTTTGGCATGACCCAAGTTCAATATCTGGGATACATTATTGATGAACAGGGGATGTAGGTGGATCCAACCAAGATCCAAGTCATTTGGGATTCTCCAGCCCCAACCACTCTGACAAAGCTCCGCAACTTTCTGGGTCTTTCCAATTTCTACCGTAGGTTCGTGTTGGGGTTCTCTCATATCACTTGGCCCTTGAGTCAAGTCACCAAAGGAGGAGTGAAAACAATTTTTTTTTAGTCTGAATCTCAACATAAGGCATTCAAAAAGTTGAAACATTGCCTCTTCTCTACACCAATTCTTACCTTACGAGACTTGCAACAATCATTTGAGATTGATACAAATGCCTCTGACTATGCTATTGGGGCAGTCCTTACTCAACAGGAGCATACAATGGCATATCACAGTGAGACACTTTTAAACACGGTCCGGAAGTATCCCACTTATGATAAAGAGATGCATTCCGTTGTGTAGGCCTACCAACAATGGAAGCATTACATTTTGGGGAAGGAAACGGTCATCTACATAGACCACTGACTCGTGCAATTCATACAAATGCAAGGGAAGTTGTAGAATCATCACGATTAGAAGTGATCCACATACCTGCAACAGTTCCATTTGAATATGAAGTACAAGAAGGGAAGGAAAAATAATGTTACAAACTGCCTCAGCCGACCACCGATCATGGTGTTAACTACCGGGCTCAACTCTTGTGGGCATAAGACTTCTAATTAGCCATTTCTCTACAAAGCGACCTAGAATTCGGCCACACATACCATGTGCTCTTGGGGGGTCAACAAGTTCTAGGTTTTCATCTCCAGGATGCAATGTTATGCCATATGGGACACCTTTGTGTTCCTTCAAGCGAGCGTGCGAAAATTATTTGGGAAGCACACTATAGTCCGGCCACTGGGCATTTTAGGGTCGAGAAAATAGTGGTAGTACTTCAGAAGTATTTCTATTGGCCAAATCTTCAACAGGATGTCAGGAAATACATCAGATCCTATACTGCCTGTGCCATCACCAAACCGAACATCAAGAAGAAAGGTCTCTATACTCCGCTGCCTACCCCTAGTCGACCTTGGGAATCCATCTCCATGGATTACATGTCAGGCCTTCCTTATACTAAGCACGAAAATGACTGTGTTTTTTGTGGTCATCGACCGATTCTTGAAGATGGCCATTATGGCGGTCTGCAAGAAGAGTATCACAGTAGAAGCCACTGCTAAACTCTTCTTTGAACGAGTGTGGGTACACTTTGGGATCCCACAGTCTATCATCTCAGATCAGGACAACAGGTTCCTCAGTACATTTTGGTCTAGTCTCTGGTCGATGCTGGACACCAAGCTCACTAAGTCCACAACTTTCCATCCCCAAACTGATGGCCAGACAGAGGTCATCAACAGGATGATCGTACACATTATGTGCATGTACAACTCAAAGCATCCACACACATGGGATGAGAGCCTCCCCTATGTCCAGCATAGCTACAACCAGGCTCTCCATAGCTCGATTGGCCACAACCCTTTTCAGGTGGGCTTGGGATTCCAACCACTATGTCCCATTGATGTGGCCATACCAGTTGCAGCAACTCAGGGAGATTCAGCTCATGTCTAGTCCAAAGCCGACAAGGAAAATAGCTTCATTGAGCATATTCAACACATCCACCAATAGGTCCATGACATATTGGACAAAACCAATGCCAAGTACAAGCAACGACATGATCAGCATCGGGTGCCACACAAGTTCTAGGTGGGTGACAAAGTTTGGCTACATTTGCAGAAGGAGTGCCTTGCTGGGCCCCACCGCAAGATTCGCCCGCTCCAATATGGGCCATACACCATCACCAAGGCTATGTGAGAGAATTATTTTGAGCTCAGCATTTCCCCATTCCTTTGCCTGAACCTAGTGTTTAATGTGGATCACCTTCGGCCATACTTTCCACCATTACTAGACACATCCAACATTGCAAAACATCTCACACCAACAAAGTTAAATCCAGATTGCATTGAAAAAGCTATAACTGATCGTATCATGGACACATAGATCAAGAAAAATCACCAGCCAAAGATCAAACTGTATCGAGTTTTCAAAGCAGACCAACTCCTTCACCAAGGCAAGTGGCTCACTAGGGACCAAGTTCAACAAAATTTTCCTCATCTCATGGAGGAACTCAATGCAATGGGGACCATTGCTTCCTAAGGGGAGAGGAATGATCCAGGTGGATATTGGTGGCCACCCACCAATTCCACTTAGACCCCCACCATTGTTTCTTTCAGTTTTTCAGTTTCCTTAATTGTAGCACAGTTTACTATTTTTAGCATTTTTTTGGGTCTGAAACTTTTGGAGCCGTTTTGAGTCCCTAAATGACGTTTTTTTGCAATCTACTGCCAATGATATTTTGATAAAATTGATTTTTCAATCATAGTCCTCATAGGGATATTTCCAATGGGGTATCATGCACGTCAAACAGAGATAATATGACTAAGTCACGACCCTAAGAAGTTGGTTGTCCAACTAACCCCAACGGAGCCCATAAACTCTTGGTGTTACATCTCCTCAGGTTAGGGTTTTGGTTGTTAAGGGTTTGCTCTTATTGTTCTATAATAAAAAGGCCCTTAAACCTCATTGTAACGTAGTTCAAAGGCATGTAGCCACCACATATCTTCTTAGAGATAAGCTACCATCACCAAGCTAGTCTCATTTCCATACTGTTTGTAAGCATATTTCATTATTGATATTAATTAAAGGAAGTGTTATTTCTACTGCATCTCTGTATTTATGGTTATATCTGTAATTTGTTGTGTTCTTGTTTAAATTCAGATCAATTGGTGAATATTAATTACTCATCAATAAGTCCTAGGCATATAATCCAGATGATTATATTTATTGAGAAATTATGGAATTGGCCAATTAATTGTTTCCCTAAGAGATAGGAGGTTATCTTTGGGAGTGGGAAACAAAATCTCATTAATTAGCTAGTAACTACCTACCACTTGTTGGTGAGGTGTGGGTAGTTACCAAGCACCAAAATATTTGTTGATGGGTAATGGATAAAATAAGGGAAAAATATATTTTTTGTCTTCCTGCTTGAGAAAATACTCAAGTTGTCTAGTAGAGAAACTATGAGACAACAAGTGAAGAGGATAAACAAAACAATAATTTGCAGACTTGCTATGCTTGGGATGATACTGGCTGGTTGCAGTATCAAGGTTGGGAGGAGCCAAGTACTTAATTATTAATTTCCCAGACTACTGATTTCAAATCGGTGCTCTTACCTACAATATTTATCTCTGTGATAAGTAATAACAATGTTTTCATCTATAAATTCTATGCAAAAGAAGAAGATAAAAGAGAATAGTTATGTTTTCATTTGTAAAATTTGTGTAGTATAAAATAAAGTTATTTGCTATGTTTTCATTTATAAATTCTGACATTGGAAAGAAAGAAAATGTTGATATTTTCAGTTGTAAATTTTGTGTAGTAGAATGAAAAGGGGTTGATAGTACTTTTATATAAAATTCTACACAAAGTATTGCAAAAGAATGAAACTAACTTAGTATGTGGAATAGAGTAATAAACTATAGAATAGATATTTTCTATTCTAGCTATGAACATTTATATATGGTAGACCATGTCTTGGTCATGTACGAAGAAATTTTCTATATGTATAAAAATATATATGTTCACATATAACTATATTCAACTACATTGATGTCCATATATGTATATATGAATTGTATAGTAATATTTGAAATCCAGTGTTTTAAATGTAGAAGAATGATAGTAGGAGTATTATTAGATTCCATTGAATAGTCTCATTTATGAACTTTAACAAATAATGATAGTGTTGAAATAGAAATGTAATTATAGTATATCATTTTGTAGTAAAGGTTAATACAGTATGAAAGACTAAAAGCTCTGGAAGCATAGATGAAAATGAAGTATATTAGTTATATGACTAAATGTTGATTCTAGAAATGGAAAAATATCTTTAATTAACATGTAGCATTCTTAAAAATTAAAATATAATATAATATGGTTAAACAAAAAGTAAACATTAATATGTTCATATGCGATGGAAACTATCATTTGCTCAAAGACCATACACACATACATACATATACATAACTTATATATGAAATTACATATACAGAAGAATTGTTATGTAGCAGTTGGGTCAAGGAAAATTTTACCATTAGAATGTCTTGTGTTTAGAATATAATAGAATAAATAGAGACATAGGCATGAGGGCCTGGAAATAACATTTTTCAGAATTTGGAAGTATAATTTCTTAAACATAACTAAAATTTTATATAAAAATATAGCAGAGGGATAGAAGTCACAAACACAGGAGTTAGGAACAAGATGTTTGACCTGGTGAAAGGAAAATCATATTTGTGAGTTGAAGAAGTAAAAATGTTCTTAGAAACATCGAAGGAAAAATAACCCTCTCTACGAGTTGAGCAACTAACTGTAGAAAAATTAAAGAGACAAAGTCATAATATATTTTCAAACAGGAAAATATAATTGTAAAAAAAAAATAAAAACGATTTTTGAGACACACATTTTACCTTTGAAAAGGTATTTGAAATTGCAAAGTTTTGAACACACTGCAAGGAGAAGAAAATGTGTTAATACATTAACTAGAAAGGAAAAAGGGTGTATATTCTTACAAATATTACCAAAAGAGAGTTCTATTACTAATTATACAAAACCTACAAATATTTTCACAACTGATATAAAGTAATGTGAAAAGATAGAAATTATGGAAAATTTTAGGGGCTAATGTTTGTCAAGTAGGCTAATTTTCCGTGATTTTTTCACAAAAAAGATTAGTCAATTTCCAATTTTATAAAAGATGATTTGCCCAAATTTTAGAATAGAAAATTATTTTACCTTAAAAATCGGCAACATTATATAGAGACTATATATAAAATCATTATAAATTTGAATAATTTTACAAATATATCAATAAATATTTTATAGTTTTCATATTAGGGATTAGTGAGAGTCACGAATGTTTTTAAACTTCAAGATAATTTTCCATCATTAAAATTTTTCTTGGATAGAATCCCTCAGCATATAAAGAATGATGTAAATCCTGAAAAAAAAAAAAAAAATAAACCAAAACCGATATAACTTTTAAATATTGAGTGATTTGGAAACCAACTATATAAGTATATTCGAAACTACAATTAACCCAATTAAAGGTTTGGTTGTGGAAACTCTTCATAAATTAACAATAAATTACTTGGGATAAGGTTTCTAGTAACGAAACCTAGTAATACCAGTATATAATCAAAATCCATATATACAAGCGAAAATTGACAAAGAAAAATATATGGATAGATCTATAAGACTCTCTGTACAAACCCTCTACAAAACATTATGACTTTAAGAGTTATAAAAAAGGGTCATTACTAATTATTGGAGTTAGTGGAACTATGAGCGTTCAAAACTGCCTTCCACTGCCAACTTATTTTCCATAGATTAAATGAGAGGGAGACCCAAACAACCCTTAGTCAAAATTTTGGTTATGCAACCTTGAATGGTTCTTTTATACCATTGAATCTTTTTAAGAGAAATATTGACAAGGTCAACTGCACAAAGTTGATATAAAAATCGATTGCAGAGATGAATCTCACTTATCCCTGCATATACAAGCAAAGAAAATGACACATGAGAATAGTTAGTCACCATATAAAATTATAATATTAAACAATAAAATATATGTGATAGAAATGAAGAAAAACCATTGAGAGCTCGATAAGGGTTATTTTGATTGACATACAAGGAGTAAAATTTCACGAAGTTAAAAACAAAATTATGTAGGTGCATTTTGTGAAACGTTATTGAAGAATTCAAAGAAAATAATCCTTGACAAACTAGTTGCAGAACAATGGAATCAATGGACGAAAAACGAAGAAATGAACGAGAGAATGAAATCGGTAGTATAATCATTAACTGAATCAAAACCCTATTTTACTATATTTACCGTTGATTTGAAAGGAAATATATTAACCATTATTGGTTAGGCTGCAATGACCATGCATGCATGGGTTCCCAATTGAGTGAAATATATATGTGTAGAATGGTCTGGAAAGGTCTTGAATAGGCCTTGTAAAATTATATTAAAATTATCATATGAACTTTGAGAATTAATACCACATTCAAACCACCAAAAAGGTAGTGTAAACATTATAATGGGAAGTTACATTTAAACAAGGTCAACAACACTCATGCATATCTTGTTTTGCACAACTGATATACGAAATATGTTTATGGGAACAGGTTACAAGGATCTTGTAAAAGTTAAAAAAAAATGTCGATATTGGTAGTGATAATGCACTATATATAAGTCGAATCAAAATTGAGATAGGAAACACATTTTCACAAATAAGGCTAAAGGTTTATAATTATATAATCACTGGACCTAATGTGCAAAAGGTAATACAATATGGTTGATGGATTCAAATTTTATTTAATTATCAGGGTAAGTATACTAGCGAGAAAGAAAGATAATATATGATTCTTTGACTCTATGAAGGTTATATATATATATTCTGTGAATATAAAAACATTGAACTATGGGTTATATATTTTCTCTCCAATAACTCAAAATGAGCATATTAAAGGATGGGGATCTAAAGTGTTTAAACAATAACAATGGTAAGAATTAAAATAGTAATATTAGAAAGAAGATACTATATTAAGGAAAGAATTCAATATCATAGAGATTTCTAATGTTTAAGGGTACAAACAAAAGAAATATATATATATATATATATATATATATATATATATATATATATATATCCTCACATAACTCAAGGAGTTAAAAGGATTCTCTGAAGAAATAAGTTTGGAGGAATAGTTTTACATTTCACATGTATTTAATTATTTATTGTATAAAAAAATTTGATGTTAGAAGAGGTACATTACATATATAGTCACCTAAAATTGATTTTTTAAATGAGGCTAAGATGTCATTGTCCCATTCATTTAGTTTAATGTGGTTCAAGCATAGAAGGTGCATATAGTTCTGTCAATCTTCCACAAGAGCTCCTACCAAATATAAATCTTCCTCTGATTTCCAAGTACCCCTACTGAAATCGAGAAGCCTTTGAGACCAGACATTCCACAAAGAGGATATGACCTATTCAAGAAGTTGATCCACTAACTCCTCAAAAGGCTTGCATTGGTTGCATACACCTTCACAAGGGGTTCCATAATCCTTATGATATTTCGATCTCCAATATTATTACCCTTGTTATAATTATAGGGAAACCTTCCTGTCATAACTACTACAACAACACCCAAAATATTTAAAATTTCAGGTCCCCGTTTGCTTGCTTAAAGCCATAAGGGTTTTGATCATGTTTTGAGCTGGTAAATTTCCCTGTGACCCATTTTTTATTTAACCCTATATGTGCCCTGCTCACGCAATCCATATCACATTGATGAATTAGGGTTTTGGGGGTGGTTTCTCTGATAAGGCATTACAAGCTTCATGCACCCAATGTGCTATCTATCAATGAGCATTGCTATGAGGTGAATATATCTTATTTTATTGAACGATGGCCTCTCCCTAACTAATTTAGGGTTAATAAGGCAAGACTTCGCTCACACACTTGTTAAACCCTAAATTCTCATGATGAAAGTCTCAACTATATTCTAATGTACTCCCAATATTTAACATGCTTTCTCTTGAGCATTCTTCTGGTTGTACATACCATTGCATCACCTAGAGAAAGTAATTACATATCACTTCACCTACAATCATCAAGTTCATTTACGTGCTTGACTGACACATTGTTGAAGAAAAGGCCCTATTGGGGTATGAAAGGATAATCCTTCTAATGTCACCAAATGTATGAGGTATTGCAGCATCAAAGGACATTGAACCCATATGCATATCCTTTGAAGCTTACATGCACTTCCTTTATTCTTGTCTCACATATTAGTTTTATTTTTAAATATAAACATTATTACATGATGTCATTTAACTAACTTTTGGCCACTTTGCATCATGCAGGGCCAACAAAGTAACACACTTAAAGCTCTGATTAAGGCACAATCAAAATCTCTATTCCCTACACATGCAATAGAGAGCGTTATGAACATCTATGTCAAAAAGAACTATGGGAATGTGGTATCAATGTATATATGTATATATTATCAATATCACATACCCAAGGCCGGGAAAATGACAACATGATGATACGTGAGATGGCAGGGCCAAGGTGTTACGCCAAGTGGGGTTTAAGTTTCATTGGTACGATTTGACTAGAATGTAGAAGACATCGGTATGAGATGTGGGCAGCATGGCACTAACCATGACAAATATTGAAGGTTTGGAAAAATGAAATAATATGGGGTGGCATCTGAAGGAAAAATGAATTATCAATAATTTCACCAAAGGAATCATATGCCAAGAAATCTGTTGACACAACGCTGGAGGAGGAAACAATGCAAATGCATGGAAAATCCTTTGACAACTAGCATGGTCTGTTTTCTAGAAATGTGGACTAGTTCATGCTGAAGGAATAAGCTACCAACTCAAGAGGGAAGCACCACACGCCACACCCAACTAATGAACAGTCATGACACACTGGGAAATCACCAGTTATGTCGTTGCAATAAGAGGGCTTTTCCCTTAAAGATGACACCGCGCTATAGACTGTGCGCTAAGAGTGAAGGAAGATAACACAAAATAGATGACAAATTCCACTATGTAGGCACACCGTAAGAAAACAAGAAGTATATGTGAATTGGCACGCCAAAGGTCAATTACCGAGGGAAATATAAAGCCATTCAACTACTATAACTACGAAACGAAAATACATATGCATGCAAAGAAAGCATGAAGAATTTTGGGCAAGTGGAAATGAAGCTAGAGGATAGTCGTGTGACCACCATATGCATTTTTTCCAAAACAGATTATACATATGACCATTCCATATGAATCATGCATCTAAGCAACAACACACAATACATGGAAGGTGTTTGGTTAATAAGAAGAGGACACCATATATACCACCAATAATGCCAAAATGGCCAATGCATGGCACATAAATAGCTACGGAAGCCATGCTTGTGCAAGGCTAACTTACATACCCATTAAATATTTCATAGGATTGAAGGAAAATCACTTTAATCAACTCTTTGCTCATATCGCATTGAGGTAAGTATCAGGGTTGCTTCAAATCGAACTTGGTGTGTTGGAGGAATCATAAATGCACCATGCATAACTCATCAATTAAGGGTTCCTTGAAACCCACTAATTCCATGCATCAATTCGATATGCCAAAGAGTATGGGTGAAGGTCGTGAGACTACGTTGATTGCACATAATAAAGCCACAATTGCCCTTTGTTGTAACAAAATAGGTTCTATGCTTGAATATGGAAGCATAGACATAGACATCCTCATATCTTATTTTATTGATTAAATCTTGCACCTTATTAAGTGGCCTTGTGTTTACAAGATTGGAATCGCAGGATGCGTTGTTAGTGCAAGTCGAATACGATGATTGTGAATGATTATCTTGGTACCAAAGTAAGCTTTTCAATGATAATTGTATCTTATTTTATTGATTAAATCTTGCACCTTATTAGGTGACCTTATGTTTGCAGGATTAGAATCGCGGGATGTGTTGTTGGTGCAAGTCGAATATGATGATTTTGAATGATTATCTTGGAACAAGAGAAACCTTTTCAATAACAATTGTATCTTATTTTATTGATTAAATATTGCACCTTGTTAAGTGACCTTGTGTTTACATGATTGCAATCGCAGGATGCACTGTTGGTGCAAGTCGAATACGATGATTGTGAATGATTAGCTTGGCACCAGAGCAACCTTTTCAATGAGAATTGTATCTTATTTTATTGATTAAATCTTGCACCTTATTAAGTGACTTTATGTTTGCAGGATTGGAATCACGAGATGCATTGTTGGTGCAAGTCGAATACGATGATTGTGAATGATTAGCTTAGCACCAGAGTAACCTTTGGTAAAATGAGAAGCCATGTTTGCGCAATACTAGCCAACATACCCATTAAATAGGTCACAAGCTTGAAATAAAATTATTGTACTCAATTCTCTGCTTATATCGTATTAAAGGAAGTATCTAGGTTGCTTCAGATTGAACTTGGTGTGTTGAAGGAATCGTAAATGCACCATGCATAACTCATCACTTAAGGGTTCCCTAACACCCACTAATGCCATGAATCAATTCGATCTATCAATAGTATGGGTGGTGGTTGTGAGACTATGTTGAATGCACATAATAGAGCCACAACTACCCTTTGTTGTAAAATAATAGGTTCTTTGCTTGCATCTGGAAGAAAAGACACAAAAATCATCATATCAATGTGATTGGTAAAAGTAGTAAGGTTCAGCTGGTAAATGCTATAGGTATTAGAGTTGGGCCTCATCGCCTCTAGAAAGTCACTCAAGGGTGCGAATAGCTATGTTATGCTACCATGCGACCCTTGGCAAGTAACACTTTCACCGCAGTCACAGAGTCGCACTCTAGAAGTAGCTAGGTTGAGCGACCTATCTGCAATGCAACTGTGCAACCTCCACGACCTCCAACAAGTAAAATTTCCACTCAGGTCGCATGATCACAGTTTAATCTCATGACCCGGAAGATGCGACCCATCCCTCAACATGACTATGAAACCTCTCCCAAGTCGTTGGGTTGCATAATCATGCCTGAGAAATATCATAAGTGTGAATCTCCCACTATTCAGACTATATGACCTATCCCAAGTCGTTGGGTCACAAAATTGCACCCGAGAAAGCTCATAAAAGGTGTGACTCTCCCTCCATTCCGACTGCGTGACCTCTTTGCTAGAATTGTGACCTAAGGAATATATATATATATATATATATATATATATATATATATATATATATATATATATATATATATATATATATATATATATATATAACTCTTCGCTCATAAAAGTTATATTCTTCGTAATGAAATAAAATGGAAGCAGGAGGAATGCACTACCTCTGATGACCAATTAGTAGTCCTAAATAGTGAATTCAACATTGACAAACGTATAGGTGGATAGTTTGTTTTAGAAGCACTATGCCCTCTTGACATGGAAAAACAACAAAAATCCATTCGATGCATGTTATATGAGTAATAACAGATCTACCTAGTGAGCATCCATCATATGCGAGTCTTTTGGATTTTGTACTCTACAACAACACGTGGTCTCTAAATCTCAAGTTGGCCTCATATGAATTTTGCACAAATAATAAAGTCTATCCCTCATCCTCACATATTCTGACCTTGAAAATGAAAATATTGTATAATGGGTGCACTAGTTATTTACTAAGTTTTTGTATATAGTGAATCGCATGTGAAGGGATAAGCATATGAAATTATACTCATGCACGAGAAGGGTTCCATAAAGTTTGTGTATCACTTACGTGAGATGAGTTGGCAATTGAAATATTCGTCAGGGGTCGAAGAAGACTTGACAAACAAATCTCAACATAAATGTTTCAGGGCTATGAGTGCTTCTTCATTTTTGTTTTAATATCGTCATGGGAATCAATTATTTTCAATGACAATTGTATCTTATTTTATTGATTAAATATTGCACCTTATTAAGTGACCTTAGGTTTACAAGATTAGAATCGTGGGATGTGCTATTGGTGCAAGTAAAATATGATGATTGTGAATGATTAGCTTAGCACCAGAGTAACCATTGTGCAAAAGATGTAGAAGTTACGGATGGGGTTCCTATCCCAAATGGTGTGAGTTCTAATTGGACTTCACACTAGGGAGACCCCCCTAGTTATTGGCGGTACATTTCGACCGTCAACAAATTTGTTCTAGAAGGAGGGCCAGATGACAAGTTGTGCCCATTGAATCTATTTTGAACCTCTTATCTAGAATGGCTCATCCTCAAATATTACTCCCGAGGTGTTTATCTAATTTATCCACTTTTCGATTTTCAATCCCTGATGATACTCTCTATCACTTGTCTTAGTTAAAGTTTGATGGTGAGGATGGATAATCCATAATTGAGCACATTTTTTATTTCCTTAAGTTTTGTGAATCTTACGAAATTGACGATGAAGATTTTTCTTGTGTGATATTCTCCCTCACTCTTGAAGGTCGCATCAAGTGATGGTGCCACACATTTATAGCAATTTCCATCCATTCGTTCGAGCAGCTCACTGGTAAGCTCTGACAAGCTTTTGACAGGTACAATTTTCAAGATGTGTTTAGAAGGATAAATAAGCTTAGAATGAAACCTAAAGAATCTTTAGAGGAATTTTTTTGCTAGGTTTGTTCATTTTTTTTTAATTCCCCGAAGGAGATGTCGATTGGGTGTATTTAAGTGAACAATTTCAATAGTTGGTTCTTTTTTCTCTACAACACCTTCAATCTGAAACAAATCCATATTATTATGAGTATCATGATAGTTTGCAAGTTACAAGTTGCCCAAATATTATCCCTAATCTTGTCTTTCATATCTCTCTGAGTCGGGAACAACCTCAAGCCTCCAATAGAAAATTCCTACTTGTGAAATTTCTTATCCTCCTCCTTATTCGTTACCTAGTGAAGTTTTGGTCACAAATAGTTCATATGCTTGCAGAGAAATCAACCAACGTGTATCGCCTATGAATCTCTAATACATCCTATTGAATCTGAACCTGAAGATCAAGTTTATGCAAAATATCTTCCTGTTGATGAAACCCAACTTAAGCCCATTAAACATATCCCTAGGTATATCCACGAATTCCATTCACTTGTCTAAAATGACTTGGGTCTTGTCTCAGATAAAGTTGATTGTCCTATCAAATCCGCAGACCATGACATGCATGCAAATCCATTTCTCCCTCTAGTTGACACTAATCTACGGGATGTGAGTCTTAGTCTGATAATATAATAGACATGGTGAAAATTACATATAATAAAAGTCAATAAAGGAAAAAAAAATAACCATGGTTGATGGGACACTTATTCCAAGTTGAATGTTGGGCAAGACATCCTAGGGGTTGTTCATTTGGTTTATTATGGCTAAGGAAATTGGAAAAGGCAATGACTAAGGCTTTGGAAAGGAAAAATGGCATTTTTGGCACATTTTTTTATGACAATATTGGAAATTAGGAGAAAAGGGAGGTCAAAGGTAACAGGTTGCATGTGAGGAGAAAATTCAAGAAAAATAATGGAAAATGAAGAAAATAGAGGCCTCATTCATAAAAAGGCTTCTGAGGATCAATTGGTAACCTTTTTTCAGTTGAGTTTTGGAGCTATCTCATTATTCTATCTCTTTGTCTCTCTCATTATTGGACATTTAGATTTTTCTTGGAGCTTTTTGGCATTGGAGCAAGAAAGGTAAAGAAACCAAGAGGAAGCAAAGATCAAGCAGGGAAATGCATGATCAAGTAGCTAAAACAGGATTCATTGTAGGTATCGATTTTCATGTGTACTTTCCTTGTTATATTTGACATGCATGGTATTTCATGTGGTTCTTTTCTATCATGGAATGGATTTTTCTAGGTGTAACAGTGTTTTCAACCTAGCCTTTCCATTTCCAGATAGTCATGGTGTGATGGGGTTCTCATGTTTTGGTTGAGCTAGATTATGAGATGGATTTGAAGCTGAGTGGGGTGGATCTCCAAATCATAGAGCACATGGCCTAGTGGTCCCTGAACTAGACTATGGATCATGGTAAATCCACTGGCTTAGTGACCCTTGAACCAAACTTTGGGTTGCGTTAAAGCTAGGATTGTGTTGCCTCGGTGGGCCTATGAATCCTTGTCATTGGATGGAAGGATATAAGGTAAAGCCAAGAGGTGGTTTTCTCTTCGTTGGGCCTAGGAATCCTTGCCAGTGAATGGAAGGATACATGGTAAAACCAAGAAGTGGTTTTCTCTTCATTTGGCCTAGTAATCTCAGGATTAGGATATGCAGTAAATATTGGAGAGCAGGTCTCGGTTTAGGGCCTAGTGATCCAAGTTTGGATTGCGGTAAATCCTGAGAAACTAGGAGACAAGAAAATTCCTCATGGTGTGGGTGGAGAAGTCCAGTGGCATCCATGCTTGTTTGGCCTAGTGATCTGGGTTTGGATTGTGGTAAAGCCTGAGAGACTAGGACACAAGAAAATTCCTCACGATGTGGGTGGAGAAGTTCGGTGGCATCCATGCTTGTTTGGCCTAGTGATTGGGTGGAGATTATGGTAAAGCATGTTATGATGTGTTCATTTTTTTGGCCTAGTGATCTGGGATGGATTATGGTAAAGCCTAGTTTCTATTGATGAGGGTGAGGTGGTTTAGCCTCAGTATGCGTTGGTTGGATCTTTTGGTTTGAGTCCCACATTCATGCCTGGAATATGGCACGGGGGTGAATGGCTCAAGAGAGATTTGGCTCAGCCATTCTATGGTTAGATGGAACATGGAAGTTCCATCCTGGGTTTGTTTTTGCATCATTAATAAAAGGTCATTTATTCTTATATTTCTATTAGCATTTTTGGATTATATGTGGTCTATATGGATGTACTTTCATGAGTATTTCTATTGTGATTATGTTGGTTATATGTGTGTCTTATGACACCAACTATGTATGGCTCTCACCATGTTTTTACTTGTGAATGAATGCATAATGTATCTATGGTATAATATATTGTAATGTAGAAAATGGCATGACGAAACAATGGTTCATAGCGATTCTCATATAAGTATGAGATCCCTATAATTAATTCTGTTGTTTACACCTGTAGGTTACATGTTGATGACATGTTTGATGAAATGCCTGTCATGGCTAGTAGGGGTCAGATTAAGGTCTTGTTTAACTTATTACTTTTTCATCATTATTTCCTTGTTCTTTGACTGATCTTAAGATATCATTTCATTATGGGCAGTGATCTGGGCTCTAGGCCTAAAAAAGTGGCTCAAATCCTAGGGTTACTAGAAGAACACTGGAAAATTGGGTCTCTGGAAGCTAGCAGGAAAGCCTCTCAGAGAAACTTTGGGTTTATGGACAATGTCATGCCTATAGCATGAGTGGAATTAAGGCTTAAGATATCCATAGCATCAATGAGACCTAGGGATATGATTTCTGAGTGACTGACATGTCTCCTAAGGTTTTTGTTGTTGATGTGGATAGGTTGGTTGATGTGTTCTATCAATTCCACTTCCTTAAGGTAACATAGGAAGTCAAATCCAATCATAGTAGCCTCTCGTTGGATGTTTACCCTGGTTGAATGGTTACTTGGGTAGATGTGTGAGGAGGGTGTTACAGAGTGGTATCGGAGCATGTATCACCCCTAAGACTAGATGGGCAGTGTGTGTTGATCATGAATGCATGTTAGTTGCATGTGTGTCTCTTACACTTGCATTCCATGTTCTTGTTGCATTTGCTTGATGATTGATTATGGATGTAGTAAAGTTGTCATGGAGAATTTGATGTTTATTTTGTGGAATGCATCATCATGAGTATATGACTGGTTGCATATGGTTGTATGTTTCTTACATGTTGGTTAT
This sequence comes from Pinus tabuliformis, assembly GCA_031772625.1. NCBI lineage: Eukaryota > Viridiplantae > Streptophyta > Pinopsida > Pinales > Pinaceae > Pinus > Pinus tabuliformis. The sequence continues at coordinate 852,514,183 of CM062807.1, read as the reverse complement.
ATGTCACTTGACTACATCATTGTATATCAGGTGCATTCTTGAATGTTTTGATTACATGTATCAGTCTTGTAGGTTGATTACAAGAATTAATCACTTATGCTCAACTACATGCGTTTATGCATATGTGTAGTTGATTAGGCATTACTTATGCATGTTTATGGTTGCATGTGGCAATTTGTACAATGGGGTAATCGTTGTTGTCGTGCATGAGGTCATAGCATGTGTTTTTGATATGGCCTTGCATTGATGACTAGACCCTAACTAGAGTGATGTTTATGTGTTGATACATCTATTTGTGTATGTCTATATGTTTTTATGTTTATGGTATTCATGTATCACATTGATTTATTGATCTTGAAGACAAGGTATCCTCCCCAAATTATGCTAAGGTACATTGATTTATTATGATTTGGTTTATCTGACATATTGTGCATTATAGGAAAGAGACCAAATGGCTAGAAAGGTGGTAGACTACATAGAATCTCCCTATGCATCAGATGAGTAGAGTGGTGTGGGGCACTCTTCAGATTTGGCAAACACCTTGAGAAGCTTCAAGGAAGAAATAAGGAGTTGTAAGGAAGATAATAACCAGATCATATAGGCACAAGAGAAACAAGCAGATGTTAATGGTATACTCCTTCAGAGTTTGTCAAACTTGAAACGAAAAAGGGCCACTTTGGATCAACCATGGACATGAGGATAGAACTAATGGGGCATATGGCAGTAGGTCTCCTAGTAGACATAGGTCAAATAGATCTAATATGGTGAGAGATGGTATGTTGTTAGATACTCTGAATAAGAGAGGTGATGAGTAAAGGTACTATTATGGTTCTGGTTCTGATAGACATCATGATCATCATCGCTATCATCCTTATAGGAGAAATGATAGGGGATACTTTCCAGATGAGTTTAAGAAAGCGAAGCCACTTATTTTTGATGGAGATGTAAAGAAACCAAAATACGCAGAGGCTTGGATACTTGGGATGAACAAATTCTTTGATTTGCATGAGTACACAGATAACATGAAGGCCATAGTAGCAATCTCCAACTTGAAAGGTAAAGCAAACATTTGGTGGGAATATGTTAAGCGGGTCAAAGACATCAGGATGGATGATTTGATTTTGCGGGAGTTCAAGAAGAAGTACTTATCAGAGAAGTACTTCGGTAGTAATGCCAAGGAATTCTATGAGCTAATGATGGGATCAATGATAGATGGAGAGTACACGACCAAATTTCTGGAACCATTGAGGTATGTACTATATCTTACTGATGAGAAGGCTAAAGTTCAATGATTTGTTAGTGGTTTTCCATTAGCATTTAGAGATCAGATGAAGTATGATGAGCCTCAACCACTTGAGGAAGTTATTGGGAAATTGAATCATTATTATAAACGATCAAAGCATAAGAATGAATCTCAACAAGGATGGAAGGGAAAAGACAAAGGTAAAGGTAAGTGGCAACCTAAGAGGACAAGGCCTTAGCATTCAGATGAGAAAGAGAATGTGGCACTACAAAAGAGATTTAATGCAGCTAGGCAGGGACATGAGTCACAGCAACAACATAGAGGTGTTGGTACTAGTCAATTGGAGTGTTGGACATGTGGCAAGGAACACCTTAAGAGAGTTTTTCCACAGAATTAGGGTGGTAGGCCTCAGCTATACAGTGCACGAGAGGTGCAGACTGTTGAGGATGTAGGGCAGAACATTCCTCGTATCTATGCAGAAGTGGGCAACAGGTAGGCAGAACACCAGACATCTATCATTGAGATGGATGGTAAGCTTTATGATCAATTAATTTCTATTTTGATTGACCTTGGATCTAATTATCGCTATGTTAGTCCTGACTTGGTGGATAAGTGCGGTTTGAGTAAGGAATTGAATGTAGAATCTTGGTTAGTGTAGTTAGCTATAGGTTTGAAGAAGCAAGTTCAGTATTGGGTAAGATCTTGTGCATTTGACTTGAATGGTATGCCTACCACAACACATCTAAATGTATTACCGTTGGGATCATACAATATGTTGTTGGGCATGGATTGGTTGTTCGAACTTGCGTAATAACATGGATCGTGCCTCGAGCAGGGCTACACGAAGGTAGCATCGCAGGCTACAAGGGATCGATAGATGCGCGTAGCGACTTGTGCGTAGGGTCAAACTGCAGACCACCGAAAAACCATCAAACATCTCTAGGGTGTGGAAACCTGGTTCTAGTACCCTCCCATACTACTTCAGGTGAGACCTCAGTCCGCGCTCCACGGACTGTTGCCGAAAGCACCAGTAGTACTGGGATTTGTTGGCTAATCACCTTTGAACCTAGGGGCTTATTGGGCTTTGAATCCCCCCGCAACATGTTTTGGGGCTCAAAGCCCAAGTTTTGGTAAAATAATATTGTAAGACTCCGTAAATTGCAAGCGTGGAGCGCGAAATGCATGTTAAGTCATATGGTTGTCTACCCTAAGTTTTGTAATGTACTGTCAGCCTACCCATGGTTCGCGGACCATGGGATTGTATAAATAGAGCAAGGCTCTAAGTTGTAAAGATATCTTTAATAGATAAAGAAGAAAAGGAATGGAGTCTAGATGATAGAGAGCATAGAGGAAAGGTCTAAGTGTCTTAGGTCGTAGTAGTAGGAAGAGACTCTAGAGTTGAGTGTGCAGAGGCCTACTAGAGTCCGCAGCTGAGTGCGGAAGGCAAAGTCGAGTCTGTAACCCAAGAAGAATAATAATAAAGAGAATTTTGATTCCAAATATTGTGTATCTGCTTTTGTATTACTTTCTATGCATTTATATTGTTTTGTTTATCGCGCGCACTTATATGAATACTGAACATTGTTAAGTATAATTGGGCTCATATAGATAAGTTAAGTAATCGGATAATATCGGGTTAATAGTAAGGAACTTGGGTAATAACATGGATCGCACCTCGATCAGGGCTGCACGAAGGCAGCATCGCAGGCTGTGAGGGACCGATAGATGCGCGTAGCGACGTGCGCGTAGGGTCAAACTGCGGACCACCGAAAAACCATCAGACATCTCTAGGGTGTAGAAACCTGGTTCTAGCACCCTCCCATACTACTTCAGGTGAGACCTTAGTCCGCGCTCCACGAATTGTTTCCAAAAGGGCCAATAGTACTGGGATTTGTTTGGCTAATCACCTCTAAACCTGGGTCAGGCCCCTATGTTATGAAACCAGCTCAAAAAAAAGATAGAAAAGATAGATCAACACCTTAAAATTCAGCCTCTTCGAGGTGGAAACCTCCTTTACATTACATAAATGAACAATTCTTGGATGACAAAACCTCCTTTCTATATATAGGAGTCTAAGGAGTCATAATATAACCCAGCTGACCTAACAATAATAATATAAAGCCACAAAAATAACAATAGAGGGATTATATGGGGCACAGTAATAACAATATGGGGACAATAGGGGCACAACAATATTAATAAGGGATACAACTACAATAGTAATGGGGTAATCACCGGTATTATAGGGACCCAACATGCCCCTTTCCTTCAAAAAAGTGTTGTCTTCAACGCTTGAGTAGTTCTGGATGCTTCTGTATAAAATTCTCATCCTCCCATGAGGAATCTTCAGCAGATAAGTTCTTCCACTTGATAAGATACTCCGAAATTGATCGATTTCGTAGCTATCGAGTTCTTGTTTTTGTGACTGCTTCTGGTTCCAATATAATTTTTCCTTCCTCGTCAAGTTCTAGCAATATTGTTTGAACTGAGAGCTTGTTGCCTATAACCTTCTTTAAACATGAAACATGGAAAATTGGGTGCAATCGAGAAGCTGCAAGAAGCTTCAATTTGTATGCCATAGTACCAATCTTTTGCAACACCTTGTAGGGACCGTAATACTTTGGTGATAATTTACTATCCTTCTTAGCGTGCTTGAGGGACATTTTCTTATATGGTTATAGCCGTAGGAATACCAAATCACCTACATCAAAACTTCTTTCGCTACGATGTTGATCTGCCTATTGTTTCATTCTATTCTGTGCCAACACGAGGTTATCCTTTAAGAGTTGGAGGAATTGTTGTTGATGTTCGATGTGATGTTCCACTACTTGAACCTTAGAATTTTCTCTTAAATATGATGTGATGGATGGTGGCTAATATCCATAAAGTGCCATAAATGGGGTCATTTTTGTTGCTGTATGGAAGGAAGTGTTATACCACCATTTAGCCAGAGGCAACCATTTGACGCATTGTCTCTATTTATCATATACAAAGCAACGAAGATATCCTTCCAAACATTTGTTTACTATCTCAGTTTTCCCATCAGATTGAGGATGAAAAGATGAGCTATGAGCTAACTGAGTACCAAGACAAGAAAATAATTATGTCCCAAAATTTCCAGTGAAAATGGGATCTCTGTCACTTAAAATAATCTTTGGGTTTCCATGTAGCTTTTGAATTGTTTCCATAAATGCAGTAGAAACTGTACTAGCTTTAAATGGATGTGATAATGCACAAAAGTGTGCATACTTGGTAAGTCTGTCAACTACCACCATGATGATACTCTTTCCCTTAGACTTGGGTAAACCTGTGATGAAATCCATTGAAACCTCCTCCCAACGTTGGCTTGGAATGGATAAAGGTTGTAATAGACCCGGTGTCTTAATTGTCTCAACTTTATTTTTTGGCAAACCAAACATTCCGCCACAAACTTTGGAATATCCGATATAAGCCCATCCCAAAAAAATTCCTTCTTAACCCTGTGGTAAGTTTTTAAAAATCCTGAGTGCCCTCCTAAGGGAGAAGTGTGCAATTCCACAAGAATCTTTTGTTTTAGTTGGGAATTCTTACAGAGGTATAAGCAATCTTTGTACCATAACGAATCATTTTTCCAGCTAAATGTATCAAACGTACTGGAATCTTGTTGTAACTTTCGAATAAGTGCCCACACTTCTTCGTCATTCTTCCATTCCTCCCTTGCTTCATTTATCCAATCTAGTTGGATAATAGAAATGGCGCACAATAATGCTTCCACATCCTCATCCTTTCTTGAGAGTACATCTGCCACCACATTTTGCTTCCCTTTTTTGTAGATGATTTCAAAGTCATAACCCAACATCTTTGTGACCCACTTTTGTTGCTCTTCAGAGGATAATCTTTGTTCTAAAAAGTATTTAAGGCTATCATGATCCGTTTTTACCTTGAAGTGTCTTCCCATTAGGTAGGGTCACCATTTCTTAAGTGCATGGAGTATTGCCAACATTTCCTTCTCATAAATAGCTTTGTGTAAAAACTTTCCCTTGATTGGACGACTTTCAAAAGCAATGGGTCTTTCATCTTGCATTAAAACAACACCAATTCCATTTCCTGAAGCATCACATTCCACAACAAAGGTTTTTGTGAAGTTTGGTGTAGCTAAGATCGGTGCTTGGCACATTGCCTCTTTAAGATGTTCGAAGGCCCTTGTTGCTTCTGGAGTCCATGAAAATGCATCTTTCTTCAATAATGTTGTTAGAGGTGCTGCTATTCTCCCATAATTCTTAACAAACTTGTGATAATACCCTATCAACCCGAGAAATCCTCACAGATGCTTTATGGATGTGGGGATTTTCCATTCCTTAATGGCTTTAATTTTGCTAGGGTCTACCTTAACTCCTTCATGAGATACAATATGACCCAGATATTCCACCTCTTGTACTCCAAAGAAACATTTGGATCTTTTTGCATATAATTGTTTCTCCTCCAATAGTTGTAGCACCCTGTCAACATGTTCAACATGATCTTTCCAAGACTTGTTATAGATTAGTATATCATCAAAAAATACTAACACAAATTTTCTAAGAAATGGTTTGAAAATGGAATTCATCAAACCTTGAAATGTTGAAGGTGCATTGGTAAGGTCAAAAGGCATGACCAAAAATTCATAATGACCCTCATGAGTTCTAAATGTTGTTTTTGGAATGTCTCCAGTCTTCATTCTGATTTGATGATATCCTGAATGAAGATATAACTTGGTGAAGTAAATTGATACATGCAATTCATCCAATAATTCATCAATGATAGGAATGGGAAATTTATCTTTAATAGTGAGCTTGTTGAGCTCTCTATAATCTGGACACATGCGCCATGATCCATCCTTCTTGTGCACCAATAATACTGGAGCAGAGAAAGAACTTTGACTTGGTTGAATTATACCAGCCTCTAGCATTTCTGCAACCATATGTTCAATTTCACTCTTTTGGGCATAGGGATATCTATATGGCCTGATGTTTGGAGGAACACTTCCTAGAATCAGATGAATAGCATGATCATGATCACGAATAGGTGGGAGACCTTTGGGAGTCTCAAATACCTTGGAATGATTGTCCAAGACTTTTTGGAGATCTCGAGAAATAGATGATTCCAATGTGGAAACATCTAGTGAACATAATTGTGCAATTAAACCTCTTTGTTCCTTTTTTAGAAGCTTTTTCATACTGTTAGAGCTGATTATCTTTCTCGGTTTCCCTGCAATACCCCTTAATTCAACCTCCTTTCTTTCCACAGAAAATTTCATGAAAATTTCTTGAAAATTAAAAGCTATTGTACCGAAGGATTGTAGCCATTGGACTCCTAGTACAACATTAGTACCTCCCATTGGAATGGAAAGCATTGGGCTAGTCAATATATATTCTCCCATGGATAGCTTGATATTATGGAACTTTCCAGAGCAATTTATTGTTCCTCCATTTACAACCATCACTTGACACTCTGGTGCTGGATATAAGAAGCAATTCAATTCTTTTTCTACCTTACAATGAATAAAATTGTGGGTACTTCGTGAATCAATCAACACTATTACCTTTTTCTTCTTGATTGTCCTTCTATCTTGATGGTTTGAGGAGTGGTAATTCCCGCCAATGCATTACAAGATATGGTCGGATTCATTTCTTGTTTATCTAGGCTTTGTTCCTGGAGTATATCCTCTTCTTTTGACCTTTCTTGCTCCTTTTCGTTTTCCTCTTCACAATGTATGTAGAATAATTTCCTCTCAGCACACTTATGACCTTTAGTGTATTTGGTATCACAACTGTAACAAAGCCCTTTTGCTCTTTTTTCTTCCAATTGTTGTGGTGTCAACCTTATAGGTTGTGGAAGACTAGGGGCAACAACACTTCCATCTTTATAGTTGTGAGTGGTATGTTTCCTGGTTTCCATAATTTTGCTTTCCATTTTTCTTGCTAACCTGAATGCCTTCTCTAATGAATCAGGTTCCCAAAGGCGAACATCATGTTGGATATTATCCTTTAAAGTCCCTATGAACACATCAATCCTATGCTCCTCTAGAATATTTTTTACCCTTATGTTCAATTTTTGGAACTCCTCAATGTGCTTCATTATTGAACCCTTTTGTTTGAGACTTATCACTTGGCTAAAAAAGTGTTTTTTTTTTATCCTCATAATGTGCTATCAATTCTTCCATAAAAATTTCCCAAGTGATAATTTGTTTACAAGAGCAAAGTTGTTGATACCATACAAACTAATTTGATTCCAAATATAAAGTTGCAATACGTACTTTTTGTGTGTTTTGCACATTATTGAGATCGAAAAATTGCTCCATTTGTAATATCCATGTTGCGGGATCCTTGCCATCAAACTTCCTCATATCGATTTTTGGAATATGATGGTTCTTCGATCCCACATTAGAGTCTATCAAATCATGATAAACATTTCTTTTGTTCGTATCATGAGTTTCCTTTACTACCTTTTCACTATTAGTAAGTATTTCTTGTAGAAAATTTGTCAAATCTCTCTTCAAAACTGCCATGTCTGTCTTCAAATCTGTCTTAAAATCTACCATGTCTCTCTTCAAATCTGTCTTCAAATCTATCTTCAAATCATCCATCTTAGCTTCCACGCCCTTTATCTTAGATTCCACGCCATTTATCTTAGCTTCTATTAGCTTTTTGGAAAGTGACATTTGTTGCACTTGGTCTTGTAATTTTGATATATCATGTAGCATTTCTTCCTCTTCTTCATGAGTCATGCTAGAGCTTTCAGGTTGCTTACTAGGTGTTTGAATTTTCTTTCCTCGAGGCATCAGTTACCAATAATAATGCTCTACTATGCCCTTTGAATTCCTTCAAAATAAATTTTCAAACCAAGCTTAAGAAAAAAATTAAAAAAATCTACACACCTTTTTTTACTTTGTAGGAGCTCGATATTTCTCTAATGTATCTCTATACTTTCGGATCATCCAATTCTGAAATTGTGACTTTCAGTAGCCCTCTGTGTCCTCTTTCCAATGCCACCAGTCTGATCCAAATTGGGTTCTCCAACGAAGAGTTATGCAAAATCTCCCACAGTGACCTAATTATAGACTAGTTCAGTAGAGTGAACTTGTACGACGTGCCACGAGTCACTATTTCAACCTTTGGCTCTAAAAAATATCTACAAGCAACTATAATCCATCCTATTTCTCTACCTTCTTATGAAATTTCAATCCGATTCTTAGAGAAAACGTTATGACGATTTTCCCTAAGTCACCTGTTTGGAATGTAATTCAGGAGTCTGCAAAAAGACCAACTTCCTCAGATCATATCTCCGCAAATATAGCGCGAAATGTTCTAAAATTCAGACCCAAGATTCAGTGCGACTTCTTATCAAATGGGTTTTTTTTTAGCTTCTGAAACGTCGCAGAGAAAAATTTATAGCGAAAATGCCACGATGACATATTTGGAGCAGCGAAATCCTAGAATCCAAACCTCTGATACCAAATGTTATGAAACCAGCTCAAAAAAAGATAGAAAAGATAGATCAACGCCTTAAAATTCAGCCTCTTCGAGGGGGAAACCTCTTTTACATTACATAAATGAACAATTCTTTGATGACAAAACCTCTTTTCTATATATAGGAGTCTAAGGAGTCACAATATAACCCAGCCGACCTAACAATAATAATATAAAGCCACAAAAATAACAATAGAGGGATTCTATGGGACACAGTAATAACAATATGGGGACAATAGGGGCACAACAATATTAATAAGGATACAACTACAATAGTAATGGGGTAATCACTAGTATTATAGGGACCCAACACCCTATAAGCAAATAAATGGTTCCGTTGTCAGGACCGGGATCTACATAAGAGATGTCTGATGTCGTGTCACTGGAATCCAACAAAGAAAGAAATTGAAGGGTGGTTGGACAAGAAATTTCACGAGTTTGTGGCGTAGGAAAACAAGAATCCATGAGTATCTAAGGAACAGTGGTTGGAGCGCTACTTATATATGGAAATCCATGAAATTTTCTTTGCATCCTTTCCTTCTAAGCTGTATGAGTGGATCGCGAAGCTAGCAGACAGTGAGGGAAGGTGTAGGCTCGAAAAACCAATCATGTGGACTCCAGAATTACTGTGTAGACTAGAAGCATCAGGAGATAAGATTGCACAAGCTGTGGACCATTGGCTCGACTAAATTATAGGAGGATTTATCACTAAGTTCGATATACATATGACCGTCAACTATAGTGAGGTGGAGCGATGCTTCCTCAAAGGACTGCGAGGTAAGTATATTAAATATTTGAACACTTGGATTAAGATGCTATTGTGTGAAAATCTGGTTATACGAATAAATTAATGTTTGGGAAGACACGAAGTAGGAATATCTACAGAAGCGGAGGTAGTGAAGAATTAGAAACTAGTCCCTTAATTTCACCCTCTTAGGAAAGTGAGAAAGAGCTCGTGAGAGTTTCTCCGAGAAGCGTGGTCAGTCTAATAAGGCAGCGAATTCCGTGCTTACCACCTCCACCTACATCGCCACTCATCTCACCCTCCTCACCTCCATCTCCACCCACCCCACCTCCTCCACCACCACAGTTCAGTATGGCGAGTGCGATCAAACTACCGGTATTCAGAGGAGTAGGGAATGAAAATCCGAACCAATTCTGGTTTGTGGTAAGGGCAGTATGTGAAGCACAAGGAGCCATGGATGACAATATCAAGAAGGCTACTCTAGTAAGTGCATTGTAGAATCGTGCATTAACATGGTACATCAAGCATTCTAATGACCATCCAAAAGCAAGAATCACAGAAATCTAGACTGTGCTGAACTAGGAATTTAGCAGGCCAAAGTCACAGACGCAAGCAATTATTGGGTTTAAGGAGATCACGATGCTCCCTACCGTGACCCCCTAGGATCTGGACCAAAGGCTAAAGAGTATGATTCATGAGGCCAACATGACTTTGATGGATGGACAGCACCACACATGGTTCATAGCATCACTAACATTGCATTTAAGGATGACACTATCACAACAAAAGCATTCCACCTAGGCCAAAGCTTTGGAGATGGAAATGAGATTGCATGAGACCCCTATACAAGACCCCAGTCTCGAAGTCCAACAAATCCATGTGCAACTACAAAATCTATGTTTGGAGATGCAGAGTTTGAAACAGGACAGGACACCTCGGCCAGAGGCACGAGAGGAGGTATGGTGCATAAAATGCAAAGGCCAGGGCATGACAAGGACCATTGTCTAGTGTTCACGAATTACTTGGCAGGAGCAGGACCAATGTCATTAAGACTTGAGGCAAAAACAGGACCAAGCACGACACCTACATTATGATGCGTGATCTGTCAGATAGGAGGAAAACACACTACGGATAATTGTCATCTATTACAAAAGTATACGCAGACGTCCCAGCAATTGTGTTGTACTTTCTGTAGGTCAGTAGGCCATGATGAATGCACCTATAGAAGCTATGAACTAATGATGGATCGGACTCCTACCTACAAGGTGCAGACCGAAATGCGTTGGATATCAGCGGCACGAACAAGGTCGAGGTGGAATGGGACCAGGAAAGGGTCGTAGACAACTAATTTGTTACAATTGCGGAGGGCCACGACACTATGTCCATGATTTTACAAACCCGACAAGGACATCATGTTTGTACTGTACTCAGTTTGATCATGAGGCAGAAAACTGCCCTACATTGATGGCGAGGCTACACGAAAAAGGGGTACTCTAGCCTCCTCCGACTCAGAATTTGAAGATGATGAGGTTTGAGTCACATGAAGAAGACCCGAATGTAAACATAGTGCTTAGGAGCGGTATGAAAACTAACGATGACAACGGTAAGTAGTCAGAAGAAAGTGTGTGGGTACGTAAGGCTCCTACAAGGGAACCCGAATTTGATTTAGAACGCACGAAGGAGACATTCATGGAAGCTAAGAAGAGCTTCACGGAGGCCTCCACTTCAGGTAGTAAGGATCAACTAGAACCAAGGATGGATCCTTCAATGCTCACTACCTTTCTAGAGACATGCATGAAACTGCTACGCAATAACAGGGCAATAAAAGGACTACAAGAACTTATCAATAGGTGCACAGGGTCAGGAGAACTGCATGTAGTCTAAAAACTTGGAAAGCATGCAATGTGCACAGGAAGGGAAATGAGCTTGACTGCGCAAATCGGTGAGTATGAATGGATCAGGTAATCCTGGATCTCAGATCAGACATGAATGTACTGCTGAAACAAACATGGGAACGCATGGGTAGACCCACGCTATAATGGTCTCCTATTCAGTTGCGAATGGCAAACCAACAGAAGATTTTGCCCATGGGAAGATTGCAAGGGGTAATGGTGGATATTGAAGGTGCGAGCACACAGGCGGATTTTGAAGTAATAGAGATTGTTGATGACAACAATCCTTATCTCACACTACTAGGGATAGATTAGACCACCGAAATGAACAGAGTCATAAATCTGAAGAAGTGAAAAATGATCTTTGAAAAAAGTCACTATGCATAGTAGTCCCGTTAGATCCATCCGAAGGAGCGCAATATACTGAACCAGTGTGCGATGATGATAGTGATGACAATCTTGATTGCTTCTACAAGATAACCACATGGGAATAGGATTGGGAGCGTGAAAGCTCCTACACTTCGGATTCAGAGGAAGAGATAGAGCGATGGCAGAATCGGCTGCACGAAGTAACAATGCTTAATTGCAGCATGATGGTTAGATTACTGCGCTACGTGACAATAGAGGTAAGGGACTTGCCTATGTATGATGATTTGATAGCAGTGGATGAATTCCTAAACAAATTTGAAAGCATGGCACCAGAACAGCAGCAGTTCAATGCTCTGAAATGGGCACTGCGCGTGATTCCTGCAAGATGGTGGGGTACACATCAGAGAAGTTTTGAGGACTAGTGCGGATGTAAGAGGATGATGCGCATACGATTTGGAAAACCCTATCTAAGGATGAGAGTCGGTTACCAGGGGCAGAACAACTTGCGCGCCCACCTTTCCCGATGGGTACAAACATATGACATGCAGCCCGCATAAGCGCACACCACTCCTAGAATAGAGAATCGAAACAAAACACAACAGCAACAAAGGTGAAGCGTGCCAAGGACTATCCATGAAGAAGCATTCGACAGGGTGTGTGAAGTGCTAAACAGGGCTCACCAGGTGAAATGCATTGACTAGGACCTGCGCATACCAGCAGTTCGATGGGCCTATAGGACCATGTACAAAACCCTAACCGCGAAAACAATTATAAGGTTGAGGAATAGGGTAAGGACCATAATTTATGAGGGTCATGCAATGATGAATCCTCACATAATAGCACCCGTAGGTGCGACAATGCGTGAAGCCCAAGACAAAGAAATCACACAGCTATGCAAGGTAGAACACATAAGGCTTCAGGAAGCCATTCGGTAAGGGAACCTTAGACTTTGTGAACTCGAAAAAGACTAGGTACGACTAAGAAAGAAAATCATTTTGATGGATGCAAAGGTCAAGAGGCTAGAAAATGGGATCAAGCAAGCATGTCTCGTAGATAAACCAAGGATGGCAAGGCAAGGTACGGATGATCATACCAATGAATTAGAAGAATATTGCCAATAATTGATTAGTCTGCTGCCATTGCTAGGACCACATATCACCAAATGCACTACATATAGTAGAGCGCGCGGCGCTGACTGTTGCGAGGGAAATTAAGGATTTTCTGCGGACTATACTGGAAGGTGATATGGAGCCTCGTACAGGCAGTATGACCACCTGAGTAGCTATAGGAAGCACAGTCTTAGCACTCTAGGCAGCTGGAAGAGAGTGTAGGAAATCTAGTTCTATCACCCTCCCATACTACTTCAGGTGAGACCTCAGTCTGCGCTCCACGTACTGTTGCCGAAAGGGCCAGTAGTACAGGGATTTGTTTGGCTAATCACCTCTGAACCTGGGTTAGACCCCTATAAGCCAACACTCATCTTCAATTCCTATGAGGGAAGTTCGACCGATAACAAATTTTAATGCACCCTCAGGAGGCCATGTGGCAGCCATCCATTGGCCCATGTGGCTTCCATCCATTGGACAATGAAACCAAAACCACAACCAATTAGAATTGAATTTGATTAATCTGAAGAGGATAAGTGGCATCCTATAATTGGCCCACATTGTATCATCAACCTGCCCAGTCCTCATATGGATTGCAGACTCAGCATACCTGCAAAAGTTTTGCCTATTTTGGAAAACAATCAGAACGCGATATCGGGAGCATACGACAACAGTTTTGAGTGATTCAAGCTGCATTGGATTCAAATCAGTGAAATATTCGATTTGGAACTGGTTTGAAGAAGTTATGGGCACTTTCATTTTTGAGCTTAAAATTGGTCATCTCATCACATCTCCCCACTAGGAACTTTTGGACTCCAAAATTTTACTTCATTAGTCAATATAAAGAGGGTGGAACTCAAAAATACCCAAAAAATAATCCAAGAAGAAAAATTTTCAATTGGTTCCCTTCAAGCCCCAATCAAGGCACTTCACTTATCATCCTCATGAAAACCTATTGCCTTGTTAAGAATTGAGCCATTATTCTTATCGTTGCTGCAGGAACAAAATATTGATCATTGGAATCTAAACATTCTCTTTACTCTCATCATTTCATGGCTCCAAAAACAATTCATCTTGAAGTTTAAATTATTGAAGCCAGACATGACCCCATCTAGGAATTCAGAAGCAAAATAAACTTTCTTTAAGGTCTTCAAGATGAGCTTGTACATAAAAAATACAATGCTACAAAATTTTCCATGATATGATTGAACTTGCCTAAAATACATAGTCATGTTATACACTCTTAAAAACAAATATTCAATTCACACAAGTTTCAAATCAAATACTTGTGTCACTAAACATATGACAACTTATATATACTAAACAATAAACATTATTACACTTTTTAATAATTATTCCTCTTCTTAACAAATTTTACATATAGATTAGTTCGCGGGTAGTAGGTGATCTTTGTTAAAGCTTTTCAATAAATAATAAATCACTTTATTGTTGTTTAAGGTAATGTTGAGATTCACTTTATTAAAAGAATTAAAGTAATAAACTAAAATAGAATTAAAAAAGTTTTTGAAATCATATATTTTTTATAATGGCTTGAGACTTATAGATTATAAAGTTAGCATTATGATATATTTTGATTAGAGTGTGGTTTTTAATATCATATAAATAAACCATAGCTTGAAAAGCATGACAGTTTTGAAAAACTTAACACGCACACATAGTGCTAGAAATATTGAACATGCTACGAAGTCATTGCTACATGCGTGAGAAGTTGAGGAAAATATTAAGCACCTAGCACTACATTACAAGGAGACATGTTAGTTGAAAAACCCTTGGCATATAAATTGGGCTCACGTTCTCTTATGCAAGACTCATTTTTAACGATATATATAGATATATATATATATATATATATATATATATATATATATATATATATATATATATATATATATATATATATATATATATATATATATATATATATATAGATGAAGACCAGTTAATATACAACTGGATTTAGTTGCTACTTAGTGGCTGAATTTTGTTAGCATGTATTCTACAAAGTGAACAGAATGTATATACCATCTATAGTTCTAGTTCAAATGTGAACATTGATTCATACCATTTAAAATTCAATAATTAAACTAAGTAGCATGGAACGCTAGCTATGCGGCCTTTTTTAAATACATATTGTTAATCTTCTTACGAATGTCGTATACACTGAGACATATATAATTTCTATTAACCTCAAACATTGTGACCTTTCTCAATACAAGTTCTACAACCAATAACTTCACATATCCCATGTTTTAATGCCAATTATTTGCTTTGCTTCATTGGTATAATAATATGAAATATATTGTGATAAACTGGCATGGTTAATGAATAACTATGTGTTCATCACATTTCTATTTCCCACTGAAATCGACATGCATGATAGGTTTCATTTGACCAAAGTCGACTTACCAGAACTCATTTAATTTTCAAAGTTTATATCTCTAAAATAACATTTTATATCAGTTGTTTTGCAGGTTGATGCTTCCATGTGTGAAGACATGAAAAATAATTAGTGTCATTCTCACAAAAATCAAATGGTGTTTCAAATGCACAAAAGCACCGATGATCTCACAATGTGGTCTTAGTTAAATTTTGAGCATGCACGCTATGTCATATATTCACATCAAATAAGGTTACATATAAATACATTTAGTGTTGTCTCAAGATAGGTAGACTATCTTGGACACACAATCACTTGGTTGAGAGAATATCTCAACCACACACCAATCTAGGAACATCTAGATATAACAACCCTAAGGAATAGGAATAGAATCTTGTAGATGGAATTAATGACAACTGAGATAAGTAGGAATTACAATTTCCAAGTCACCCCCTTAATGACTACTTGTCTCGATCTCAAACTGCAAAGTCTAGTTGTGGTCAAACATAACAAAAGAATATGTCAACGTCAATATAAAGGAGTAAGAATCCACCAAAATGCATGGGTACTGACCACTACAACTGCCAGTCTACTATGATGCCTTTCGCATACATGGTTTTGTCAACCATTATAACTGCATTCATGTACCTGTACCTTCAAATCCCCCTCCATCATCATCATCATCATGGGTTTTATTAGATTACCCATAACCATGCTCTGGGTTTTAACGGATTACCCTCAACCATGCCAATAAGCGCTCTCAGCCACCAAAGCTCAACTTAGCCACCAAGGCTCAACACATCCACCAAGTATTAACTCTATCACCAAGGCACTCAATCCAGCCACAAAGGCTCAACACAGCCACAAAGGTTCAACTCTGCCACCAAGGCACTCAATTCGACCACCAAGGCTCACCACAAACCCAACTTAACGAGGCCCAGGGTTTTCTAGGCTCACCCTCAACCATGCCAATGGTTTTGTCAGGTGACCCTAAACCATGCATACAGGAATCCCTGTCCACTTCACTCTCTTACATGGTTACAAACCAACACTGCAAATACAAAGTAGTTTTAAGATTACCATGAACTTTATGGGGGCACATATGCCTTATCAGGCTTACATTACACACTCCAATTCTTGGAGTTACCAAGTACATACATTATAAAGACCACTACAAAACATCCTAGACTTACTTACTAATAAATGTGTGTGACACATAATATATCATCATCATGAGTCTATTCCAAAAACTCACACAAATTTTAACTTAGTTGTCCATCATCCTTTAACTTTTAATGTAGATCCTTTGCCTCCTCTTTTGAATTTTTCATATCATCCACAACATTGCCTTTGAATTCCATATTCATATAGGTTTGGATTTCCATATTCACATAAGTGTGATTTGCTAGAGTAGCCAATTCCAACCAAATCACTACATATTGAGCTGGATAAACTCTATATAATCATCTTCAATAATCCAAAACACTAACATAATCACTTCATAAAATGTGAACTTATTCTTTACCATAGAAATCAAGTGTCAAGAAGCTCGACATTTCACAACTTCCTCACTATCTGGCAATATGTTTTCACCGATCCACCAAATATTGAACAATAAGTTCTCCAAGCCATTGATAAGGTTCGCATTCATAATGACTGCAACCTCCCCATTGGTAGAGAGGGCCTGGCTGACGAGGATGTTCAAGTGGATTTCGTTCATCCCTCTGAACGTCACTATCGTTATTTTGTTGTAGACAACTAGGATTCAAGATCCTCTAGTGCTCTCTATGAGATCCTTCATTATTCTTATCACCATCCCGCCTGCAAAGTAGCCCTACTAATGTAGCATCACTTTTTTTATGGTCTTTCGAAGGCCTAATAGATTTTTTAGGGCATAATCCACACCTCCTGAACCTTACCGGCCTGCACATAATTCCCAAACACAAAGGAGAATGTTTCCATGGACAACATTCCCTCATTCTTCATTACCTTGATCCAATCCCACATCGCATCAAACAATCTCTTTGCACCATTGAAAATAACCAATTCTGCACCATGTGTTCTGCTTTGTTCTGGATAATTCAGCCTGTACATGATCCCTTGCCAGGAAACGTATCCATTCAAGGATAATTATGTTTCTTTCTTGAAATTTGGTGATGGAACCAAATCAAAAAATGCAAATCAAGTGGCAGAAGCTTGATAGAATGATCTGTGTTAGAAATTCCTTCTGGCACAAATAGTGTCAAGAAGTTATCAAATATGTCCCAACAACCAAAGGTTCCTTGTCTACAAATGTAAAATAGTCATCAATAGGGAAAGTGTAAAACAATCATCAACAGGGATCCTGGGCAAGTGCATCCAATGTTTCCATGTGGGATTAAATGCTTCCGATTGATCTAGATTGCAGGCCAAAACCAATGCACCATAATCCGATTTCAATGATTGAGCATCATGCCTCAAGCTAGGTCCACGAATTTCTCAAAACCTCTCTACGCAAGCAACAACAACTCTTATCCCACTTATTCATGGGTTTCACCAACAAACTCTCGACCCAAAGACCTTTCCACCAACTCTCGATGACAGATTTATAACCTCACCACACAGACACAACCAACAAAAGAAGGAACTCCACTGATGCCTCTTGGTTTCTTTCGGCTAACTACCTTCACCATTCTACCACCATAAATCGACCCTCCAAACGCTGCATCTTGCATGCTCTTTCACACATTGGAAACTCTAGTTGTTTCCTTGTTACTCAACGGGAACAAATTAGCACACAACAAAATATTTATACTATTGCGATCTTTCCCACTAGTCCTCCCAATGTGTCTTGACATGATCTTTCTCTAGACAATTGGCTCTTCAATGCAATGTTATATAAAAGTGAATTTTGGCTTCTACATCTTAGGCTTCAACATTCCAGTGGTTTTTGCAGATCTACAGATGTGTAGCCTTCTTATAAACACTAATAAGAATTCAAATGATGGACAAACATATACACTCTCAGCAAACACACTTACTCTTTATTTCGCTCACCCCAAGAAGAGCCAAGGCCCAAGCCCATATGGGCTCTAATACCAAGTTAAATTTTGAGCATGCACGTTATGTCGTATATTCACATCAAATAAGGTTACATATAAATACATTTAGTGTTTTCTAAAGATAGGTAGACTATCTTGGACACACAATCACTTGGTTGAGAGAATATCTCAACTACACACCAATCTAGAAACATCTAGATATAACAACCCTAAGGAATAGAAATAGACTCCTATAGATGAAATGAATCACAATTGAGACAAGTAAGAATTAAAATTTCCACGTGTCTTTATGAATCAGATGAAGAAGAAAAAAAAAATTCCCAAAGCTTTTGTACCAAATCGTCAACATCCACATATCCATAAAATTACCAATGTACAAAAAACAATCCTCGAAGAACATTAACGCGTTCACGTTAATTTCATGGAGTCATCTACCTTTAAGGAGTAAAGAAAAAGATTTAATTAGACTTAATAGCCTCTAATTAACAATCTTCAATCACCCAAAAATGGATTAGGCTCTTAAATTACCACCAAGATTGTTGGATTAATATTCAGAGTTGGATTAATGTTCAAATTTCCTTCCTAGTTAATTGAAGGATTCATCTGCTTCATTAAATCAATATGAGAAACTATCTTTTTTTCTAATCAAAACCACGATTTATCTTTATTTTGGATTGCTACAAAATCCCATAATACTTACTTATCAACAATATTTCTAAGTGTAGTTTTTATTGTTGTAACAGGTCCCCTTTTCTCACTGAAAGGCACCCTTGGAGATTATGCTAGATTAACAAGGAAATAACTAAGATCTGATTCTGCAATGAGATATGAATTTTGGGTTGAAATTTTTTATCAAACTAAGACAAAAATTGAAAATCCAAAACATGGGTTTTCTTTAGAATGAGCTCAATTGGTTGACAGGGGGGGATTTTCATTGGAAATCCAAAACATGGGTTTTATTTAGAATGGACTCAATTAGTTGACGTGTGGGGATTTTCATAATCTGATGCATGATCTGGGAGGAAATTGTGGTTCTTTTGGATGCAATTTTTCAGTTGTGGCCAATAATGCCTAGATTAACAATCAATTAACAGAGCAACCTGACTATTTTGATCGATGCCAATAATTTAGTTTTAGGATCAAAATTTGTTATAGAAAATAAAAATAAAACGATATTTATCAATTTTTAGATTTATAATGGATATTTGAAGGAGATTTAGCTAAATGTCTATGGAAATTGTAATTATAAAAACTTTGTATTGAATGAAATGACAGGGGAAGGGGGACAAAATAGCAATAGGATTATTTTATCTCGACTATGGAATACATATGATTTATGTAACGTTTTTTTTTTTTTATCTCGTGTAAATATGTTAAAAGAATTTTTATGTGATTATATCTCCATAGTTGTCTAATGTCTTGGTACTTTATGTGATTTGATTCTAGAAAGTTCATGGATGATGAGCTTAGATTCTTTGACTCGGTTCTGTGAATCGATAACCCATTTCATTGTATTATTTTTCATCATATTAATTTGATTTTCTATGTTTCTTATTTGCATTTGTAAAATGACTACATTATTTCCCTTTTTTTTTCATTTTAATATCATTCATAAGTTAATTTTCATATTACATATCTTCCCCAAAAATATATCAACACCTTACACCCTATGTTCTAGTAGTGGTCTCTTGTATTATAAGTCTTGTACATTCCTTGTATCAATACATTTTGCTTTCATTTCTCTAACATATATTTTGCAACATATTTAGCATTCATTTGTAGTATAGTTTATCAATCATATTAATTCATAAAATATGTAGATTAGTTTAAAAAATATCTTAGATTAGTTGATAATTGTATTTCCATTGTATATATATCATCGCATATAGTTAGGATAGTTTTAGGATAGTTTTCCCCTTAGCTTTTCTTTTTTTCTATAAAGAAGAGGTGAAAGGCTAATGAAGATTGTAAACCTGTCAGGGGTGACTACTCGAAACAACCAGGGATATTAAAGAGCCTTGGTTCAAGTCACTTCCTCCTTGTTGACTAGGGTGCATAAAATTCACGTCAACGGGTCTGTGATAATAATATTAGAGGTAGGAAATTTATTCCCAAAATCATCATCAATTTTGTTTAGATCTCCTTTAATAAACTTTCATTTTGAATATCATTTCATTCTACATTTTGACAAGAATCTGCCACAACTTGGGGGACCACTTAATAGCCATAGACATGCTTTACCTTTGGCCAATGTAAGGCCAATATTCCCATGCCACAAAACAAATCCAAAACTATTTATGAGCCATCATCTCTCAAATTTTCTTCTTTTTCTATAAGCTAGTAAAGTCTCTCTGCCTTATATGTATTTGTTTGAAAAAAGGTGTTTTTTGATATTTCAAACATGATTCCTTGTAAACATTATATTGTACATGAACGTTCATGCAATATATACTCATCTTCTCTAATTAATGTGTTTCCAATGAAAGTGTTTATATTGTTTACAGTGCTCACCATTGTGACTGATATATCGTCCAATCAGTAAGGTGACACGAACCTTGGGTGTGATTTGAATCGATAAAATAATCCAATGCAACTATAGCACTCGTCACTTCTGGAATATTATAAATAATTTTTCACACAATAGGTCAAAGAAACTATGGCTTGTAAGATGATGTTACAAAATTAACCATCAGCATTAGCAATCCTATTTCATCTCTACCTTCTCTTAAAGGAAGACGTTAGCGGAATCTAATGTGACTAAGAACATCATAAGCCGATAAATTTGATGTTGGATATTTCCAACACTCCTCCACAATTTCTAGTAGCTTTAAAGCTCTGCTAGTATGCCCTTAGTTCTTCAACAAGAGACTTCCAATGATACTCCTCTGCCATAAGTTCTCTCCAAGGAATCATCTTCGTATTGAATGAACTGTAGGAGTCATTTTAGAGTCCATGCCAATAGGATCTCCATGAGTTTTACATTATTGTTTTTGACCTTGGTTCCAATGGTTGGTTTAGCATTCTAATGAATAGTTCCATTTCTTTCAACATATGTTGGAAAAGAGATGTCTTAATGACCTTAGTCTAGCCACCAAGTTCCCAACGCAATTTCACAAGACCATGGTCATGGTTCTTTAAGGATGAATTTAACAATTCAAATTTTTGCATTGAAAGTGATATTCAAAGATGAACATGAGCTACATCTTTTATATAATTCCAAGAATGAAAGATGAAGTATTAAAAGGTAATGTGCAAAACCTAGACAAACAAAAGAACTTATCATGACCATGGTTCATTCCTGAATTGCATTCAGTGATGATTAGGGCATTTCAAAGAGTTGGTATAAGTAATAAAATAGAAACATCGATGGAAATTTGGAAAAACAAAGGGGGAACCAAAATTTTAAATGGATAGGGTGAAAATTTTTGGGGTTTTTGTACTCGTTACAACAATTTGCAAACCATTAGAAAAATCTAGTATCCCTGACTTCATCCTTTCAAAAGGTGGCATCTTAATAATGATGCAAGGAAGTAAAGAGTAGGCATTATATGTATTGCTTTGAGATACTGGAAAATTTATAGATATGTGTTGTTGGGAAAAGTATCTATTCAGAACGCCCCTATCCCACTCTAAGGTGTGACAGTGCCTTAGCAACAAACAAGGAAAACTATTTTCGTATTCTTCTTTATGGAATGTAAACAGAGAGGAAGGATGTAACTAACCTGTGTCTTTCGCTAGTTTGTTGATCCAATCGCTCTTCTCTTTGTTCGCTTTCCGCTGCCTGCTCCCTTACCGGTCCAGCTTCACCAAGTTCCTGCAAGATCACAGAAGAGGAAAACTACACAAAAGACATAGATTTACATTCATAAAAAGCTTAGGATCAGATTTAAGCTAAACATGCAAATATAACAAAGCATCATTGATACACATCATGTAGGAGAAACTCAAATAGTTTTATTGATATAATAAGAAAGTCCAAGAGGAGATACAACCAAGTGAGTCCCGATCCAGCATCTACCTCCCAGCAAAGGAATCCCTTCCTCACCTCCAACAAAGCATAAATCACCCAATGCACTAATCTCAATCTCAAACCAACAACAATTCTCTGCAAAGTACAAAATTCCAGCCTCTGGATCTCTGGGATGAGGGATCCATATATAGATGTAAGCAGAGAGGATGAGTTAGCTTATGTTTTGACTTGTGGCTTCTCTCTGTCAGTTCTTGCTTCCACTTGGAGGCTGAGAGCCTCTTACTCATCCTTAGTCTAACTCAGTGAGGCAAGTGTCATTGAGGAAGATTCTGGAAGCTTCCATTGTCTGTACACCTCGCGGAATGACACTGCCATTTGGCATTTCTCGCTCAGCGCACCCTGGTAGTGCATTTAGGTGCGTTGCAACGCACCTAGCTAGTGTACTGGGGTGCTTTGCAACACAGGCAGCTAGTAGAGCATCTGAATTAATCCTGATTTGACTGATTCTGAGTAATTTTTGGTGGAGAACTTCTGGGAGAAGCTGTCATTGGTTGACCTTGTTCCTTTAGGGGCAGGAACAACTCTTTTAGGGACTTTGGATCCCTTGGATTATGGACATTTCATGCTCAAAGCTATAAGGCACAAAAATGTCTATAACAGTTGCCCCCTAAAGTATGAGGTTGCTTATCGCGTGAAATGCTTTATTAGGAGGATCCGAAGTTCTTTCAATGCTGGGAGGAGACCTGTAATAAGATACAATACAATACATTATTTTCATACTGTTTTCATGATCTAGCTGAGGCGGGCATTCCCATGCTCAGCTTTATAAATTCATTTTTATGTACATAGGACAGACAATCGTCTGATGGTAGACTGATGATCTTGATGAAATCATCATCCTTTTGGTAGGATGATTATCTGTGCTGCAATGCTGTACATGTCAATGTCTTTATTTTTCTTGAATATATATCGCAGCCCGGATGGATGAAACTAGATCCGGGGTCTTCAATCTCATCCGATCTTCACTCTAAGTACAAGTCGATCCATGTGAGAAATGTTCTGAAGTCGAACATGGAAAGACATCGCTTGATTACCAGTCAATGATGTAAACTGTTAACAAGCGCGAGAGGAATCACCGATAATGATAATGACCCTCAAGGTACTACAGTACAATTCATGTGGTGTGAATAAAGGACTTGGCGTCGAACACCATGCAAAATCTTTCGGCCGAAGGTCATTGATGTATACCTATCGCCGGAAGTGAGAAACTTGCCATTGAGGCATGCAAGCTTCAAAGTACTGAAGGGGGTGTTCCTAGATCAACTTCTTGGATAATGAGCTGATGTCGACAAGAAGCGATCCGTCAAAGGAGGGCCTTAATGTATCCCACATCAGTGACACGGAATGGAGCAAATGATTTTGATGGAGGTGAAAATGATCTGATGATATATGGTTCAGGGTGGCGGTCATGAAAGAATGAAGTATAATGTATGGTAGTGGATGGGACACGGGTGACTTCTCTGGATGACTTCTCTTGAACATATCGGCGACACTTGTATGATGGATTGGTAGCATTTACCCCAAAGATGGATGGTATGGCGTGACCATGGTGATGTGATCGGTGAATGAAACAACCCAACCCGACTCAGGCACGGAGTGGAAGTGTCATGTTCAAGAGCGACTTGCTACCAATAAAAGTTCTTTGAGTTTCTTCCCAATTTTTCCCCAGTCATTGCTGACCAGTACCTCTTTATTTTTGTCAAGCTTGAGGAGGATAACATATGCTTGTTCTATAATTTTCCCTTCGGGCAAACCCATCGCTATGTTTTAACGAGCCTAGCGATAGTGAAACTCGTTCTCGTCTAAAGACAAGTTTGTCGCTATTAATGTTTTTAACGAGTTTAACGACAAAGATAACTCGGTCCTTTTCCTTTTTAGTGAGTCTGAAAAGGTACGTAAAGGTAACTCCGGAAGTCCTTTTTCGTCATCTAATCCCTTAAGTCCGAAAAAGTATAAAATAATACAGAAGGGATGAATTTTCGATAGTTTTAACGAGCCGAACAAAACAAGCGCTCGATCTTTTTGTGCAATAATCCCTCAGGTCCAAAAAGATTAAAATCTAGAGGAGGGATAGCACTTCCGGTCGCTTTAACGAGCTGGAAGGCTAAAACTCGGCAATCTTTTCATATTTTACGAGTCAGATGAAAAGAGCTTAAAGAAGACTCGTCTTTTGAGGAACAAGTGATAAAATGGGTAGCAGCTGATTCCAGGTAAGGGTTGGAATTTTCCAAGCACGGCAGTGTCACAAGGATGGCTAGTGAAATCACTCTTCGAAGTTGTTCCTCAAAATGGGTAAACAATCAAATGGAGGTGAATGATCGGCCAATGGAAAAGTGGAGGTGACGGTGCAAACACGACCAAGGCTTTAATGGCTGATAATGTTACATTCACGGTGGTTATTTACCAGAGGATAGTTCATTTTTTAACGAGCTTAAACGCGGATTGAAACACTTGCTCGGTCTTATGTTTATTTTTTAACGAGCATGAACTATGTGCTAAAAACTGCTCGATCTTATGTTTAGTTTTTAACGAGCATGAACTATGTGCTAAAACTGCTCGATTAATCCATTCGTATGATAAGAATGTCTCATTGAAGATGCCATTTTTTATGGAGCTTGCACCTTACAAAGCTTTGCCCCGCATCCTTTCTTTATGCAAGTTAGGAAACGACTAATCCCAAAAACAGATAAATAACCGCTCTTTGCTTGCACTCCAAAAGGTTTGCATGCCCCCAGGTATAAAACAGAGCTTCAAAGTTACCCCTACTTTAGTCCGATAAAACATTTGTTTTAGCGAGAGAGGCCTACCTCTTACAGGTCACCCAAAGATTGTTCTATTCACACAACAAACAAAACACTTCTTCGGCGATGTCTACCGAGATAAACAAAGGTGATTGACTCAGTTCTGTCAACTCACATAACTTTGACAAGAGAATCTTATTCTAGAATAACCCTTTTCTAGCATGGGCGGGGTACAGACTAGTCATATTCTCCCCTGGAAACCTACCCTATACCCGAAGTTTTCCTGCCGAAGCAGACAAGGACGCATGCCCCCTGGGTTTCAGTCATATCCTTCCGAATCACTCGCGCTCATCGGGAGGACGGACTGGGACTTGAGACATTTCTTGCGTGAAGAGACCATTTAGGGACGGTATATGACTATTTGCGATGCGTGATCCGGGGAATGAAAGCTGGTCTACGAGCTTGACCACTCTTCCTTCGTGCGGAAAACACATTACTCTAAAGAGTGAGGAGACGATGGCTCCCATGCAATAAATATAGTCTCATCCAAGGAGTAGGTTATAATCCAAAGGTCCTTGAACGACCATCACATTCATTTGAACGGTCTTCCCTTTCAATGTTATGGGTACATTGGGGAGGATCCCTAAAGGTCGACTGGTTCCTTTATCGAAGCCTGTCAGATTTCTCATCTCAGGCAAAAGCGATGGCGAACCAAGCGCTTTCCAAGCAATAGAGGAAATGATACTCACAGACACCCCATCATCAATGATGGTGCTAGCCATGACCATTCTGTATATTTGGACGATAATTCGGAATGGTATGCTTGCTGGCAAACGGGGTCTGCCTAGTTGGTTCCAGTCGAAGGATACAACTAGGTTGCTTGGTGGTGGGACCGAGTAGACAGCCGGGTATGACTCTGATGAAATTCCTTCCTGCGATAAAGGAATGGGTGGATTGCCCCCGTGTTCGTCGGAGTCTGTGTTGATGAAGAGAATTTGGACGGTGTCATCCTTATCCTCTTCAGTGACTGTATCATTCGAAGATAAAACCTCTGAAGGCAAGACCGGGTCAACTGCCGCCTCGACCTTTTGACTTTCGTCTGGTATGGATTCAGTTGGTTTATCTTCAATGATAGACGCTTCAGCTGACCACTTGAGCGGGCCAGCTGGATTCTCAACTAACGAAGGACTCGGCAAGAGTTTTTTATATCCAGGAGGAAGTCGTAACGGTGAAACCGGACGATCATCCAAAACTCTTTTAGCTTCATCTAAGAAGGGACAACGGTGGAGGGCATGGTTGCCTTCGCACAGTCTACAGGGAGGTCTAGCCCTCCCTTTTTGTCCTGGGACTTCACTTTCGCTAGTTGACGGTGTTCTTTCAACATGGCCATCAGAGATTGACGACACCAGATTGTGCAAACGAGGAGACCAGTCCCTTAGTATCCGAGGGATGCAAGGACAATCTCTGTGAAAGTGGTCTCCTCTACAAATGACACATGGCGATTTAGGCCTGGTCAGTGTTGTGTGTGGATTTTCATTAGACGACACTTGTTTTCCCTTATTTGCCTTTGGCTCCTTCTTCTTTTTCTCTTTCTTCTTCTTTTCCTTCTTCTCCTTAGGAACTTGGTTTTTAGTTTTACCAGTCCCGTCACGCGAAGAGGAAGAATTAGAGGAAGTAGATGGTTGGTAGGAAATTCTGGACTCGTCTAACTGCTGATTCGACTGTTCAGGAATAGTGGTGTTCTGAACGACATTGGTTGAGAAGAGCCAGACCGGCAAGCCAATTGTCAGTCCTGGAAGCGACAATGTGGCCATATGGGGCACACCAACATCTCCCCAAGAGTAGAAGGGACTAGGATTTCCACCAAGGGGAATTCCTTGGTTGGTAGGTTCCATTTTCTCAACCTAAAGATCAACGCAGGAAAAAGGGTATGAATATTCCATTTAAAATAAATTTTAACGATGCTTGGACACAACTTGCTTTTTCAATTTTAAAGAGTCGAGAAAAAGCAAAAGATGACTCTAGTCTCCTTCGATTTTTAATGAGCCTGAAGTGACAAGTGCTCAGATGGACCTTTTCCGTTAAGGAGTCTGAAAAGGAACGAAAGGGACTACTCTGGAGTTCTAGGCAGAGGGTGTGCCAAACTTTTCGCAAAACTGCAGAATACTTTTTAAGGTACGGGCGGTCAATCTTCCCGAATGCTGTGTTCAGTGCATTGCGATCAGTAGGGCGGCCGACACGGCTTCCTATGGATAAAGGTTTTATGCCTATAGGGGTCTCCCAATATATACTCGACGGTATGTGGGAGCACAATCCGTACTGGCACTTATCGTCTCACAGTGGAGGAATCACCCAACCAACAGTGAGGACAATAGTTACCAGGCTTTACGACGCCGAAACACGTCTCTAGCCTAGACCTCTATGTTGTGCGTTAAGTTACAAAGCGTTGTTAGGTTCATTCAATTTATTTTAGGTTGATCTTTCTTAGAAGTTTTCCTTTTTGGATCACCACGAGATGTAGATACAATTCCTAAATGCAGTCTAAAGATGATAAGAAAGCTTTTATCTCTTTTCAACAATGAAAATCCTAGCTACAAGGGGAAAGAAAGACACAATCTTTTCTCAAAGAGCATAGAGCACACTGTAAATGCACTTTTCCTCAATCAAACCATACAAACTGTCAAAATGCAAATGCACATATGCATGTATTTGTTTTCACTTTCTTAATATTGATGCCTAAAAAGAAAGTTGTTGTACAAATTTGAATTCGATTTCAAGTGAAAAACACAAACAAGCTTCTTTTTCGAAATCAACAAAGTAGAGACGATTACAACACTTTATGATTTTGAAATAAACACTTGCTTCGACACTAGAAATTCATAAATTCAAACCAAAAGACAAAAGTAAAAGCGTAATCAACTGTCAACAGCAAACAAACTTACTCCTAAGATCAAAATGACACTTACGACAGGTCTAGATCTAAGGGCGACAGTATGACTAGTTTACTTTTGTAATGGGAAACTGCAAATGATGTAACAAATACACAAAAACAAGTACAGTTTCTTTTATACAACTGAGGTGGAATTAAGGCAAAGAAAAGGGGTTTTCAGATAGGTACACACACTGATAACAGGCTACAAAAATCAGAGACAAAACTAAACAAAATGAAGCAGAGAACCACAGCTGCACAGGGCAAAGGCTGATCAGCGCACCTGTTGCACAGAGAAACTGAATTGCAGCGCAGGTAGCCCTCTTAGGACCTGTGTTGAAATGCAGAACCTCTTCACAGAGCCTGCGCTGAAGCAGAAACGAGAATTTTCTCTAGGTTCTGGGTCACGGTTTGCAGTTTAATCTATGGTTTTTGGCTGGATAAAAGCTATCAATAAGGTACAATTAGAGGGATGATTTAAAGGAGGACTAAGAGCTATCACAAAGGGTCATTAGAGCATTTTTGGATCAGCTGTTCAGATCATAAACAGGCCCAGTGAATGGACTAGAGTAGCAGATCTCTACTTTGCATTTGTAAATGGCAAATGCAATTCGATTCTCCACTCCTAAGTTTATGAGAAGAACAAAAATAGAAACACAAATAAACTAACTAGATACGTTCCCCAGTGGAGTCGCCATTTTGTTGTTGGGAAAAGTATCTATTCAGAACGCCCCTATCCCACTCTAAGGTGTGACAGTGCCTTAGCAACAAACAAGGAAAACTATTTTCGTATTCTTCTTTATGGAATGTAAACAGAGAGGAAGGATGTAACTAACCTGTGTCTTTCGCTAGTTTGTTGATCCAATCGCTCTTCTCTTTGTTCACTTTCCGCTGCCTGCTCCCTTACCGGTCCAGCTTCACCAAGTTCCTGCAAGATCACAGAAGAGGAAAACTACACAAAAGACATAGATTTACATTCATAAAAAGCTTAGGATCAGATTTAAGCTAAACATGCAAATATAACAAAGCATCATTGATACACAACATGTAGGAGAAACTCAAATAGTTTTATTGATATAATAAGAAAGTCCAAGAGGAGATACAACCAAGTGAGTCCCGATCCAGCATCTACCTCCCAGCAAAGGAATCCCTTCCTCACCTCCAACAAAGCATAAATCACCCAATGCACTAATCTCAATCTCAAACCAACAGCAATTCTCTACAAAGTACAAAATTCCAGCCTCTAGATCTCTGGGATGAGGGATCCATATATAGATGTAAGCAGAGAGGATGAGTCAGCTTATGTTTTGACTTGTGGCTTCTCTCTGTCAATTCTTGCTTCCACTTGGAGGCTGAGAGCCTCTTACTCATCCTTAGTCGAACTCAGTGAGGCAAGTGTCATTGAGGAAGATTCTAGAAGCTTCCATTGTCTGTACACCTCGCGGAATGACACTGCCATTTGGAATTTCTTGCTCAGCGCACCCTGGTAGTGCATTTAGGTGCGTTGCAACGCACCTAGCTAGTGTACTGGGGTGCTTTGCAACACAGGCAGCTAGTAGAGCATCTGAATTGATCCTGATTTGACTGATTCTGAGTAGTTTTTAGTGGAGAACTTCTGGGAGAAGCTGTCATTGGTTGACCTTGTTCCTTTAGGGGTAGGAACAACTCTTTTAGGGACTTTGGATCCCTTGGATTATGGACATTTCATGCTCAAAGCTGTAAGGCACAAAAATTTCTATAACAATATGTCATCCATCTATCTCACAATTAGGTCATGTTAGTCCTTAGACACGCAATCAAGAGTTCACACATGTAAGTCTTTGACAATGACATAGATAACATGATAGAGGGTTTATTATTTGCAGAACGTAAAATGGGTTTTTGGTGTTGCTCTAATGCCAATGAGCATCCATAGTTCTGAAAAAGTCACTCAAGAAATCATAAGCATTTATTTGATTCCAGCGAGCATCAATAGCCCCGACGAAGTTGCTTACATCACCTCTCTACATAGGAAGCAACTCTCATGCCTTTACCCTTTTATTTGATTAATTTTCTTTTCATACAATTTTGCATAATTTTATTATGACATTTTTTCCAAGGTGGATAAGGGTTCTCAACTTATTTTATGGGAAGACAGGTTGTTCCTTGTTTTATAGAAAATCAATATTTTTTAACTTAGTTTTTCCCTCTTACCACATCTTCATATCACATTTCCCAATCACGGGTGGACATTAAAACACAAAAAAATAAAGGTTCAAGACTAGACCAGAAACAAAGTTCATATTATAAATGCAGGCCTTATGAACTAATTAGAGTTCCCCACCAATATCAACTCGTATTTTCCTCGTTAGTAGGTTAGAATAAGAGATAGATGTTCAAGATGTAGTTAAATACTAGGGTTTATAGTGATTTCCTCTTGAAGTGGTCTAAAATTGGTTTTAGGTGATTTCTTCCTCTTTTCCAAAATCAAATGAAACAAAAGTTAGGACTGTGTCGACGCTTTGCAAGATTAAAAATGGGTCTTTAAGCAAGTAGGTTTCGAATATCTCTTCAAATCATGAATTGGTCTTCATATGTACTTAACATAATGAACATAATAGCGCATAATCATGCAGGCATAAAGAAGAGCAAGAAAAAGTTTGTTAACGGAGTTCACCCCTCTTGGGCTATATCTTTGGGCCTATCAACATGACTAGACCACTCATATATTAAATATCAAAATGAAGTACATAAAAATTTTCTACAAGTAAATATGTGGCTATTACCCCTACAAGGTAATGTTCTCCTACAAAGAACTCTCACAATAGTAGCAACTCAAAAACATCTCCTACAAAGATGACATACTTTAACTGAAATGAGCTAAAAACATCATGTGAACCCTTCAATTCCACATTGAAGCATATAATCTAAAATTCATGTTAAGGGAAGTTGTACTTGAGTTGAACCCTACAAGTTAGAGCTACTGCAGTAGCCTTTTGGAATTGAGAATACCCCTACAAGGTCTTCCCCATGCCCAAATACCTCCTAGAACTGCTTTCAAACCTTGACTAATCGATAAACCTTTTGTCTCAAACCTACAAAAATATTGTGAATATATGCTCAAATCAGAAATTAGAGGTTACCAATGGATTCACAACATCCAAAAACCCTTAAGTAGCCTCTTTCTGAGCTCAATTTGGATAAAAACTCAAAATGTTGTGAGCTTCCAATCTCTCTCATCAACCTGAGCTGAACCCTACAAGTT
The DNA here is from genome assembly GCA_031772625.1 of Pinus tabuliformis. Classification (NCBI taxonomy): domain Eukaryota; kingdom Viridiplantae; phylum Streptophyta; class Pinopsida; order Pinales; family Pinaceae; genus Pinus; species Pinus tabuliformis. Next base: position 852,482,958 of record CM062807.1, on the reverse strand, counting down.
AGAGCTACTGCAGTAGTCTTATGGAATTGAGAATACCTTTTCAAGGTCTTCCCCATGCCCAAATACCTCCCAAAACTACTTTCAAACCCTAACTAATCCATCAATCTTTTGTCTCAAACCTACAAAAATACTATGAAGATGTGCTCAAATCAGAAATTAGAGGTTACCAATGGATTCAGAACATCCAAAAACCCCTAAGTATCCTCTTTCTGAGCTCAATTTGGATAAAAAATCAAAAAGTTATGAGCTTCCAAGCTCTCTCATGAATTTCACTATTAACCATCCTACAAATTCACCCTTCTATCTATCAGTTCTACAAATCCACCCCGAAAATCGCTAACGGAGCAACAATTTTGCTACCTGCTAGTGCATTTTGTTGGATATTTATTTTAGCCTTGGACCCCTTAATCCAAAAATTAAGGCCACATAGGGCCAAGGGCTGGGCCTTAATGCACACCCCTGTGTTAACGGGAAAAGTATCTATTCAGAACGACCCTATCCCACTGAGGTGTGACAGTGACCTCAAAAACAAACAGGGAAAACTACTCTTGTATTCTCCTTTATGAACTATAAACGAAGAGGAATAGGATGAACCAACCTGTGTCTTGCGCTAGTCCTTTGATCCAATCTCTCTCCTCTTTGACGGCTTCCAGCTACCTACTCCCTTACTTGCCCAGCTTCACCAAGTTCCTGTAAGATCACAGAAGAAAGAAACTACACAAAGACATGGATTTATGTTCATAAATAGCTTAGGATCAGATTTAAGCCAAACATACAAATATAACAAACATCAATGATATACAAGCATGTAGGAGAAACTCAAATAGTTTTATTGATAAAACAAGAAGATCCAGGAGGAGTTACAACCAATGATCCCTGATCCAGCATCAACCTCCCAGCATAGAATCCCCTCTTCACCTCCAACAAAGCATAAATCACCCAATACTCTGATATCTATCTCAAAACCAACAGCAATTCTCTGCAATGTACAAAATTCCAGCCTCTGGATCTCTTGGTGAGGGATCCAGATATAGATGTATGCAAAGAGGATGAGTCAGCTCATGAATTGATTAGTGGCCTCTCTCTGTCAGTTCTTGCTTCCACTTGGAGACTGAGAGCCTCTTACTCATCACTGGTCAAATTCAGTGAGGCAAGTGTCATTGGAGAAGATCCTGGAAGCTTCCATTGTCTCTCCACCTCCTGGAATGACTCTGCCACTTGTCATTTCCCCCTCAACGCACCCTGGTAGTGCATTCAAGTGCATTGCAACGCACCTAGCCAGTGTATTTGGGTGCTTTGCAACGCAGCTAGCTAGTGGAGCAGCTGAAATGATCCTGATTTGACTAGTTCTGAGCAGTTTCTGGTGGAGAACTTCTGGGAGAAGCTGTAATTTGTTGACCTTGTTCCTTTAGGAGCTGGAACAAAACCTTTAGGGACTTAGGATCCCTTGGTTTATGGACATTTCATGCTTAGAGCTGTAAGGCACAAAAATGTCTATAACAGTTGCCCCCTAAAGTATGAGGCCATTTATCGGGTGAAATGCTTTATTAGGAGGATCCGAAGTTCTTTCAATGCTGGGAGGAGACCTGTAATAAGATACAATACAATACATTATCTTCATACTGTTTTCATGATCTAGCTGAGGCGGGCATTCCCATGCTCAGCTTTATAAATTCATTTTCATGTACATAGGACAGACAATCGTCTGATGGTAGACTGATGATTCTGATGAAGTCATCATCCTTTTGGTAGGATGATTATCTGTGTTGCAATGCTGTACATTTCAATGTCTTTATTTTTCCTGAATATATATCGCAGCCCGGATGGATGAAACTAGATCCGGGGTCTTCAATCTCGTCCGATCTTCACTCGAAGTACAAGTCGATCCATGTGAGAAATGTTTTGAAGTCGAACATGGAAAGACATCGCTTGATTACCAGTCAATGATGTAAATTGTTAACAAGCGCGAGAGGAATCACCGATAATGATAATGACGCTCAAGGTACTGCAGTACAATTCACGTGGTGTGAATAAAGGACTTGGCGTCAAACACCACGCAAAATCTTTCGGTCGAAGGTCATTGATGTATACCTGTCGCCGGAAGTGAGAAACTTGCCATTGAGGCATGCAAGCTTCAAAGTACTGAAGGGGTTGTTCCTAGATCAACTTCTTGGATAATGAGCTGATGTCGACAAGAAGTGATCCGTCAAAGGAGGGCCTTAATGAATCCCACATCAATGACACGAAACGGAGCAAATGATTTTGATGGAGGTGAAAACGATCTGGTGATATATGGTTCAGGGTGGCGGTCATGAAAGAATGAAGTATAATGTATGGTAGTGGATGGGACACGGGTGACTTCTCTTGAACATGTCGGCGACACTTATGTGATGGATTGGTAGCATTTACCCCAAATGTGGATGGTATGGCGTGACCATGGTGATGTGACCGGTGAATGAAACAACCCAACCCGACTCAGGCACGGAGTGGAAGTGTCATGTTCAAGAGCGACTTGCTACCAATAAATTTTCTTTGAGTTTTCTCCCCAATTTTTCCCTAGTCATTGCTGACCAGTACCTCTTTATTTTTTTCAAGCTTGAGGAGGATAACATATGCTTGTTCTATAATTTTCCCTTCGGGCAAACCCATCGCTATGTTTTAACGAGCCTAGCGATAGTGAAACTCGTTCTCGCCTAAAGACAAGTTTGTCGCTATTAATCTTTTTAACGAGTCTAACGACAAAGATAACTCGGTCCTTTTCATTTTTAGAGAGTCTGAAAAGGTACGTAAAGGTAACTCCAAAATTCATTTTTCGTCATCTAATCCCTTAAGTTCGAAAAAGTATAAAACAATACAGAAGAGATGAATTTTCGATTAGCTTTAACGAGCCGAAAAAAACAAGCGCTCGATCTTTTTGTGCAATAATCCCTCAGGTCCAAAAAGATTAAAATCTAGAGGAGGGATAGCACTTCCTGTCGCTTTAACGAGCTAGAAGGCCAAAACTCGGAAATCTTTTCATATTTTACGAGTCAGCTGAAAAGAGCTTAAAGAAGACTCGTCTTTTGAGGAACGAGTGATAAAATGGGTAGCAGCTGATTCCAGGTAAGGTTTGGAATTTTCCAATCACGGCAGTGTCACAAGGATGGCTAGTGAAATCACTCTTCGTAGCTGTTCCTCAAAATGGGTAAACAATCAAATGGAGGTGAATGATCGGCCAATGGAAAAGTGGAGGTGATGGTGCAAACACGACCAAGGCTTTAATGGCTGAAAATGCTTCATTCACGGTGGTTATTTACCGGGGGATAGTTCATTTTTTAACGAGCTTAAACGCGGGTGGAAACATTTGCTCGGTCTTATGTTTATTTTTTAACGAGCTTGAACTATGCGCTAAAACTGCTCGATCTTATGGTCTTGCTTTGATTTTTTACCATAAATAGCTTTGTCCTTCCAAAGATAGTACTGTATTTTTCAACTGCTTCATCAAACTAGTTAGAAATGAACAATATTTGCTTTGAAAACGAGATTAAAACGCTAATACTTTACTTCGAACTACGTAAAAGTAATTAAAAAGTGTTTTTTACCTCTCATTTTACCATTTCATTTGAACTTGGTTTGTTGGAGCTTTGGAGGTGTTTTCCCCCTCGATTTTCATCAGCTGATTTCGGGAGATTCTGTGGACGATTCTCGGCGCCGTCTGGACCAGGTAGGAGCTAAACCTGAGCTCTTTCATTTCATGGTTTCCTTTTTGCATTCTGTGCTTTATTCCCTGCTTTTCTGAGCCCCTGGGGTTTGATGGGTTCGTTCTGCCATCAACGCACCCTGAGCACATCGAAACCTGCGTTGAATGTTGGCCTGTATGAAGGCAGTTTGACATTCAATGCACTTGTAACACTGCTGCAGGTGCATTGGGCGCAGAAAGAGGATTTGTTGCACAGTTTTTGGTGGAATTTTTGCCTGTTTCTCATCAAAATCAGGATCTAATCTCCTCTCTTGTTTGTTTTTTCAGAGATCTTGGAGCAAAATGACCCTTACATGGTGAGAACGAGAACATGAAGAAGAGGACATGATTGCCCTACATGATCCTGTTACAGTGAACGCGCTGCGGAATTGTGGCTTGCTGAAGTTCTTCCGCATCTCTAGCATGAGACAGCAGATTAACTTACTGAAGTATTTGCTTGACTCTTGGGATCCTATCAACCAGGTTTTCTAGATTAGGGTCAAATCTATCCCCTTGACTGCAGTAGACATCTATTTCTTGACTGGCTTGTCGAGGCGGGGTGCCCCCATCTCTTTGTCAAGTTCGGCCCGAGGAGGCGATTCTGTGAGAGATTATGTCCGCCAGTATTGCCGGGAAGGATCTCAGCCGAGTAAAGACGGCAAGATCATCATCCGTGATGTCACTGATAGGTCCCTTAGGATTATCCTATTTACTTTTGGTAGGATGGCCGGTAACGCATCTCTTCATGTAGCCAACAGATCCTATATGAAGCATGCCTTGGAATGCCTCCAACCGAAGGTGTTCAACTGGTGCGACGCAGTACTTCTTGTAATGAAAGAACAGTTGACCAAGATAAAGAACGGGAGGTTGAAGAACTTTGGGTTCGATTCTATTTTGACCGCCTTTGCCTTGGAGAAGATACCACTGATGCAGCCGCAGTACATTGCACTCGATTTACCTTCTCCTACTGAACCACGTATGCAGAGATGGGTTGACCATATGTCTAGGCATGCTGGTCAGTCTCAGATTTCATTTTCTGATACCTTCTTCAGGTGGTTTGATCGTCAGGAGATGGTTTATTTCGAGTATCCATATGCTAGCATGGACTTCCGGGGTGATCCAGATTTGGTACTGCCGGATGGCGAGCAGTGGGGTGCTATTGGTAAAATCTCTGACCATATTGTTGTTTACTGTTTTTGTTTATAATGTCCTTGTGCTTTGTTCTATCAAGACTCTAATCAAACTCATGTGTACATGCAGATGTTGGTCCTGTTCGTCCAGTAGTTCGCCTGAGAGTACCAGTTGTTGCCCCAGCAAGAGAGGCCGCCGGAAGGGTTATTCTTCGCGACCTTGATGTGGCCGAGACTCTTACAGCTGTGCAGGAGCAGGTTGAGAGCCTTACTCTCGGTATTCCAGATGTGAGGATCGACAAGCTACCTTTGCAGTTACAGCGGCACACTACTGGTGTGCCCAGACGATGGACTCGTCTCTTACGCATGATCGCACAGGCTGTGACTTGCTATCACGAGCATCATTAGACTAGGGTGCCCCCTAGCATTTTGAGTTTTTGGGTCGTGTGACCGATTTTGTCTTGGTTACAGAACATTATGTGTAAACCATAAACAGCTATATATGTATTTTTGATTTTCGGAGTTTTATTCTGGTTGAGTTATGTGATCCACATGTAAAACATTGATGATGTGTTTCTTTTTATAAATGTTGCAAATGTCTATCTAACACATAGTTTGCTAATGAGTCGGTTAATGTGTTTAAGTTTCTAGAAATATGTTGGTATTGAATAAGATCAAATTGTCTTTCCAAAATCTTAACCCTTAGGAACATGCGTTAAATAGCTGGGTTTCAGACGGAATATATACCATTGAGTTGTAGTATTACGAGCTGTGAGTCTAGCCTGACAATTTGTCGGTGTATACCATGAGTGATGGCATCAGAGAGAAGTTCTATCAACACGCTATATTCAGCGATATTGTTCGTTGATCGACCAATACATACACCTCTGAAACTTACTAACTCGTCGCTTGGATCAAAAATGGCCCAGGCTGCGGAGGACAGGTTCCGCGAACTACGACTCGCTCCGTCGGCATATCCAACACATGGCTCCAATGGGTTTGACATCTGCAATAAATGTAAAAAAGGTGGATTACTCGACCAAAACAAACACTCTAGCGAAAACAAAAATATAACAAAAGCATATTGGTTACTACTAGGCGTAGTAACGCTTGAGGTACAACCCTTTACAAGGTTGCGCCAGTGGAATCCCGTCGTAATCCATCAACTCGTAGGCTCCTTTTGCTAACACCCGCTTAACAATGTAAGGGCCCATCCATAAAGATTTAAATTTACCTGCTCCCAACTTATCGGATTCTTGGTTGTAAAGCAGGACCAAGTCACCTTCCGAGAAGACACGGGGTTTGAAATTTTTGTCGAACTGCGCCTTGACTCGTTTCTTATGGGCTTCGTTAGCCAACACAGCATCACGATGGGTTTCATCCAATTGGATTAATTCCAAGAAACGAGCTTCTTCTTCTGAAGTTCCAGGGAGGAGATCGATTGCGAGTTTGAGAGACGAGATTTCACACTGGAATGGTAAGACTGGTTCCAGGCCATATACCAGTTGGAAGGGTGTGAACCTGGTTGCATTCCTTACTGATGTTCGGTAAGCCCACAAAGTTGAGTACAGGATTAGGTGCCATCTTCTTTTGTGAACTCTGATCATCCTTTGCAGCATGCGCTTCAGGACCTTGTTGATCGCTTCAACTTGTCCGTTGGCCTGCAGATAATATGGAGTAGAGCTTTCGTGGGATAGCCCTAGTTTGGTAGCTAATTCAACCATCATGTGATTGCGAAAGTGCGATCCGTGATCTGTGACTATAGCTTGTGGTATGCCGAATCTGGTGACTACATGATTAAAAAAGAAAAGGGCAGTTGTTTCACCAGTATTATCTAATGTAGGCATCGCCTCGGCCCATTTGGTAAAATAGTCAACTGCGACTATAATATACCCATGCCCCCCGGTCGATGTGGGGTTACATGTCATGAAATCGATGTCCCATTTGGCGAATGGCCCAACAGCAACTATTGGCTGTAGAGGTGCGGGTGGTCTTCTAGTTTTGCTATCAAAAATTTGACAAGCATGGCAACTTCTGACTGCGGTTATGCAATCTTTGAACATTGTTGGCCGGAAGTATCCTGCTCGTAAGATTTTTTGTGCTGTAGCATATCCAGATTGATGCCCCCACACGCGCCTGAATGACACTCATTCAGGGTTTTTTCGGCTTCCTCATGGGTGAGGCACCTCCTTAGAACCGTATCTATACCACGACGGTAAAGTGTATCACCGACGATCATGTAGTCTTTTGCTTGGTATCGAATACGTTTTTGTTCAGAGTGGGTGGTGTTTGGCCTAAATTTTTGGGTTTGGAGATAAATGATTATATCCCCATACCACTCATTGCTTGTAGATATTAGAAACAAACTTTCATGCACGATTGATTCTTCGGATGTTTCATCGTTGGACGACGATGGGAGATCGCATAATAATTCTGCGAAAACTAGAGCTTTCTTTGACTTGGATTTCACAAATTCCAGATCAAACTCTTGAAGGATTGCTATCCATTTGAATATTTTCCCCCTAACAACTGTCGCAACAATCTATAAGTCATGGGGTTGCAATATGACAGAATGGTAGTTTTCTGAAAGAGGACATAGTGTCGAAATCTTTGTATCACTTGAACAGCTGCAAGCGCTAGTTTTTCAACATAAGAATATTTGCTTTCTGTATCATTTAAGTTCTTACTTAAATAATAAATAGGATGTTCAATTCCATCGACTTCTTGAACTAAAACCATTGCGATGGTCGTATCTGCTGTAGCCAGATACAGGTTAAAGTCTCTTTGATAATCAGGGGCGTACATTAATGATGCTTTCATTAGGGAATCTTTTAAAGCATCAAAGGAAGCTTGCGCGACCTGATCCCAGTCAAAGGGTACCTCTTTTTTCAAGAGACGAGTATATCCTTTAGCAAGTTCGGCGTAATTTGGAATGAACCTCCTCAGAAAGTTTGCTTTCCCTTGGAGTTCCTGAATCTGAAGCGAATTTGAACGTTGAGGCAAATTTATGATTGCCTGTACCTTACACGGGTCGAGACGAATCCCATCCTTCGAGACTACAAAGCCAAGTAAATGACCAGAACTGACGCAAAATACACATTTGTGTGGATTGAGTCGTATCTTGTAGTGTCGGCAGCGTAGAAATATCGCTCTTAAATGCTGCGGATGATCAGTCTGCTTTCGCGAATGAGCCGGAAGGTCGTCGAGGTAAGGTTGAACGATGTTTTTGATGTCATGGAAGGCATAATTCATTGCCCTCTGAAACGTCGCCCCTACGTTCTTTAAACCAAAGGGTAATTTTCGATATGCGAATGTGCCCCACGGACAAATGAATGCAATCTTTGACTGGTCCTGTGGGCGGATATTTATTTGATTATACCCGGAGAATCCATCCATGAATGAAAAGATTTCGCATCCGGCGCATTCATCAATTATCTGGTCAATGAAGGGTGTAGGGTAGTTGTCTTTTGGACAAGCTTGATTTACATCCCTATAATCGATGCACACTCTAATTGTCCCTTGTTTTTTCATAACAGGGACAATATTCGATACCCAATCGGTTAGAGGAACCGGGTAGATGAAACCAGCATGGAGAAGTTTTTCAACTTCTTCCTTAATGGCAGCGGCTTTCGTGGGGTGCACCTGCCTCAGTCGTTGCCGTACCGGTTCTACATCTTAATTTTGTGTTCAACGATACTCGAGTCGATGCCTGGGATTTCACTGTATGACCAAGCAAAGACATCTCTGAATTCGCAAAAAAGAGCGTTATATACTTCCAGTTCTAACGGAGAACAACATTTGCCGACATAAATATTCTCTACAACATCTGTTTTGGTCGAGATATTTATGGCTATAGTCTCTTCTATGTTGGATAAGTTTCACTCGGAATCCACCGTATCTACAGTATTTGATAGAAAATCAACTACTGAAGGATGGTAGAGGTTATTTTGAGTATCTTCTTCATAATTCGGAAGAAGAGAACGATGGTGGGAATCATTCCATGGTGCTCCTTCAACTACCATAGCTTGGAGAATTCCTTCGTCGGTATCATGCACTTGCGACCAAGGATCTGAAGGAGTACCATATTCTCTAGACCTATCCATCCAAACGCTTGATGAGTGTTGATTTGGGTTTGCCTCCCATGCCACAAACATTGATTACTATAATATTTCTATTGGGCTCGGGGGCAAAACCATTGCATGATCCATGTTGATATCGTTTTCTGAGATCTTTGTGGAAGATATCATGTTGCAGGTTCCTATCGACGCTACTTCCGCCAGATTGATTAGAGGTGGAAGAGCGAAAGTTCCCATTAGTATAGGATCTTTTAGTAGGCCTACTCCGATATTCTGAAGCGAATGGGGGCTTCCATGGATCATGTGAATTCTTCCTGTAACTTGTGAACCATTGGGGAGGAAGTTTTGTTGGTCAACGATTGTAATCCCTCCCTGAAAGGGAAATGCAATCTTTCTAAAATAGGTCGACACAACAGCTGCCATGGCATATATCCATGGTCGTCCTAGTAGGATGTTGTAATCAAGATTCCCATCGATGACTTCAACATCTATTTCTACTGTTTTCCCTCCTAGTTCAACTTTCAAGTTATTTAGGATACCGTATGGGGTATATGTCCTTCCGTCGAATGCTTTTAATGTTGTCACAGATCGCAACAAGGTTGGAGATCCTAAAGTTTTCCAGCAACTCATCGACATAATACATGTAGATGCCCCCTCATCAATAATCGTTCGGTGAACAGTTTTGTTGAGGGATTTCACTTGAACAAGGAAAGCTAATTGAGCTGGTAACTGAGGATCGTACCCTTTGTGGTCAAAGGATGCAAGATTGGAATCCTTTGGATCAATCCCACCAATGGCTGATAACAACGCCTGCCTTTGGGATGGGCAATTTTGTAGTACTTCAAGAGTCGACATAGCGGATGGCGATTGGGCCAAATCTTCCACTATGTTATAATGCTGCGCCGCTCTAGCGCGGGGATTAAATGTCGACTTGTGTACTACTCCCTTCGGCGGTTTTATTGTCAATTCAGGGATGGTGGTTGGTACAACTTCTGTCAAAGTTGTTGTCGAACTACTCGGTTGATCTTTATCCTTGTTGTTCAACAGGTTCGGATTCCCGTAATCTTTGTTCCTTGTCGAAATCAAAGCATCATTCTGTTGTTTTGAAATCGACAACATTAGCACTTGAGACGGGGAAGCATTTCCACTTTCAACCAGATTTGTTCCTAGATTTGGAAACGGATCAGTTAACACTGCTGAGGTTTTTGAACTCTTAAAGAATTTTTTAAGCTCAGCTCTGTGTGGACAATCTAAAGTCCGATGATCCTCATCACATATCATGCATGGATATTTTTGTTTCCTATTTCCAGGAGGGTTTTAAGAAGATTTTTCAGGCGATTGCTCGTCCTGTTTCTTCTTCTTCCCTTTGCCTTTCTTCTTGCTTCCTCGTTGTTTGGTTTCTTTGCCCTTATCTGTCGACACGACATTTACTTCCGAAGCAAGGAGTTCATCTTTTGCATTTTGATCTGAAATCTTACGGGCCTTCTTGGACGTAGCCTTTGTCGATTTCATGTCTGTTGTGCCAATCACGCCATCTCCGGCGTGAGAGTCATTATTTGATTTAGGAGGAGGAGGAATTGAGAATTCCGGTCTAGGGGCGTCAGGTATTTTGTCATAGAGCGTGCCGGACTGAGTGTAAATCAAGTCCAGATATTGTGCACGAGCGATCACTTGTTCTTCTCTTATGACTCCCCCCTTTGCCACATCTTCCGTGATGGAAGGCAATAATGACTTGATAAACCATTCAGCTAATAGCTGATCGGGAACGTACGTTTTTACCATCCTACGACGACGTCGCCACTCATGTATATGATTAGATATGTGAGTGGTTGTTGTCTGTTTAAAGTTAGTAAGCAGTTCTGTTCCTGTTTCATACCTTATCGGTAATTTAAAATGGGTTAAAAAGGTTGTGGCTAAGGTGCTGAAGTTGTCGAACGAAGCTCTAGGCAATTCAATGTACCATTTTGCCGCTGGACCCGTTAACGTCCTCTGAAAAAGGCGAAGTCTTATCGAATCATCATTTAAAGTGTTTGATGAACACCATAGATGAAATGTCATCACGTGATTCGATGGATCTTCACCCAGATTTCCATTAAATTTAGGAATATCTGATGGAAGTTTATGAGGAATCGCTGGCCACCAAGGGGCGTAAGCAATTGGATCGTTTGTTAACCGGTTTAAATCAGGTAACTCTAAAGTTGCCACGAATGGTAACTGTTGATTCAGGTTAGGTGAAGCATACCCAGGATACGATGGAATCGCCTGAGCAGTTGGTCTTTGCATACCGGCATAATGCATTTGATGCTGGTATGTTTGGTAAGGTTGGTGGACTTGACCATTATAAAATGGTTGATTTTGACCGTTTTGAATGTACGGTTGTCCACTGTTCGCAAAGATCTGCTGCTCAGCACCTTGGTATACTTGCTGGAATTGTGGTTGTTGGTATTGCACCAGCCACGGTTGTGAAGCCATGTGCTGTTGCCCGATACTAACCATTTGACCAAGGTGAGGGGTAATTGTACCCGTCTGGGCCTGTGTCGCCCCACTAGTCGGCGATTGTGGTTGAGTCGCAGGGTCAAGGGGCTGTTGCATTACAACCTGAGAAATTTGAGGTTGACATACAACAGGCAGCGCTTGAACTTGCGACACCGTCACAATAGCTGGCGTAGTCGGTATGTTCGACACAGGTACGCAATGTTGCATCGAATATACAACTCTTGGTTGTTGAGGTAGTATAGGTACCCAACCACTTGAAGTAATTCCAGTATAACCTGAATGCTGTTGTGAACTCCCGTATGGATATCCTCCCAGAGGGGATAATGACAGGGCATACTACCCCCCATACGGTGGTAATCCAGAACTCAAGGGAATTGTTTGCCCTTGGGGACCGGACTGCCCAAATTGACCTCCAAATGGATCAATTTGTTGAGACTCAACATAAGAGTTTCTAGATATAATTCCGGATGAACAAATAGGAACGGACCAGACTGTCGAAATAGCCCCTGGATGGGCTCCTTCTAGCAATTGTGAGCTAGTCGGGACAGATGGTATGCCAGCGAACATTGTTGGAGTGACAGCAGGGAGTTCTGCCGTCGCTGTGTCAGAAGACACAGTCCTAGATGTTGACGGTTGTTCAGACATTTGTAGTCTATCCAAAAGATTACCTAGCGATTCTACAGGAACTTCTGCTGGTGGTAGACTAACTTCTGATGTCGAAGGAAATAGAGTGATCCCGACTCCAAAGTTCGTTGGAGTACTTGCTTGAGGATCTTCTACAATTTCTTCTATCGCAATCAAACCAGGTGGAAGGGGAAGACCGTCAGGTCCGTAAAATATTTCTGGTGCTGAAGAGGCAGCGACAGATGTTTGAAGAGTAAGACTCTCTGAACCGGTTATAGATGGAACTGGTTCAGTAACACAAGTGTTTATTCTCAAACTAGGATCAATACCACTGTCCTTCTGTGGCTGTTGAACTTCTTCTGTTGAGGCAGGGATTCCAGAAATGTTTGGAGTAACCGGAGTCTCTGATGTTGTTGGAACACTTGTTCTAACTTTGATAGGAGACTTGGATCCGGTTAAACGAGTTCGCTTTGTCCGTACTGGTTTCGCTTCCGGAGACAAATACGGTTGACTCATAAGCCTCCGCGAACGATGGGGTTTCAATTGACTTTCCTCCACGATTGCGGATTACTCGATCAACTAAAATAAAAGGGAAAGTATGTTTCCGTATTAAATGAATTTTAAACGCTTTTGACACAACTTGTTTTTTCAGTTTTTAAGAGTCGATAAAAAACAAAAGATGACTCTATTCTCCTTCGATTTTTAATGAGCCTGAAGTGACAAGTGCTTAGATGGACCTTTTCCGTTAAGGAATCTGAAAAGGAACGAAAGGGACTGCTCTGTAGGTCTAGATAGAGGGAGTACCAAACCAATCACAAAACTGCAGAATACTTTTTACGGTACGGCAGTCAATCTTCCCGAATGTTGTGTTCAGTGCATTGAGATCAGTAGGGCAGCCGACACGGCTTCCTATGGATAAAGGTTTTATGCCTATAGGGGTCTCCCAATATATACTCGACGGTACGTGGGAGCACAAGTCCGTACTGGCACTTATCGTCTCAAAGTGGAGGAATCACCCAACCATAAGTGAGGACAACAGTTATTAGGCTTTACGACGCCGGGATACGTCTCTAGCCTAGACCTCTAGATGTTGTGCGTTAAGTTACAAAGCGTTTTTAAGTTCATTGAATTTATTTTAGGTTGATATTTCTTATGAAGTTTTCCTTTTGGGTTCACCACGAGATGTAGAAGTAATTCCTAAAATGCAATCTAAAGATGATAAGCAAGCTTTTATCTCTTTTCAGCAATGAAAATCCTAGCTACAAGGGGAAAAGAAAGACACAATCTTTTCTCAAAGAGCAAAGAGCACACTGTAAATGCACTTTTCCTAAATCAAGCCAAACAGACTGTCAATATACAAATGCACATGTGCATGTATTTTTTTTTCACTTTCTTAATATTGATGCCTAAAAAGAAAGTTGTTGTACAAATTTGAATTCGTTTTCAAGTGAAAAACACAAACAAGCTTCTTTTCGAAATCAAAAGGTAGAGACGATTACGACACTTTATGATTTTGAAGTAAACACTTGTTTCGACACTAGAAATTCACAAATTCAAGCCAAAGGCAAAAGTAAAATCATAATCAACTGTCAACAGCAAATAAACTTTCTCCTAAGATCAAAATCGACACTTACGACAGATCTAAATCAAAGGACGACAGTATGGCTATTCTACTTTTGCAATGGGAAACTGTAAATGATGCAACAAACACACAAAAAAAAATACAATTTCTTTTATACAAGTGAGGCGGAATTAAGGCAAAGAAAAGGGGTTTTTAAACAGACACACACACTGATCACAAGCTGCAAAAGTCAGAGACAAAACTGGAAAAAATGAGCAAAGAACCTCAGCTGCATAGGGCTAAGCTGATCAACGCACCTGGTACACAGAGAAATTGGATTGCAATGCAAGTTGCCCTCTCGGGAACTGCGCTGAAATGTAGGAACTCTTCACACCACCTGCGCTGGGGCAGAAACGAGAATTCTATCCAGGTTCTGGGTCACGGTTTGCAGTTTAATCTATGGTTTTTGGCCGGGTAAAAGCAATCAGTAATGCACAATCAGAGGGTTGATTTAATGAAGGTTTAAGAGCTATCACAAAGGGTAATCAGATCATTTGTGAACCAGTTGTTCAAATCATAAACAGATCTAGTGAGTGGATTGAAGCAGCAGATGTCTACTTTGCATTTGTTAATGGCAAATGCAGTTCGATTCGCTACTTCTAAGTTTATGAAACAAACAACAAGAGAAACACAAACAAACTAACTAGACACGTTCCCCAGTGGAGTCGCCATTTTTTTAACGGGAAAAGTGTCTATTCAGAACGACCCTATCCCACTGAGGTGTGACAGTGACCTCAGAAACAAACAGGGAAAAATACTCTTGTATTCTCCTTTATGAACTATAAATGAAGAGGAATAGGATGAACCAACCTGTGTCTTGCGCTAGTCCTTTGATCCAATCTCTCTCCTCTTTGACGGCTTCCAGCTACCTGCTCCCTTACTTGCCCAGCTTCACCAAGTTCCTGTAAGATCACAGAAGAAAGAAACTACACAAAGACATGGATTTATGTTCATAAATAGCTTAGGATCAGATTTAAGCCAAACATACAAATATAACAAACATCAATGATATACAAGCATGTAGGAGAAACTCAAATAGTTTTATTGATAAAACAAGAAGATCCAGGAGGAGTTACAACCAATGATTCCTGATCTAGCATCAACCTCCCAGCATTGAATCCCCTCTTCACCTCCAACAAAGCATAAATCACCCAATACTCTGATATCTATCTCAAAACCAACAGCAATTCTCTGCAATGTACAAAATTCTAGCCTCTGGATCTCTTGGTGAGGGATCCATATATAGATGTATGCAAAGAGGATGAGTCAGCTCATGAATTGATTAGTGGCCTCTCTCTGTCAGTTCTTGCTTCCACTTGGAGACTGAGAGCCTCTTACTCATCACTGGTCAAATTCAGTGAGGCAAGTGTCATTGGAGAAGATCTTGGAAGCTTCCATTGTCTCTCCACCTCCTGGAATGACTCTGCCACTTGTCATTTCCCGCTCAACGCACCCTGGTAGTGCATTCAAGTGCGTTGCAACGCACCTAGCCAGTGTATTTGGGTGCTTTGCAACGCAGCTAGCTAGTGGAGCAGCTGAAATGATCCTGATTTGACTAGTTCTGAGCAATTTCTGGTGGAGAACTTCTGGGAGAAGCTGTAATTTGTTGACCTTGTTTCTTTAGGAGCTGGAACAACACCTTTAGGGACTTAGGATCCCTTGGTTTATGGACATTTCATGCTTAGAGCTGTAAGGCACAAAAATGTCTATAACACCCTGCCGATTAAGTCCCTTAATACCTGGGGACAAGGTTACGTGTGGTGCCACGAGTCTGAGCGTTAGGCCGATGGCCTACCCTACACATCAGGCCCTCATTCTCCTATTATGCAGTCACATTCATGGTCCAAAGGACCTAGGGCTGGCCCCCACACCTTAGCGCATTCCGTAAACCTCTGTCAAGCCTGTAGCACGTGGTTCCATGGCGATGATATACCCATGGGTTGGTCCCATGTCTTACCCCCCCCTCGCCCCCCATCACTCGGTGCTGTGATGGGCTACTGTGGTCCCATGGTAAGGTGTTGAAACAATGAGAGAAGTCTAAGGCCACGCCCTTGGTCCCCATGCATGTGGTCCCATGGGCATTGGGTGACTGAGTACTAGGGCTTAGCCCTGACCTCGTTCGCCAAATACAAAACACATTGAATTTAAATATATTTGCGCCACTATAGTTAATAAGAACTACCTAGTGGCATGGTGGTAAGGCGTTATATTGCTAGACACTAAGTCTCATGTTCAATTCTTGTGAGGGAAATTCAGCCCATAACAAATTTTAATGCACCTTCGGGAGGCCACGGGGAAACCATCCATTGGCCCACATGGCTTCCATGCATTGGACCATGAAACCACGACCTTAAACAATCAAAACTCAACAGAATTTAATGAATCTAAAGAGGACAAGTGGTAGCATGTCATTGGCCCACATTGTATAATCATCTTTCCAAGTCACCCCACCTAGTCATCATACAGAATGTACAGTCAAAGTACCTACATTTTTTTCCTTTTTTGGAAAATGATCAGAACATGATATCAAGAGCATACGATATAAGTTTTGAGTGATTCAAGTTGCATTAGATTTAGATCAGGGAGCTCTTAAATTTGGTGCCAGTTTCAAATAGTTCTAGGACCTTTCCTTTTTCAGCTTAAAATTGATCACCTGATCACACCTCCCCACTAGGAACTTTTGTACTCCAAAAGTTTACTTCCCTAGGCAATATAAAGAGGCTAGAACTTAGAAATATCCAAAAATTCAATCCAAAAATAAAATTTTCAATTGTTTCCCTTCAAGCCCCAATCAAGGAACTTCACTTATCATCCTCATGAAGACACGTTGTCCTGTTAAGAATTGAGCCATCATTCTTATTGCTATTGCAGGAATAAAATATTAACGAGTGGAATCTAAACATTCTCTTTACTCTCATCCTTACATGGCTCCAAAAACACTTCACATTGAATTTTAAACTGTTGAAGATAAACTTGACCCCATCTAGGAATTTAGAAGCAAAATAAACTTGCTTTAATGTCTTCAAGCTGAGCTTGTACATGAAAAGTACACTGCTGAAATTTTTTCCATGATATGATTGACCTTGACTACAATACATAGTCATCTTTTACACTCTTAAAAACAAAGATTCAATTCACACAATTTTCAAATCGAGTACTTGTATCAGTGAACATATGACAACGTGTGGACAAGTTTGAATGATGATCTTGTATATTCACCAAAGTCCTTAACATGTGGACTATAACAAGTCAATACATACATCAATGAAAAACATCTAGTTGTTGAACATAGTGACAATGAATGCTCAATTTACAAAGGCACCTAAACATGTAATTACAACAAGTATTTACAAATTTTTACAAAACTAATTTACAATAAGTTTACCCACACTTTGCCTCTCCTAGGCTTGTGGGTTCTCTTCTTGCACCATCTTGTCTTCAAGGTCGCTTAGGATTGTGGAGAGTCCTCTTTGCAACCTCGTTTTTCCCTTGCATTTTATAATATAATATATTTACCTTTCTTTGGACGAAGCTCCAGATGAAACTTCCAACATCATTCAGTCTCATGTCCATGAACCTTGTAATGAGCACAAAAAAACTTCTTGTTTGCTGACATAGAATTTCTCTCATGTGAGAGAAAGTCATTATGCTTGATGCCTAAAATTTGGTTCATCCTTTTAACCATTATCATACATTGCTCACATACAGCCATGCAATGGTCAATAGAATCACAAAATGTACAAGGGTACTTATACCCTAAGTATTCAAAATTTCCATGCATTGGAAAGAACACTTGAGAGTTATACCTATATCTAGAGCTACAACGTTGACGGTTGTCACAAGGAGGTGACATCTCATCCTTAGATGTTTGATGTACCTCAAGACATTTGGATAATTCCTCAAACTCCTTTAGGCCATATCCCAATCCCATATACTTCGGTCTCTCCTCAACCATAATTAGATTGGTAATACCTTTGCTATTATGTTGAGGCCTCCAACTTCATATCCCATATTGGAAAGAAACTTCATACCTATGCCTTTGGTATGTTGCTTGAAACCTGCAAAAGAGTTGTTATGCATAGAAATGGAAGGATTTGAACTCGAGATGCTAATTACCTCCTTAAATTTTTCATTCATCTTCTCATATTTTGATGATAACGATGATGGCTAACTTGTAGATGACACTAGCCATCCACTCTTATCCACTGGGATATGGTGTGCTTCTTGAAGATGTTTGAAAAATGCACATGCAACATCTTCCACATATGGTCCAAAACCATTATTTGAACCATGACCACATACTAGCCTCCTGTTGGAGGTTTCTCTTGTTGGTACAGGAGTAGAGCTTTCTGCAACTTGCTCATCAAACACTTGCTGCAAAACAAAGTGCATGTGTCTCTTCTCCTCTTCAACTATCTCTAACTTCATTCTCAACTCTATATTCTCCATCTGAAGAGCTAAATTCTGCTTCTCTAGCTCTTGAAGACTGTTTTTTCTGCCCATTCTTGGAACTTGGTCAGCTAGTATGGATTTTGGTGATTTCTTACTCTTTTCCAAAATCATATAAAACAAAAATTAGGACCATGTGGACACTTTGCAAGATTAAAAGTGCGTCTTGAAACAAACAAGTTTCCAATATCTCTTCAAATCATGAATTAGTCTTCATATGTACTTAACATAATGAACCTAACAACACATAATCTATGCATGCATAAAGAATAGAAAGAGAAAAGTTTTTTGACGAAGTTCACCCCTCTTAGGTGACATCTTCGGTCTTGTCAACATGACTAGATCACTCATATATTCATTATCAAAATGAAGTACATGAAAATTTCTTGTAGGTAAATATGTGGCTATTACCTCTACAAGGTAATTTTCTCCTACAAAAAACCCTCACAACAACAGCAACTCAAAAACATCTCCTACAAAGATGACATACTTCAACTGAAATGAGCTAAAAACATCATGTGAACCCTTCAATTCCACATTCAAGCACATAATCAAAACTTCATGTTAAGAGAAGTTGAACTTGATTCAAGCCTTGTAAATTATAGCTATTACAGTAGCCTTCTGGAAGTGATAATACCCCTTCAAGGTCTTCTCCATGCCCAAATACCTCTTAGAACTACTTCAAACCATGATTGATCCATACACCTTTTGTCTCAAACCTGCAAAAAGACTCTGAATATGTGCTCAAATAAAAAATAGAGGTTACCAATGGATTCGTAGCATCCAAACACCCCTAAGTAGCCTCTGTCTGAACTCAATTCAGATAAAAACTCAAAATTTTATGAGCTTCCAAGCTCTCTCATGAATTTCACTATTAACCATGCTACTAATTTGCCCTTCTGTCTATCAGTTCTACAAATCTATGCCAAAAATCGCTAACAGAGAGACAATTTCAGTACCCGCTGGTGCATTTTGTTGGATAGTTAATTTAGCCTCAAACCCCTTAATCTAAAAGTCAAGGCTACATGGGCCACATAGGATTGAGGGCTGAGCCTTTACACCTACCCTAGCCAATTAAGCCCCTTAATACTCGGGGACAAGGTCACGTGTGGCACCACGGGTCTGAGGGTTGGGCCAACGACCCTCCCTACTCGTTGGTCCCCTACGATCCTAGCGTGCGATCACTCTCATGGTCCATAGGACCTAGGGATATACCCCTCACATTAGCGCCTTCCGCAAACCTCTATCGAGCCTATAGCACATGGTTCCATGGCAGTGATATAAAAATTGTTGGTCCCATGTATTAGCCCCGATTCTCTTGGCATTGCAATGGCACTATTTTGGTCCCATAGTAAGGTGTCATAATCATGGGTCATGGCTAATCCCATGCCCTTGGTTCCCCTTCCACGATCTCGTGGGTGTGGGGTGACCGGGGGCTAGGACTTACTCTTGACGATGTTCCCCAAATACCAAACACATTGAAATTAAATATATTTGCGCCATTATAGTTAATAAGAACTACCTAGTGGCATGGTGGTAAGGCATTGTGTTGCTAGACAAGAAGTCACATTGTTGGGCATGGAATCCCCTCGTAGCATGTTTTGGGGCTCAAAGCCCAAGTTTTGGTCAAATAATGTTGTAAGGCTCCGCAAATTGTGGGTGGAGCATGAAATGTATGTTGAGTCATAGGGTTGTCCGCCCTAAGCTTCGTAATGTACTGTCGGCCTACCCATGGTCCACGAACCATGGAATTGTATAAATAGAGCGAGGTTGTAAGTTGTAAAGATATCTTTAAGAGATACAGAAGAAAAGGAATGGAGTCTAGAGGATAGAGGGCATAGAGGAAAGGTCTAAGTGTCTTGGGTTGTAGTAGTAGGAAGAGGCTCTACAGCTGAGTGCGCAGAGGCCTAATAGAGTCTGCAGCTGAGTGTGCGGACCCCTGCAGCTGAGTGTGCTGGGCGAATTTGAGTCTGTAACCTAAGAAGAAGAATACTAAAGAGAATTTTGATTCCAAATATTGTGTATATGCTTTTGTATTACTTCTATGCATTTATACTGTTTTGTTTATCGTGTGCACTTATATGAATATTGAACACTGTTAATTATAACTGGGCTCATAGAGATAAGTTAAGTAATCGGATAATAATGGGTTAATAGTAAGGAACTTTGGTAATAACACGGATCGTGCCTCGAGCAAGGTTGCGTGAAGACAGCATCATAGGCTGCGAGGGACCAATAGATGTGTGTAGTGACGTGCACGCATGGTCAAACCGCGGACCACCAAAAAACCATCAGATATCTCTACAGTGTGGAAACCTAGTTCTATCACCCTTCCATACTACTTTGGGTGATACCTCAATCCGTGCTTCGCGGACTGTTGCCGAAAGGGCCAGTAGTACTGGGATTTTTTGGCTAATCACCTGTGAACCTGGGGGCCTGTTGGGCATGGAATCCCCCCACAACATGTTTTGGGACTCAAAGCCCAATTTTTGGTCAAATAATGTTGTAAGACTCCACGAATTGTGGGCACGGAGCACGAAACGTATGTTAAGTCATAGGGTTGTCCGCCCTAATTTTTGTAATGTAATGTCAACCTACCCATGGTTCGCAAACCATGGGATTGTATAAATACAGTGAGGCTCTAAGTTGTAAAAATATCTTTAAGAGATAGAGAAGAAAAGTAATGGAGTCTAGAAGATAGAAAGCATAGAGGAAAGGTATAAGTGTCTTGGGTCGTAGTAGTTGGAAGAGGCTCTATAGCTAAGTGCGCAGAAGCCTAGCAGAGTCCGCAGCTGAGTGTGCAGGGAGGAGTCGAGTCTATAACCCAAGAAGAATAATAATAAAGAGAAGTTTGATTCCAAATACTGTGTATCTTCTTTTGTATTACTTATATGCATTTATATTGATTTGTTTACAATGCACACTTATATGAATACTGAACAATGTTAGGTATAATTGGGCTCATACAGATAAGTTAAGTAATCAGATAATATCAGGTTAATAGTAAGGAACTTGGGTACTAACACGGATCGCGACTTGAGCGGGGCTACACTAAGGCATCATCGCAGGCTGCGAGGGACCGATAGATACACGTAGCGACGTGCACGCAGGGTCAAACTGCAGACCACCGAAAACCATCAGACATCTGTAGGGTGCGGAAACCTTGTTCTAGCACCCTCCCATACTACTTCGGGTGAGACCTTAGTCCACGCTCCACGGACTATTTCTGAAAGGGCCAGTAGTACTGGGATTTGTTTGGCTAATCACCTCTAAATCTAGGTCAGGCCCCTATAAGCCAACAAATGGTTTCGTTGCCGAGCTGGGAGCTGCATAAGGGATGTCTGATGTCGTGTAACTAGAATCCAAAAAAGAAAGAAATTGAAGGGTGGTTGGACAAGAAAATTCACGAGTTTGCGGCATAGGAAAACAAGAATCCGCAAGTGTCTAAGGAACAGTGGTTGGAGTGCTACTTATATACGGAAATCCATAAAATTTTCTTTGCATCCTTTCCTTCTGAGTTGTATGAGTGGATCGCGAAGCTAGCAGACAGTCAGGGAAGGTGTAAGCTTGACAAACCAATCGTGGACTGTGGAATTAGTGCACAAACTAGAAGCGTCAGGAGATAAGATCACGCGAGTCATGGACCATTGGATCGATCGAATTATAGGAGGATTTATCACTGAGTTTGCAGTAGATATGACCATCAGCTACAGTGAGGCGGAGCGACGCTTCCTCAAAGGACCGCGAGGTAAGTATATTAAATATTTGAACACTCGGATTAAGATGTTATTGTGTGAAAAGTGGGTTATGTGAATAAATTAATGTTTGGGACTACGTGAAGCAGGAAGATATATAGAAGCGGAGGTAGTGAAGAATTAGAAACTGGTCCCTTAATTTCACCCTCCCGGGAAAGCAAGGAAGAGCTTGCGAGAGTTTCTCTGAGAAGCGCGATCAGTCTGATAAGGCAGCGAATTCTGTGCTTACCACCACCACCTACACTACCACCCGTCTCACCCTCCTCACCTCCATCTCCACCCACCCCGCCACTAACACCACCACAGTTCAGTATGGCAAGTGCGATCAAACTACCGGTATTCAGAGGAGTAGGGAATGAAGATCCGGACCAATTCTGGTTTGTGGTAAGGGTGGTATGGGAAGCATAAGGCGTCGTGGATGAAAATATCAAGAAGGCTACACTGGTAAGTTCATTGTAGGATCATGCATTAACATGGTACATCAAGCATTCTAATGACCATCCAAATGCAGGAATCACAGAAATCTAGATTGCGCTGAACAGGGAATCTAGTAGCCCAAAGTCGAAGACACAATCAATTATCAGGTTTAAGGAGATTGCGATACTCCTAGGCAAGACACCCTAGGATCTATACCAAAGACTGAAGAGTATGATTCGTGAGGCCAACATGACATTGACGGATAGACAGCACCACGCATGGTTCGTAGCGTCACTAAGACCGCATTTAAGGATAGCGCTATCACAACAAAAGCTTTCCACCCAGGCCGAAGCTTTGGAGATGGAAATAAGATTGCATGAGACCCCTATACAAGACCCAGGTGTAGGAGTCCAACAAATCCACGCACAAATGCAAAATATATGTCTGGAGATGTAGAGTTTGAAACAGGACAAGACACCTCAGCCAGAGGCACGCGAGGAGGTATGGTGCATAAAATGCAAAGGCCAAGGGCATGACAAGGACCACCGTCTAGTGTTCACGAATTACTTGGAGGGAGGAGGGCCAATGCTATTAAGACCTAAGGCACAAGAATGACCAAGCACAACACCTGCACTATGGTGCGTGATCTGTCAGATAGGAGGAAAACACACTACGGATAATTGTCATCTATTATAGAAGTATATGCAGATGTCCCAGTAATTGTGTTGTAATTTCTGCAAGTCGGTAGGCCATGATGAAAGCACCTACAGAAGCTACGAACTAATGATGGATTGAACTCCTACCTATAGGGTGTAGACCAAAACGTGAGCCCTCGACCCAAATACAGGAATGGCGCGCGCTAGATTTCAGGGGCATGGACGAGGTCGAGGTGGAATGGGACCAGGAAGGGGTCGTGGGCAACTAATTTGTTACAATTATGGAGGGTTGCAGCACTATGCTCTTGATTGTAAAAACCCAACAAGGACATCATGTTTGTGTTGTACTCAGTTTGATCATGAGGCAAAATACTGCCCTACATTGATAGCAAGGTTGCGCAAAAAACGGGTACTCTAGCCTCCTCCAACTCAGAATTTGCAGATGATGAGGTCTGAGCCGCACGAAAAAGACCCGAATGTAAACATAGTGCTCAGGAGTGTTATGACCACTGGCGATGATAAAGGTAAGTAGTCAGAAGAAAGTGCGTGGGTTCGTAAGGCTCCTACAAAGGAACCCGAATTTGATTTATAACGTGTGAAGGAGACATTCATGGAAGCTAAGAAGAGCTTCACGGAGGCCTCCACTTCAGGTAGTAAGGATCAACCAGAACTAGGGACGGATCCTTCAATGCTCACTACCTTTCTGGAGACATGCATGAAACTGCTACACGACAACAGGGCAGTAAAAGGACTACAAGAACTTATCACTAGGTGCGTGGGGTCAGGAGAACTGCACGTGGTCCGGAAACTTAGAAAGCATGCATTCACAAGAAGGGAAATGAGGTTGACTACGTAAATCGGCGAGTATGAAATGGATTAGGTAATCTTGGATCTTGCATCGGATGCGCATGTACTACCGAAACAAACATGGGAACGCATGGGTAGACCGGCACCACAATGGTCTCCTATTTAGTTGTGAATGGCAAACCAACAGAAGATCTTGCCCATGGGAAGATTGCAAGGGGTAATGGTGGATATTGAAGATGCAAGCACACAGGTGGATTTTGAAGTAATAGAGATTGGTGATGATAGCAATCCCTATTGTTATAGACATTTTTGTGCCTCGCATCATGGAGCATGGAATGTCAATAATTACAGGGATCCTCAGTCCCTAAACATGTTGTTCTTACCCCTAAAAGAACAAGGTCATCAAACAACAACACTTCCAATCAGTTCTCCACCTGAAAACACTTCAAAACAGGCTTATTTTGGATCATGTCAGCTGCTTAACTGAGCTTCTGCGCTGGAATGCAACTGTCCCACTCTGTACCTGCGCTGGAAGTCAAAAGTAATGAAGGCTACCTGCGCTGGGCGAGATTGGCCAAGTGGCACAGTCATCCTGCAAGGTGTCAACTGCCCAGGAAGCTTCCAAACTGACACTTGGTTCATCAGATTCGCCTTGTGATGAGTAAGAGGTACTTGATCACCATGTGTAAGCAAGGATCTCCAAGTGGACTCAAGAACTGAAGATTAACTGAAGAGGGAGAGGACACTAGTCAGCTCTATGCCAGCCTCAAGCTGACTCATCCTCTCTTCTTCTCTCCTATATATAGAGCTCTTCTATGAGGTCTAAGGAGGCTGGAATTTTGTGAAAAGCAAGGAGGTGCTGTTGGATTACAGTTAGAGCTATTGGGTGATTGTTTTACTAGAGGTGAAGAGGAGAGTTCTTGCTGCTGGGGAGGTGCTGCTGGATTGGAGCCATCATTGGTTGTAACCTTCTCAGAACCCTGTTACTTCTATCAATAAAGTTTTGCATGTTCTCCTATATACTTGTATTGCATTGATGTATTGTATTTACATGTATATTTGATTCACTCTAATCCATGCATCAGTTATGAGTACTTGTATCTTGTAGTTTCCTCTCTCGTTTTGTGCAGGGCTTGTGCGTAGCTGGACCGGCAAAGAGAGCAAGGAGCTGGGAACAAGAGACAAAGAGAGATGATCAAGATCGACTAAGCGAAGGATACCAGGTTGGTTGATCATTTCTTCCCCCTCTCTGTACTTTCATAAAGGAAAACATCAAAGCTTTACTTTCAGTTGTTGCTAAAGACTGTCACCTTTAGAGTAGGGATAGGGTCATCCGCATCGGATACTTTTCCCCACAACAAACTGGCGACTCCGCTGGGGAGCCTAGTATCTTGTTGGTGTTTGTAGCATTTTGCTATTCATTTCTTGAAGAAAAGAGTACCAAATCGAAAAGCTTTTGACTATATCAAAAGCGAAGTAGAGGGACTGCTACTCTTGCTCATTTGCTGAGCAAATTCAAGATTTGAAGAGCTTATCTACAAAAGACTCTTTACTCTTTGTGATAGATCTTCATCCTCTTGATCATACCTTAGCCTGTACTTGACCTATAGCTTTTTATTTCAGTAAAAACAGTGCATTTTTGAGCTTTTTATGACCCGGAATTCTTTGTAGACGAAACTCTCGTGAGTCAGTGCAGGCTTTACACAGGCAGCCTGCATTACAGCGCAGGTTCTCCCTTCGAGAACTGCGCTGAGAGTGAAATTGGCAGACTAGAACCTGCGCTGGTCCAGTTAGCCCTTGTCTTGCTCAGTCTTCCTATTGTGTCTTGGCCCTGTTTGCACTTGTTTTTGGCTGATTGCTTGCTGGTTATTGTACTTGCTGTAAGCCACTTCTCCTTGACATTATTCCGCCTCAGTTGTGTGATGAAACTGTGAATGTTCTTTCAGTATTTCTTGTTTCAGTTACAGTTTCCCATTGTGAAAAGCGAACCAGTATAGCTGTGGCCTCTTAGATCCTGAACTGTAAAAGTGTCTTTGTGATCTTTTGAGTTAGTTTTATTACTGTTCATGGCTGTTTGAGTTTGTTTGCTCTTCACTTTTATGGTTTGAATCTATACATTTCCTGTGTTCAAACAAGTCCATCATAAGGTGTCTTTTTGATTGTGGACAAGCTTGTTTATTTCTACTTGAAATTAGATTCAAAATCATACAACAGTTTCCTTTTTGTCTAGCATCAACATTAAGGATAACGAAAATAAATACATGCATTGTGCATTTTGCATTTGACTGTATGCTTGACGATTTAGGAAGATGTGCATTTTAGTGTGTGTTCTTTGATCTGTGGAAAAAGTTGTGTCCTTCTTTTCCCTCAAGTAGATTAAGGTTTTCAAAGTTGAAAGATTGAAAAGATTTGCTTCTCATTCTTAGATTGCATATAGGAAGTTGTATATATACATCTCGTGGCGAACCTGAAAGGCAAACTGTTAAGAAAGATCAACAAAAAATAAACTCAATTTACATAACAACGCTTTGGAATTTAACGCAAACATCTAGAGGTCTAGGTAGAGACGTGTTCCGGCGTCGTTAAACATAGTGACTGTCGATCTCTACGAAGGTGGGTGATTCCTCCTGAGAGTCGGTGGCACTAACACGGACTTGAGCTCCCGCGTACCGTCGCGTATATTGGGAGACCCCTATAGGTTTTTATCCTTTATCCTTAGGAAACCGTGTCGGCCGCCCTACTGATCGCGATGCAGTGAACACAGCATTCACGAAGATCGACCACCCGTACCGTAAAACGTATTCTGTGGTTTCGCGAAAGGTTTGGCACACCCTCTGCCTAGATCTCCAGAGCAGTTTCTTTTGGCCTTTTTCAAACTCTATAACTGAAAAAGTCCAACCGAGCATTTGTCACTTCGGGCTCGTTAATACATCGAAGGCGACTAGAGTCATCTTTAGCTTTTTCTCGACTCTTAAAACATGAAAAAGCAAGTTTGTGTCTAAAAGCGTCGTTAATAAAATTTATTTTAAAGCAGAACATAATCACCTGTTATTCCCACGTTGATCTTTCAGTTGAAAAGTATGGAGCCCACCAACCAAGGAAGTAACCTTGGCGGAAGTCCAAATCCCTTCTCCTCTTGGGGAGATGTTGGTGCGCCTCATATGGCTACATTGTCGCTTCCAGGATTGACAATCGGCCTCCCTGTATGGCTCTTTTCAACTAATGTAGTCCAGATCGCCACTAATCCTGAGCATTCGAATCAACAGTCAGAACAATCTAGAACTACCCACCAGCCTTCCACTTCTTATGATACTTCCTCTGATCCTTCATCTTCGCAAGGTAGAGCCAGCAAAAGTCAGCCTCCCAAGGAGAAGAAGGAAAAGAAGAAGAAAGAAAAGAAGCAGAAGGAGCCTCTGGCGAAGGCGACTGGGGGCAAGCAGAAGAAAGCTGACAAAAACCCACACACTGCACCGACCGGGCCTAAATCGCCATGTGTCATTTGCAAAGGGATCCATTTCCATCGTGATTGTCCTTGTATTCCCCGGATACTAAGGGACTGGTCCCCAAGGTTGCACAATCCGGTAGCATCAACCTCTGGTTGTCATGTTGATTGCATTCCGTCAACTAGCGAGAGTGAAGGACGAAGAAGGGGACCAAGATCACCCTGTCTATTGTGTGAAGGTCATCATGCCATCCACAAATGTCCATTCTTA
This sequence comes from Pinus tabuliformis, assembly GCA_031772625.1. Taxonomy (NCBI): domain Eukaryota; kingdom Viridiplantae; phylum Streptophyta; class Pinopsida; order Pinales; family Pinaceae; genus Pinus; species Pinus tabuliformis. The sequence continues at coordinate 852,455,496 of CM062807.1, read as the reverse complement.
GATGAGGCCAAGAGAGTTTTGGAAGATCGCCCGGTGTCACCGGTGCGACTTCCACCTGGATATCAAAAACTCGTGCCTAATCCCTCGATAGTTGAAAATCCAGTTGAACCACTCAAGTGGTCAGCTGAAGTGTCGGTCATTGAGAATGAACCTACTGAATCTAGACTAGATGAAAGTCTAAAGGTCGATACGGCAGTTGGCCCGGTTCTTCCTTCAGAGGTTCTATTGTCCAATGACCCCGTCATTGAAGACCCGTCTTCAAATGACACAGTCGCCGAAGAGTCATCTTCATGCGACACCCTCACTGATGAGAACAAGGATGACACCACCCAGGTTCTTTTCATCAGCACCGACTCCGATGAGCATCAGGGCAATGCGCCCATTCCTTTATCGCAGGAAGGAACATCATCAGAGTCGTATCAGGCCGTATATTCGGTCCCACTGCCAAGCAACCTGGTTGTATCATTTGATTGGAATCAACTAGGCAGACCCCGGTTACCAGCCAGTGTACCATTCAGAATCATTGTCCAGATCTATAGAATGATTATGGCTGGTACTATCATTGATGAAGGGGCGTCTGTGAGTATCCTTTCCTCTGTTGCTTGGAAAGCACTGGGTTCCCCGGCGCTTTTACCTGAGTTGAGAAATCTCTCAGGTTTTGATAAAGGAACCAGTCGACCATTAGGGATCCTCCCCGATGTACCTGTTACATTGAAGGGGAAGACCGTCAGGATGAACGTGTTGGTAGTTCAAGGACCCTTGGATTATAACCTACTCCTTGGACGCGACTATATTTATTGCATGGGAGCGATAATCTCCTCACTCTTTAGAGTAATGTGTTTTCCACATGAAGGAAAGGTGGTCAAGCTCGTAGACCAACTTTCATTTCCGGGATCTCGCATCGCAAATAGTCAAATACCAATCCTAAATGGTCTGTTCACTCAAGATTCGCCTCCGCCCCCGGTCCTCCTTCCCGATGAGCGCGAGTGATTCGGAAAGAAAGACTAGGACCCAGGGGGCATGCACCCTGGTCTGCTTCGGGCAGAAGAAACTCCGGGTATAAGACAGAATTTCCGCAGGAGAACATGACTAGTCCGTACCCCGTCCGTAGGAAGTGGGGTTGTTCTGGAAAAATGATCTTTTGTTAAAGTTATGTGTTTGGGAATCATTCACCTTTGTCTAAAAAAGTGGGCAATGCCCGAGTAGGAATTCCCTTATTACAACAAGTAGTCACCATCTTTAAATTCAAGCCTCGCCCATCGAAACATGTGTTTTGAAGGATAAGCAGGGGCAGTCTATTAAGAAGGAGACCGTATTGTTGTGACAGAGGGTAACCATCTTAGGACAACCCAATGATAGGCACCGCCGAAGAAAGAGATTGATCTGCGGCAGCAAATCGAACCGTCTTTGGAATAATAAGAAAGAGGCAAGCCTCCCTCAATAATACCAATGTTTTATCTTTGGGTAGTGTTCTTCTATTGTCATAAATAGCTGTTTGTTAAAAGTGGGCCGACGGGAAGCCTGAGTACTGCGTAAGACCCCTTAAAATAACGAGAAGACAAGTATCGTTAGCATTAGATTAGCAAGATGACAAATAAATGTGAACACCCAAAGAAAAGCAGAAGTAGGGGAGAGGAGGGGCAGCCTCGAAATTCTATCCTATACCTGGGGGCATGCAAACTTTCTGGAGTGCAAGCTAGGGGCGGTTATTTATCTGGTTTTAAGATTAGCCGTTTCCAAACTTGCATGAAAGAAAGCCTGTGGGGCAAAAGTAAAATTTGCCAAAAGTGAGCACAGCTGTGGTAAGGCATAAGCTCTATAAAAATTGGTCCTTACGAGAGGCGTTCTTCATATGACTGGTATATCGAGCAGTTTTAGCATATAGTTCATGCTCGTTAAAAAATAAACGCAAATCCGAGCAGTTTTAGGACTGAATTTATGCTCGTTAAAAAATAGAAAAGTGTGAGCAAAAGTTTCCCTCAGAGTTCAAGCTCATGGAAAAAATGAACCGGTAAATAACCTTTTGAGATCGTAAATTCATCAGCCGTAAGAACCTTGATCGTGTTTTCATCCATCACCTCCACTGTTCATTTGGCCGATCATTCACTTCCATTTGTGTGTTTACCTCTTTTGAGAAACAGCTGCGAAGAGTGATTTCACCTAGCCATCCTTGTGACACTGTCGTGATTGGAAAATTCCAACCTGTATCTGGAATCTGTAGCTATCCCTGTTTATCACTCGTTCCTCAAAAGACGAGTCTTCTTTCAGCTCTTTTCACTGACTCGTAAAATATGAAAAGTTTGCCGAGTTTTGGCCTTCCAGCTCGTTAAATGACCGGAACGCTATCCCTCCTCTAAATTTTAATCTTTTTGGACCTGAGGGATTATTACACAAAAGGATCGAGCGCTTGTCTTGTTCGGCTCGTTAAAAGTACCGAACAGCCATCCCTTCTGTATTGTTTTATACTTTTTCGGACTTAAGGGATTTGCTGACGAAAAAGGAATCATGGAGTTAACTTTCTGTACCTTTTCAGACTCTCTAAAAATGAAAAGGACCGAGTTTTCTTTGTCGTTAGACTCGTTAAAAGGATTAAATAGCGACAAACTTGTCTTTAGACGAGAACGAGTTTCCCTATCGCTAGGCTCGTTAAATCATAGCAATGGGCTTGCCCGAAGGGCAGGTTATATAACAAGCATATGTTATCCTCCTCAAGCTTGACAAAAATAAAGAGGTACTGGTCAGAAATGACTGGGGAAAAATTGGGAGAACATTCAAAGTTTAATGGTAGCAAGTCACTCTTGAACATGACACTTTTCCTCCGTACCACATCGGGATGGGTTGTTTCATTCACCGGTCTCATCGCCATGGTCCTCGCCAAACCATCCACATTTGGGGTAATGCTACCGATCCATCGTATCAGTGTCGTTATATGTTCAAGAGGGGTCATTCTGAAAGTGTCAACCGTGTCCCATCCACTGCCATACATTATCCTTCATCCATTCATGATCGCCACCCTGAATCATATGTCACAGTTTGTTTTCACCTCCACTAAAGTCATTAGCTCCGTTCTGTGTCATTGATGTGGGATTCATTAAGGCCCTCCTTTGACGAATCGCTTCTTGTCGACTTCAGCTCATTATCCAAGAAGTGGATCTAGGAACACCCCCATCAGTACTTTGAAGCTTGCATGCCTCAATGGCAAGTTTCTCACTTCCGGCGACAGGTATACATCAATGACCTTCGACCAGAAGATTTTGCGTGGCGTTCGACGCCAAGTCCTTTATTCACGCCACGTGAATTGTACTGCAGTACCTTGAGGGTCATCGTCATTATTGGTGATTCCTCTCGCGCTTGTTAACGGTTTTCATTATTGACCGGTAATCAAGCGATGTCTTTCCATGTTCGACTTCAGCGCAATTCTCACATGGATCGACTTGTACTTAGAGTGAAGATCGAACGAGTTTGAAGACCCCGGATCTAGTTTCATCCATCCGGGCTGCGATATATATTCAGGAAATATAAAAGCATTTACCATGTACATCATTGCAGCAGATGATCATCCTACTCAAAGGATGATAATTTCAGCAGAAAATTATCAGTCTATCTTCAGACGATCGTCTGTCATATGTACCAAAATGTATTTATAAAAAGCTGAGCATGGGAATGCCCGCCTCAGCTAGATCATGAGAATAATGATGAATGAAAAATAATGTATTGTATTGTATTGTATTACAGGGCACTCTCCTCAGTACTGGAACGAACTTCGGATCCTCTAGATAAAGCATTTCACCCGATAAATGGCCTCATACTTTAGGGGGCAACTGTTATAGACATTTTTGTGCCTCGCATCATGGAGCATGGAATGTCAATAATTACAGGGATCCTCAGTCCCTAAAGATGTTGTTCTTACCCCTAAAAGAACAAGGTCATCAAACAACAGCACTTCCAATCAGTTCTCCACCTGAAAACACTTCAAAACAGGCTTATTTTGGATCATGTCAGCTGCTTAACTGAGCTTCTGCGCTGGAATGCAACTGTCCCACTCTGTACCTGCGTTGGAAGTCAAAACTAATGAAGGCTACCTGCGTTGGGCGAGATTGGCCAAGTGGCACAGTCATCCTGCAAGGTGTCAACTGCCCAGGAAGCTTCCAAACTGACACTTGGTTCATCAGATTCGCCTTGTGATGAGTAAGAGGTACTTGATCACCATGTGTAAGCAAGAATCTCCAAGTGGACTCAAGAACTGAAGATTAACTGAAGAGGGAGAGGACACTAGTCAGCTCTATGCCAGCCTCAAGCTGACTCATCCTCTCTTCTTCTCTCCTATATATAGAGCTCTTCTATGAGGTCTAAGGAGGCTGGAATTTTGTGAAAAGCAAGGAGGTGCTGTTGGATTACAGTTAGAGCTATTGGGTGATTGTTTTACTAGAGGTGAAGAGGAGAGTTCTTGCTGCTGGGGAGGTGCTGCTGGATTGGAGCCATCATTGGTTGTAACCTTCTCAGAACCCTGTTACTTCTATCAATAAAGTTTTGCATGTTCTCCTATATACTTGTATTGCATTGATGTATTGTATTTACATGTATATTTGATTCACTCTAATCCATGCATCAGTTATGAGTACTTGTATCTTGTAGTTTCCTCTCTCGTTTTGTGCAGGGCTTGTGCGTAGCTGGACCGGCAAAGAGAGCAAGGAGCTGGGAACAAGAGACAAAGAGAGAGGATCAAGATCGACTAAGCGAAGGATACCAGGTTGATTGATCATTTCTTCCCCCTCTCTGTACTTTCATAAAGGAAAACATCAAAGCTTTACTTTCAGTTGTTGCTAAAGACTGTCACCTTTAGAGTAGGGATAGGGTCATCCGCATCGGATACTTTTCCCCACAACACCTATCCTACGCTACTAGGGATAGACTGGGGCACCGAAACGAACGGAGTCATAAATCTGAAGAAGCACAAAATGATCTTTGAAAAAAATTCATTACGTGTAGTAGTCTCGTTAGATCCAGCCAAAGGAGCACAATACACTGAACCACTACGCGGCGATGATAGTGATGACGATCTCGATTGCATCTACAAGATAACCACGTGAGAACAAGATTGGGTAAACTTGATTGCAGATGGTAGAATTTCATGGGAGTGAGAAAGCTCCTACACTTCAAATTCAGACGAAGAGATAGGGCGATGGCAGAATCGGCTGCACGAAGTAACAATGCTTAATTACAACATGATGGTTAGATCACTGCGCTGCGTGACAATAGAGGTAAGGGACCTGCCTATGTATGATGATTTGATAGTGGTGGATGAATTTTTGAACAAATTTGAAAGCGCAGCACCAGAACAGTAGTGGTTCGATGCTCTGAAATGGGCACTGCGCGGGATGCCTACAAGATGATGGGGTACATATCAAAGAAGTTTTGAGGACTTGCGTGGATGCAAGAGGATGATGCACATACGATTTGGAAAACCCTAGCTAAGGATGAGAGCTAGTTACCAGGGGCAAAACAACTTGCATGCCCACCTTTCCCGATGGGTACAAACATATGACATGCAGCCCACACAAGTGCACACCACTCCTAGAATAGAGAATTGAAACAAAATGCAGTAGCAGGAAAGGTGAAGCATGCCAAGGACTATCCATAGAGAAGCATTCGACAAGGTGTGCAAAGTGTTGAACAGGGTTCACCAGGTGAAACGCACTAACTTGGACCTACATGTACCAGCAGTTCGATGGGCCTATAGGACCATGTACAAAATCCTAACCGCGAAAACAATTCTAAGGTTGAGGAACAGGATAGGGACCGTAATTTCTTATGGGAATGCAATGATGAATCGTCACATAATAGCACCCACAAGTGCTACAGTACGTGAAGCCCAAGGTGAAGAAATCACACAACTACACAAGGTCGAACACATAAGGCTTCAGGAAGCCATTCGGTAAGGGAACCTTAGACTTCACGAACTTGAAAAAGATTGGGTAAGACTAAGGAAGAAAAGAATTTTGATGGACGCAGAGGTCAAGAGGCTGGAAAACGAGATCAAGCAAGCATGTCTCGTCGATAAACCAAGGATGGCAAGGCAAGGTGTGGATGATCATACCAATGAATTAGAAGACTATCGCCAAGAATTGATTAGTCTACTGCCATGGCTAGGACCACATATCACCAAATGCAGTAACCAGGGGAACGCACTGCATACAGTAGAGCGTGTGACGCCGACTATTGCGAGGGCAATTAAGGATTTTCCACAGACTATACTGGAAGGTGAGATGGAGCCTCACACAGGCGGTGCGACCACCTAAGTAGTAATAGGAAGCACAGTCTTAGCACTCCATGCAGTTGGAATGGAGTTCGGGTCTATAAATGATTCTACCTGGCAACTGCGTGCTCTGACAGATGCGCATAGGAACATCTTTTCATAAGGTTCGCGGTCGCACAGGGTGGGGCACACTGCTGTGTGGGTAGGCTGGGAAGTGATCGTTTGTGTCACTGTTCATGACGGGATGTCTGGTTTGAGGCCAAACGAAGCAGGCAGCGGATATTTAAGATAGCAGTTATGGGCAAGATTTTGGAAAATTTGCCGCCAAGAAAGCATTGATGGCCCGGAATTGGGGGGAATGGTTGAATTTGAATTCAAAAGGCACTATAAAACTCCAGGGGCTAGCCATGAGACAACACTTGTTCACTTGAGACTTGAGCAGTTGAATAGAGCACAAAGTGTTGAGCCTCAAGCGATATTCGAGCCCCTAAGTTTGTGAAAGACCGCATACAGTACAGACAAGATGAAGGCTACCAAGGGAGGCTTGGGCTTTGAAGAAGGAACCGTCGACGAGGCCACACCAGCCCATACGGTACATGATGCTCCCTAAAGTACTGGGGTTGCGAAATAAATCCCGAAATCACCTCGGACACCGAGACCGAATAAAGATAAGCAAGCAATGGGACCAGTCCACATGTCCCCGAGAAATCTACAGTTCAGTAAGCTATTAATTAAGTAAAAGGGCAAGGCTATCACCATTGAGACAAATGAAGAAGAGGAGGACTTATAGGCTCTGATTTTCGAGGTAGAGGAAGAAGAAGACGTGGAGGTGGACATCCAACCAATGCACTCTACATCAAAATTGCCCAAGTATGTCCCTCCGTGAAAAGGGAAAGCTAAGGTACCAAAGCGTCTGGATGCAACAAAGAGTGCACTCCAGACCTCGCTCCTCCCTGATGGAATTACCTTTGAGGTTCCACTCCTAAGACGTGCCTACCCTAAAATTTGAATATTGGGACCTCATGGACAATGAGAAGTTCCCGCACTTAGAGACGAAGAGCCTGATGAAACAGAATATGGAGGGGCCAGTGATCACATTAGAACCATGAAAATGGTTGTACAGTGTGGAGAAAGTCGAGTTGCTTCATCTGCTATGGATACCACACTTTCACCATGCGCCCATCACCACTTTCGTCATCAGGAAACTACTTTTCCTAGTGCATGATGGGTACTTATGGCTGGAGGAGCCTATTCCTATCATGGCGGATCTCATCCACAGAATTTCTCAGCTTCCCTGTAAGGGAAAGGACCCAGTGATGATAGGAGGAAAAAGTAGTAATTTGGCTCTCGTGGAAGCCATGAAGAAAAAATATAAGCTCGAGAAGAAAAAGAGGGGTTACGCTATCACCAGTATCAAGGATAAAGGGGTGCACATAGCCACCCAACTCCTGGCCAATAAGGTAATGAGAAAATGTTGCGATGATGAAGTACCAGCGCCGATAGTTGCGTTGGTTGAACAATGTGTGGAAGGGGTCTAGTTCAATTAGGCTAAGTTTCTCTGTGAAGAAGTTCTAATAAACTTCCAGGAAGCCCAGGAACAGGGTAAGACCTTCCACTACCCTTGGTTGCTCTTATCCATCTTGCTGGTAGCAGGGGAACTATTAGAGGATAGCCAGTTCCTGAGCATTGACCGAGACTTACTAGACGCCGCGAATTACACTTCACTCTGGGCCACCAAGGACGTGAAATAGATTCACGATAACAAGATTTTCTGGGTGCTCATGGAGGCGAGCATACGAATGTGGATTAATAGGAGGCAACACCTGTCCCCCACAGTGCACAACAGTCTGCAGAGTTTTGCAGAATTTAAGGCGGACACGCACAACATCTACATCTGGGCGCGAAAAGATTCGGCGCAACAATGGATAAGGCTCCCATTCATAGCCACTAATGACGCGATCTTTACAGTGTTAGACACATGGCCTCCCAAGCGGCGCGCCTCGGATTTGGTGGAGTTGGATAAGACAGCAGTGCAAGAAGAGGAAGGATGATGCCAAGTAGCACATCACCCAACTGGCCGAGAGAAGGAGGAACGAAAAAGTGGCAGCTGAGGTCAGGGCAGTCCATGAAGCAGCATAGGCAGCTGCGGAGCAGAAGAAGGCCGTTGAAGCAGTAGCAGCAGTTCATACAGTAGAGGCCACAATAGCGTAGGCAAAGGAGGGCCAGGAAGTGTCTGCAAGACTAGAGGCAGAGGCCATAGACCTTGTAGAAGAGGGCAGGCCCAGGAACCACTTCGACCCAACTCAAATGGCTTCATGTCACAAAGAGATAGGGTCCACGGAAAAAGGTCAAGGCCTCGAAGCTAGTCATCGACCCAATCACATTAACTAAAGGAGACCTCTACGACATCAGCGAGACGGTACGTGATGTCACCAAGGAAGCGCTCCAAGAAGTTATAATGGAGCAGCAAACTTTGTTGGGGGCCCTAAGGGTGCAACTGCAGGAACTACAGCTACGGCCCCTACAGGAGGGTACATTGTCTACCCACATCACAGCAGGCACGTTGACAGCAAAACATATGCTACTTGTGAAAATGGCCAATATGATAACATTGTCGGATTGAGCGCTAGTCTTGGAAAACATAATGGAGCGGGTGACGCTTAATACAATGAATGGAATTGGAATTAACTTGGTGCCCTTCCCCGCGACACACTTTATCAGCTGCAAGATGGGATAATAGCAAAACTCCGTGCCAGAGAGCCACGCAATCCAGGTTCTGAGTGAGCAGAAGATTAATATAGAACAGCTTAGCTTGCAGCGTGACAAGTTGGTATCACAGAACAAGCAGTTGGTACATATAGTTGATGACGCTTGCCGGCATGTCCCAGAGTTTTCTATTGCAGTGGACCTACCAATAGAAGTGTAGATCCACTGTTTGGAAAGTGGAGTCTATGACGCGCATGAGGAAATAACAAGAGTGCAGCTGGAGCTGAATCTCCATATTTCTGAGTTATGGTTGAAGGCACAGCCTTCCACTCCCCCAGAGGTCAGAGAACAACATACCAGCGCTATTGCAGCAGTGATGGAAGAGATTCGAGGTGCAGTCTGCAACTGTACCACCATGTTGGAGCAAGCATTGGAGGTCCTCACTATGTTGCAGGAGGACCCCAACAATCAGCGGCTGGAGACTAAGGCACGCGAACTCTAGCAACAATATGATGGCGTTAGAGGGACTGCGTAGACAGTAGTTGATGAGCCCCAAAAATGGATAATTATTTGGGCTCATTCAACCTCCTAATTCGACTTAATCCACCATTCTCATTATTTTATTGCATTTTTTTTATTATATTTATGCTAATAGAGTGAATTGGGTTAGTCATTATGCCAACAAGTCTAATGTGTGCTTTGTGTAGCCTTTTTGGTCGATTTGGAGACAAAATCAATGGTTGAAATGAGCACTTGGCAGCCAACTTCGTGGAGAGTATTTTTAGGAAGGTGTTCCCTTTATTTATGGGCCCTTACCTCAAATTCTCCACCATCAACTCAGAGTTCAAGGGCTACCAAATCAATTAACACAAGGGCAGCCAAGCAAGTCAAGTAGGACTGTTGTTAACTACAAGTTTTGTGCAGCCGAGTCCCTAAAGTTTAGGAGGACTGTTGGGGTCTTCAATTTGTATAAATAAGAAGGCTTAGGGCCTCATTTTGGTTAGCTAGTAGTTAGTCATTTCATAGTCTTGTTGTAGTCATTTTGTAGTTCGATTTTTAGGCAATAGATTAGTTTTGCTGTTAACTCATTTTCAAGTTCTCCTTGTGGACAATTTTGATGTAACTCTTCATTTCTTGATCAATAAAGATGAATCCAGCTTTGCACCAGCTCTAAATCTCTCTTAGGAGGCTGTAGTTCTTGGGGTTGGGCCCATCTCAAGCGCCTAGTACCTCCTTTGTTTATATTTATGTGTTTTTGTTGCATTCTTAGAATAAAATCTGCCATTTAGATCTAAATCTTGTTTTGTTATTTAGGTTGCTTTTGATGATTAAAGTAGATTTTCATATTCAGATTGATTTGATAGGTTAATAACATAAAGGATCCTTGGAAAAAGGGCTCAAGCACCTCTGATCTTACCTCTCCCTCAGTGGGATCGTGAGTTGGGACAAAGATGACCTTGCTGCCCAACAAAAACACTAGTTTGCTTGTCCATGCAATATTTGGTGTAATGTTTTCATTTGTAGGAGTTAATCATGCGTTCAGGCCTTTTGAAATGCTTCTTTTCTTAAGTGTTGTACATGGTTCTCTTTATGAATAAAGCTGTTGTTCATTTGTTTCATTGACAGTTAGACTAGATTAGCTAAGATTTCGATTGTGTGCAGGACTTAGTTGATTCAGTTAAGTGTACACTGTGCAGGGCATCTCCATCTCTCTCTCATTCACCCAAGCTTCGTCCAGGCCAGCTGCTCCATCTCCTAGTTAGGTTCCTCGTCTCACAACTGTCTTTCTGCCCACGTAACCCTACCTTATTGCTCCTCCAGTGTCTTAGCCTTATTTAAGTCAAGCCAGCTTTCCACACCCTCTCACCACTCCAAACATCAGTCCTTGGGTCATTTCAGGCCCCTACTCTACCTCCCTATCCATTCATGCACCTTACCTCACTCACCCATCCTCCAAAATCCAATTTTTAAACATCCTGTAGAAATCCTAAACATCCTGTAGAACCCCTGCAGACTTCCTGTAGAAGCTCACGAATGAGGTTTCTTGATAGCCAAACTCTATGAAACTCTTTGGAAGGGTGTTAGGGACCCCTTAGGCCCTCTCTGTACCATCCCAACCTTTTCCAAGCATTTCTCCTCCTTGATCCACCCCTGCACACTGAAAAGCCAGTTAAAAGCACATGCATGATAATTCTAATAACTTAGTCAAAAATACAAAAAGATGTTTTCTTCAGTTAGAGGCAGTGTAGACACATGTATTTTACCTTAATAGAAGTAATGGCATCTCTTTTCGTAGTTTGCATTCTCTCCTTTGCGTCAGTAGGACTAGCTGGTAGAATTAGGGTTTGCTAGGGTTTGTGTTTCTTTTTGGCTTCTAGTTTCTTTCCGCAAGTAGATTAGCTCCTTTTGAGTTAGCTTTCATCCATCAGTTAAAAAGCTTCTTCTAATAGCTCATAGAAGTTGGCTTAAGCCCCTAGCGGACTTGTGCCAGCTGACCAAGTGACAGCTACGGCAAGAGCTAGTACTTGTGCATACAGCACCGTCGCTTCCAAGTTTGTTACGAACTACCGGGTTGATAAAATTAAAGAAGGGAGTTCCAGGAGTTGTATCATTATTGCTGCAATACTAGAGCTCACCATCTTTTTGGCGTCGTTGCCGGGGAAGCGTCAGAGTATTGGTGATTGCCGCTTTTCTTCTATTTTCCACTACAATCTTCTGCTAAGTAGTTTATTTCATTTCCATTATGCAATTTCATTTATGCAAAAGTAGATTAGCATTTCCCGCTTTCATAGATTAGCATTTCAATTCCGCAATTTCATTTCTGCAAGCGTATATTAGCATTTCAATTCCGCAAGCATAGACTAGAATTTCATTCATGCAATTTCATTTGAGCAAAATAGATTAGTCCTTTCCTGCTTTCATTTCAATTCCGCATTTTCATTTCAGCAAGATAGTTAGTTTCAGTTCAATCTATTTTAGTTTTGCAGGTACAAGAAGAAAAATACAAAAATCAACCAAAAATATTTCTTTTCATGACTTGTAGGAGTAGAGATAGTTCAGAAAAATGATTGCACAACACCCCCACTGCTTCACACAGCCAACCTTCTCTCTTCTTCGATGGCTGTGAGAGAAGAACCCCTAAGTGGCCAACAAGACATATTTAAAGAACCTCTAGGGGAGAAGAAGAAGAAAACATTCCTCTGGAGCAAATGGCTACAAGCAAAAATGTTGGGAGCAACACCTTGTCCAAAGACGAATTTGAAGATCAGATGGAAGATTTCAAGAGTGATATGAGGCAGTTTCTTGCCATGCAATTGGATACCCTGTGGATCCAAAAGAAGCAAGAGGAAGCCAAGAGGGCTTTGGCCATTTTTTGGCCTAGGTGCACTAGAAAGCATCCTAGGAACGAATGTCCATTGTACTCCATAGAAGTGTGTTTTGTATGTGAAGAATACCATCCTACAGATCAGTGCCCTTCCTTACCTAGAATCAAAGCTGCATATCAGAGAGCCAAAGGAGCCACTGAATCACTCTATTATATGAACTAAAGGAGGCCACATGAACCTAGATCTTATCAGCAGGAACTGCAAGGGACATCCGAGACCTATTATGACCCATATCAAGCCACTTTCATGCCTTCTTGGGGTCCCCCTGCTCATCCTTCCTGGTTCACACCTCCTCCTTGTTCCTTCACAGATCCATATTATGCCCAACCAGCTACTCATTCGTTTCACTCTTATGCTCAGCCACAGCCTCAGTGGAATGCACTTCATCAGGGGTGGAGGCCCCAATACAACACTCCTCCCACTTATTTTCCTCCACCACCTGCTTGTCCACAACCATCGCCTCCTACTCCACCAAGGCAACCCCAAATGCCTACCCAACCACAACCCCATCCTCATCCATCTCAACTCTACGCCTCCATTCAACTACCCGTACCACCATTTCCAAAACCATACCATGGAGCAGCTCAACCCAATTGCAATGTTGGGACACAACATGTCCAAATGACTCCTCTTGAGCTCAATGATCTTCACCATAGCTCAGGAAGAGTATTGCAAAAAAGAGACTATATTGAAAGCATTGAAGGACCACATCAGGCAAAAGAAGATTCAGAAGAGGAAATCAAAGAGCCATGGGCTTTACTTAATGAAGAGAAGACATCAGAAGCAGAGATAAAGAAAGATCCCTCATGGTTACCATCAAATATTCCATGTATTCAAGAGAAAGATCAGCAAAAAGAGGAAGATGAGAAAGTCATGTTAGAAGGTGACATGAACCATGATCTAGATCAGAAAAAGAACCAAGGATATCAGAGCTATATTGAGATATGGTTTCAGACGGTCACTAAGTTGCAGCAGTACTCTCTTCTTCAGCTATGTTTGATCCCTTCAAAGTCAAATCATTTGGTCTCTGAGATCCGGATAGCTGTCAAAGCTTGCATTTCAAGCCTTCACATCAGTTTATCTCTAATCTCGATGTGCACATGGCTCCATTGGAAGTATTCTTATACTTGAGAACGATTTTGTTTTTCAAGTAGGGTAGGGTAGAAAAAAAAAAAAAAAGAGAAAAAAAAAAAGAAAAAAGAAAAAAATGAAAAAAGAGTAAAATAGAAATCTAAGGTGAAAACCTCCGTGGAGGCGCCTTAGATTGGCTCATTGATTGAAAACCTCCATGAGGCGGTCAATGGGTTGGAAAAAAAAAAGAGAAAAGAGAATAAGATCTCTGGGTGAAAACCTCCCTTGGAGGCGCCCAGGGCAGGCAATTAGGGTGAAAACCTCCATGAGGCGCCCTAGTTGTTTTTCAAAAAAAAAAGAGAAAAAGAAAAAGAAAAATAAAGCTAATTTCCATTGAATAATTTCATGTTGCAGCAATGACATTGCAGGTCAGGAGGATCACTCAAAACAAAGACAAAGGAGTTTTTGTGCCTTCTACAGGAAGTTCTATATTTCTACAGGAAACATCCTGTAGAACCTTCAAGCGAGCCAGATTCAATTTTGGAAGGGGATATAAAGCTTGGAATCCATTGGTTATGCCTGCAAGCATCCATGTTCCCATTCCTCACCCTTCTCCATCATCTTTTCCACCTCATTTTGCTTCTTCATTGCGCTTCTACAGGAAGTTCCTGTAGAAATTGTAGGAAGCTAGAAATGGATTTCAAAAAGGTGGTTTGGCGAACATGGTAGCTTCCTCAAGGGTTCAGAAGTCCTCCTGCACTTTTCAAACTCCTCCTCCATCATCTCCATGCCTGCATCACAACCCAAGCTCAGTTTTCTTACCATGCAACAAAACTGCAAAATGCCTTGAAGAAAAAACACATAGAACAGAATTTGTTTTTGCCATAACTTGAAAACCATGCATCCATTTGAAAAACCATTTTACAGAGAATTGTATAGGGATGATGGCAACATGCTCGAGCAGTTTCAGGCCATTCCGGTGCACGGTTTCCAAGAAATCAGCCTCCATCACCATCAGCCATTTTTTCATTTTCTCCATATCCATGCATCCATTTTAAAACCTGTTTCATGGGGAGATGCACACAGGTGATAGTAGCCTACCCAAGCAGTTTCAGCCAATTCCGATGCACGGTTTCCGAGATATTGATCTCTAAAATCTTCAGCCATTTTCCATTTTTCTCGAAATCTGTGCATCCATTGATCACGATTTTGCTATGGGAGGTGCATCATGATGATAGGAACATGCTCAGCAAGTTTCAGATCAATCTGGTTTACCGTTTGGGAGCAATGGCGAAAACAAGTTCTGGTCCTGTGAAAATTCAGTAGCAGCAGCTTGAAGGTGCAGATCTGAACGTGGAAACAAATGCCTGCAGCTTAGATCTGGTCAGAGGACACCTGCACAAGGAAAAACAATCAAAAATCATCAGCCAAGCCCTCATGCAACCAAAGGATCCAGGCATGCAGCAGCAAAAAGCACTTCACAGCAGCCATTTGACTTCAGGTACGTGACTAAAACCTGTTCCTCTATTGCATGAATCTAATTAAAGAAATGCATGAACGAATGGAATGGTGAAATTAAGCCACGAATATAGCAAGGTTAACTTGACATCCAGTTCTCTAGCGCTCAAGGAAAAATCACGCAGCATACGTGTATGGTCATTCATGAAAAATTTGAAAAACACAGTTAGTGGTAGATCTGTTGAACTCCAGTGCACAGGACATCAGATGATTGACAGATAGAAGAAGACATGCAGTTCATAACATCACTGCAGTTCTAAAAAGCCAGCGCACATGTTTTCGCCAGCTCACCACAAATCACGCAGCAACTAAAGTAGGCTCGGCTGAATCTCACGAATTGTTGTTCATCTGCACTTGCCACATCGTCAAATGAAGTTTGCACAAGCTGTTAACTTGTCGTCCTCCACCGAGCTTCTCGATCTAGTTTAAAATTCTCCCACGTACCGGGCTCGTTTAGAGGCGCAGCGACATCCTTCACAAGCTGACAAGAGTTCTACAAGAAGAAGTTCTATAGGTAGTATGGCATATCCTTCCAAAGCAGAGAAGCTTGGACTTTTCTTCATCGAGTTTGCAGTTCTGAAAGAGAAAACCATGCAAGATCTCGATTTCTGAGGTTAACAAAAGTTGTGGACAAACTTAAACTCCAGGCCGCTGCTAGTGTAAAGGCTGGCAAGGAATCTTCTGCAAGAGAAATGCTTCTGGAAAAAAGAAAGTGCTGCAAGCTTTGGAGAATTGTAAAAAAAACCATGTGGAGCTTCTTGATGAGCTTTTGACAAAGCTTGGTGAGGCAATCTCAGTAAAGGAAACCCAATTAAAACGATAATGTCTACACGTTTTGACATGGATATTGAAAAAGAGACTGAGGGACCAGCCAGAGTTGTCTCTTCCAAAGAAGTTGCATCTTGTGCCAGAAAAAATTAGTAGAACATTTCAGTTGGATCCAGGCTGCAAGGATACTAATATGGATGAAGTTCTAAGAACTGTTGTAAATGATGCTGGTGAAAACGACAACAAGATAAATCAGAAAGTATACACCAAGGGCCTTTTGGAAAAGAGAGATAAGATCGAAGATGATTACTTCCATGCAATTTTCAAAGGGATTGACTCATATCAGAGCTTCTTAATTTACCTTGACGAACAGGTAGCTGAAATGGAGTCAAATTTGCATACATTTCTCAAAATTTTCAAGTTTGATACTTGAGGATGCTAGTGTAGGCAACATTCACCACTAGAGAGTCAGGTCTCAAGGTCTTGGAACTAGCATCAACAAAATTGAAGAAGAAGACACCCCCAGCCATGCAAGCCAAATCAGGAAGTGTAAAAACGACTTCTACAGGAAGCTAGAAATCAGCTACAGGACTTTCTACAGGAAGTCCTGAAAAAGGGAAGCAGAAGGAGAAATCGGCCGAAATCCTAGCTAGGGAGGCAGCAGCTGTGCTGGCCGCCCTAAGTACCTCTCCCAAGCTTAAGGAGAAGTGAAAGAGGGAGCTTCCACTACATTTTAAGGCGAGAAAAGGCATGCAGATAAGAACTGGCAGACCCCAAACCACAGTTAAAGAATCAAACTGTCATTGAGGACACAAAAGCTAAACAAAAGGAGTCTCCTTCAAGGATTTCCATCACCTATGAATGAGAAAGCCAAAAACCTTCACTGGAAGAGAGAGAATTCAGATAATGGACTTAAAAACAGTTCTACAAGATGCTGAGACAGTTCTACAGGAAGTTGAGAATTCTCTAGGAAAAGAAGCACAGGCAGTGGGAAGAAGCAAAGAGAAAAGCATGGTTTCATGACGGAGAAGAGGACATCACTTCAGAAGCTTGGCATGACAGGGAGGCCACCAAGGTCATCAAAGATGAGGAGATAGATTGGTTTCTCAGAGGATGAGCAACACTTTCAGTAGGGGGGTGATGATGAGCCCCAAAAATGGATAATTATTTGGGCTCATTCAACCTCCTAATTCGACTTAATCCACCATTATCATTATTTTATTGCACGTTTTTTATTATATTTATGCTAATAGAGTGAATTGGGTTAGTCATTATGCCAACAAGTCTAATGTGTGCTTTGTGTAGCCTTTTTGGTCGATTTGGAGACAAAATCAATGGTTGAAATGAGCACTTGGCAGCCAACTTCGTGGAGAGTATGTTTAGGAAGGTGTTCCCTTCATTTATGGGCCCTTACCTCGAATTCTCCACCATCAACTCGGAGTTCAAGGGCCACCAAATCAATTAACACAAGGGCAGCCAAGCAAGTCAAGTAGGACTGTTGTTAACTACAAGTTTTGGGCAGCCGAGTCCCTAAAGTTTAGGAGGACTGTTGGGGTCCTCAATTTGTATAAATAAGAAGGCTTAGGGCCTCATTTTAGTTAGCTGGTAGTTAGTCATTTCGTAGTCTTGTTGTAGTCATTTTGTAGTTCGATTTTTAGGCAATAGATTAGTTTTGATGTCAGCTCATTTTCAAGTTCTCCTTGTGGACAGTTTTGATGTAACTCTTCATTTCTTGATCAATAAAGATGAATCCAGCTTTGCACCAACTCTAAATCTCTCTTAGGAGGTTGTAGCTCTTGGGGTTGGGCCCATCTCAAGCGCCCAGTACCTCCTTTGTTTATATTTATGTGTTTTTGTTGCATTCTTAGAATAAAATCTGCCATTTAGATCTAAATCTTGTTTTGTTATTTAGGTTGCTTTTGATGATTAAAGTAGATTTTCATATTCAGATTGATTTGATAGGTTAATAACATAAAGGATCCTTGGAAAAAGGGCTCAATCACCTCTGATCTTACCTCTCCCTCAGTGGGATCGTGAGTTGGGACAAAGGTGACCTTGCTGCCCAACAAAAACACTAGTTTGCTTGTCCATGCAATCTTTGGTGTAATGTTTTCATTTGTAGGAGTTAATCATGCATTCAGGCCTTTTGAAATGCTTCTTTGCTTAAGTGTTGTACATGGTTCTCTTTATGAATAAAGCTGCTGTTCATTTGTTTCATTGACAGTTAGACTAGATTAGCTAAGATTTCGATTGTGTGCAGGACTTAGTTGATTCAGTTAAGGATACACCGTGCAGGGCATCTCCATCTCTCTCTCATTCACCCAAGCTTCATCCAGGCCAGCTGCTCCATCTCCTAGTTAGGTTCCTCGTCTCACAACTGTCTTTCTGCCCACGTAACCCTACCTTATTGCTCCTCCAGTGTCTTAGCCTTATTTAAGTCAGGCCAGCGTTCCACACCCTCTCACCACTCCAACCATCAGTCCTTGGGTCATTTCAGGCCCCTACTCTACCTCCCTATCCATTAATGCACCTTACCTCACTCACCCATCCTCCAAAATCCAATTTTTAAACATCCTGTAGAAAAATTACAGAACATCCTGTAGAAATCCTAAACATCCTATAGAACCCCTGCATACTTCCTGTAGAAGCTCACGAATGAGGTTTCTTGATAGCCAAACTCTGTGAAACTCTTTGGAAGGGTGTTAGGGACCCCTTAGCCCCTCTCTGTACCATCCCAACATTTTCCAAGCATTTCTCCTCCTTGATCCACCCCTGCACACTGAAAAGCCAGTTAAAAGCACATGCATGATAATTCTAATAACTTAGTCAAAAATACAAAAAGATGTTTTCTTCAGCTAGAGGCAGTGTAGACACATGTATTTTACCTTAATAGAAGTAATGGCATCTCTTTTCGTAGTTTGCATTCTCTCCTTTGCGTCAGTAGGAATAGCTGGTAGAATTAGGGTTTGCTAGGGTTTGCGTTTCTTTTTGGCTTCTAGTTTCTTTCCGCAAGTAGATTAGCTCCTTTTGAGTTAGCTTTCATCCATCAGTTAAAAAGCTTCTTCTAAGAGCTCATAGAAGTTGGCTTAATCCCCTAGCGGACTTGTGCCAGCTGACCAAGTGACAGCTGCGGCAAGAGCTAGTACTTGTGCATACAGCACCGTCGCTTCCAAGTTTGTTACGAACTACCGGGTTGATAAAATTAAAGAAGGGAGTTCCAGGAGTTGTAGCATTATTGCTGCAACACTGGAGCTCACCAGTAGTCCTTACTCAACAGCTTGCAAGGATGTAGCAGGCCAAGGCCTTAAAAGAGCAGGTGGATGCAGCACGCCACAGAGAAGCAGTTCTAAAAGCATGCGTCCAGCCATGGATTGATGAAGCCTTCACAATCACAGCGGATATTGAAGGAAAGCTTGCGCAAATTCAAGGAATGCATGCACAGATGCAGCACAGCACACTAGAAATAGAGGGTTCAGATGCAAGAATGCAGCAGGTTCAGCAGGCAACAACATAGTATGCTGGAGACATTCAGGCCATTCAGGACTAGTTGGAAGGACTCTGTGCCAAGATCATCGTGCCAACAGAGTGACTCGAGGGAAAGTCATGATGTTTTTGTTGGGGGCCTGTTGGGCATGGAATCCCCCCACAGCATGTTTTGGGGCTCAAAGCCCAAGTTTTGTTCAAATAATGTTGAAAGACTCAGCGAATTGCGGGTGCAGAGTGCGAAATGTATTTTGAGTCATAGGGTTGTCTGCCCTAAGTTTTGTAATGTACTATCGGCCTACCCATGGTCTGTGGACCATGGGATTGTATAAATAGAGCGAGGCTCTAAGTTTTAAAGATATATTTAAGAGGTAGAGAAGAAAAGGAATGGAGTCTAGAAGATAGAGAGCATAGAGGAAACGTCTAAGTGTCTTTGGTCGTAGTAGTAGGAAGAGGCTCTGCAGCTGAGTGCGCAGAGGCCTAGTAGAGTCCGTAGCTGAGTGCGTGGACCCCTGCAGCTGAGTGCGCAGGGTGGAGTCGAGTTTGCAACCCAAGAAGAAGAATAATAAAGAGAAGTTCGATTCCAAATACTATGTATCTACTTTTGCTATACTTCTATGCATTTATACTGGTTTTTTTATCACACGCACTTATATGAAAATTGAACATTGTTAAGTATAATTGGGCTCATACAGATAAGTTAAGTAATTGGATAATATCGAGTTAATAGTAAGGAACTTGGGTAATAACACGGATCACGCCTTGAGCAGGGTTGTGCAAAGGCAGCATCGCAGGCTGTGAAGGACCGATAGATGCGCATAGCGACATGCGCGCAAGGTCAAACCACGGACCATCAAAAAACCATCATACATCTCTAGGTTATGGAAACCTATTTCTAGCACCCTCCCATACTACTTAGAGTGAGACCTGAACCCATGCTCCGTGAACTGTTGCCCAAAGGGCCAGTAGTACCGGGATTTGCTTGGCTAATCACCTCTAAACCTGGGTCAGGCCCCTATAAGCCAACACTCATCTTCAATTCCTATGAGGGAAGTTCGACCCATAACAAATTTTAATGCACCCTCGGGAGGCCATGTAGCAACCATCCATTGACCCACGTGGCTTCCATCCATTGGACCACGAAACTGAAACCACAACCAATTAGAACTCAGGAGAATTTGATTAATCTAAAGAGGATAAGTGGCATTCTATCATTGGCCCACATTGTATCGTCAGCCTGCCCAGACATCATATGGATTGCAGCCTCAACGTACCTGCAAAAGTTTTGCATGTTTTGGAAAACAATCAGAACGCGATATCGGGAGCATACGATATCAGTTTTGAGTGATTCAAGCTGCACTGGATTCAAATCAGTGAGATATTCGATTTGGAACTAGTTTTAAGAAGTTATGGGCACTTTCATTTTTGAGCTTAAAATTGATCATCTGATCACACCTCCCCACTAGGAACTTTTGGACTCCAAAATTTTACTTCCCTAGTCAATATAAAGAGGCTGGAACTCAAAAATACCCAAAAAACAATCCAAAAATAAAAAATTTCAATAGGTTCCCTTCAAGCCCCAATCAAGGCACTTCACTTATCATCCTCATGAAGACCTATTGTCTTGTTAAGAATTGAGCCATTATTCTTATCGTTGTTGCAGGAACAAAATATTGATAATTGGAATCTGAACATTCTCTTTACTGTCATCATTGCATGGCCCCAAAAACAATTCATCTTGAAGTTTAAATTATTGAAGCCAAACATGACCCCATCTAGGAATTCAGAAGCAAAATAAACTTTCTTTAATGTCATCAAGATGAGATTGTACATGAAAAAGACAATGCTGCAAAATTTTCCATGATATGATTGAACTTGCCTAGAATACATAGTCATCTTATACACTCTTAAAAACAAATATTCAATTCACACGAGTTTCAAATCAAATACTTGTGTCATTGAACATATGACAACTTATATATACTAAACAATAAACATTATTACAATTTTTAACAATTATTCCACTTCTTAACAAATTTTACATATAGATTAGTTCGCAAGTAGTAAGTGATCTTCATTGAAGCTTTTCAATAAATAATAAATCACTTTATTGTTGTTAAAGGTAATGTTGAGAGATTCACTTTATTAAAAAAATTAAAGTAATAAATTGAAATAGAATTAAAAAAGTTTTTGAAATCATATAACTTTTATAATGGCTTGAGACTTATAGATTATAAAGTTAGCGTTATGATATATTTTGATTAGAGTGTGGTTTTTAATATCGTATAAATAAATCATATCTTGAAAATCATGACAGCTGTGAAAAACTTAACATGCATACATAGCACTAGAAATGTTGAACATACTACGAAGTCATTGCTACATGCGTGAGAAGTTAAGGGAAATATTAAGCACCTAGCACTACATTACAAGGAAACATGTAGCACTACATTACTTAGTGGCTGAATTTTGTTAGCATGTATTCTACAAAGTGAATAGAATATATATACCATCTATAGTTCTAGTTCAAATGTGAGAATTGATTCATACCTTTTAAAATTCAATAATTAAACTAAGTAGCAGAGAATGATAGCTATGCAGCCTTTTTTAAATACATATTGTTAATCTTCTTATGAATGTGGTATAAGCTGAGACGTATATAATTCTATTAACCTCAAACATTTTGACCTTTCTCAATACAATTTCTACAACCAATAACTTCACATCTCCCACGTTTTAATGCCAATTATTTTCTTTGCTTCATTGGTATAATAATATGAAATATATTGTGATAAACTAGCATGGTTAATGAATAACTATGCGCTCAATAATTTCTATTTCCCATTGAAATCGGCATGCATGATAGGTTTCATTTGACCAAAGTCGACTTACCAGAACTCATTTAATTTTCAAAGTTTATATCTCTAAAATAACGTTTTATATCAGTTGTTTTGTAGGTTGATGCTTTCATGTGTGAAGACATGAAAAAAAGATTAACGTCATTTTCACCAAAATCAAATGGTGTTTCAAATGCACAAAAACACCAATGATCTCACAACGTGGTCTTAGTTAAATTTTGAGCATGCACGCTATGTCGTATATTCACATCAAATAAGGTTACATATAAATACATTTAGTGTTGTCTTAAGATAGGTAGACTATCTTGGACACGCAATCGCTTGGTTGGACAATATCTCAACCACACACCAATCTAGGAACATCTAGATATAACAACCCTAAGGAATAGGAATAGACTCCTGTAGATGGAATGAATCAGAACTGAGACAAGTAGGAATTACCATTTCCAAGTCACCCCCGTAATGACTACTTGTTTCAATATCAATCTGAAAAGTATAGTTGTGGTCAAACATAACAAAAGAATATGTCGACGTCCATATAAAGGAGCAACCATCCACCAGAATGCATGGGTACCAACCGCTGCAACTGCCAATCTACTAGGATGCCTTTCACATACATGGTTTTGTCAACCATTATAACTGCATTCATGTAACTGTACCTTCAAATCCCCCCCTCCATCATCATCATCATGGGTTTTATCGGATTACCCATAACCATGCTTTGGGTTTTATCGAATTACCCTCAACCATGCCAACAAGGGCTCTCAGCCACCAAAGCTCAAATCGGCCACCAAGGCTCAACACATCCACTAAGTCTTAACTCCATCACCAAGGCACTCAATCCAGCCACAAAGGCTCAACGCAGCCACGAAGGCTCAACTCTGCCACTAAGGCACTCAATTCGGCCACCAAGGCTCACCATAGACCCAACTTAACCAGGCCCAGGGTTTTCTATGCTCACCCTCAACCATGCCAATGGTTTTGTCAGGTGACCCTAAACCATGCCTATAGGAATCCCTGTCCACTTCACTCTTGCACGTGGTTACAAACCAACACTGCAAATACAAAGTGGTCTTAAGGTTACCATGGACTTTATGGGGGCACATATGCCTTATTAGCCTTACATTACACACTCTAATTCTTGGAGTTACCAGGTACATACATTATAAATACCACTACAAAACATCCTAGACTTGCTTACTAATAAATGTGTATGACACATAATACATCATCATCGTGAGTCTATTCCAAAAAACAAATTTTAACTTAGTTTTCCATCATCTTTTAATTTCTTATGTAGATCCTTTGCCTCCTCTTTTTAATTGTTCATATCGTCCACAACGTTTCCTTTGAATTCCATATTCCTATAGGTTTGGATTTCCATATTCACATAAGTGCAATTTGCTCGAGTAGCCAATTCTTACCAAATAACTACATATTGAGCTGGATAAACTCAATAGAATTATCTTCAATAATCCAAAAATCTAACATAATCACTTCATAAAATGTGAACTTATTCTTTACCATATAAATCAAGTGTCAAGGAGCTCGACATTTCACAACTTCCTCACTGTCTGGCAATATGTTTTCACCGATCCACCAAATATTGAACCAATGTGTTCTCCAAGCCATTGATAAGGTTCGCGTCCATAATGACTGCAACCTCCCCATTGGTAGAGAGGGCCTAGCTGACGAGGATGTTCAAGTGGCTTTCATTCGTCCCTTTGAACGTCACTGTCATTATTTTGTTGTAGACAACCACGATTCAAGATCCTCTAGTGTTCACTGTGAGATCCTTCACTATTCTCATCACCATCCCACCTGCAAAGTAGCACTGCTGATATAGCATCACTTTTTATGGTCTTTTGAAGGCCTAATAGCTTTTTTAGGGCATAATCCACACCACCTGAACCTTACTGGCCTGCACAATTGCCAAACAAAAAGGAGAATGTTTCCATGGACAAGATTTCCTCATTCTTCATTACCTTGATCCAATCCAACATCACGTCAAACAATCTCTTTGCACCATTGAAAATAACCATTTCTGCACCATGTGTTCTGCTTTGTTCTATATAATTCGACTTGTACATGATCCCTTGCCAGGAAGCTTATCCATTCAAGGATAATTCCGTTTTCTTTCTTGAAATTTGGTGATGGAACCAAATCAAAAAATGCAAATAAAGTGGCAGAAGCTTGATAGAATGATCTATGTTAGTAATTCCTTCTGGCGCAAATAGTGTCAAGAAGTTATCAAATATGTCCCAACAACCAAAGGTTCCTTGTCTACAAATGTAAAATAGTCATCAACAGGGAAAGTGTAAAACAATCATCAACAAGGATCCTAGGCAAGTGCATCCAATGTTGTCGTGTGGGATTAAATGCTTCCCATTGATCTAGATTGCAGGCCAAAACCAATGCACCATAATGCGATTTCAATGATTGAGCATCATGCCTCAAGCTTGGTCCATGAATTTCTCAACACCTCTCTATCCAGGCAACAACAACTCTTATCCCACTGAGTCATGAGTTTCACCAACAAACTCTCGACCCAAAGACCTTTCCATCGACTCTCAATGACAGATTTATAACCTCACCACGCAGACACAACCAACAAAATAAGGAACTCCACCGATGCCTCTTGGTTCCTTTCAGCTGACTACCTTCACCATTTGACCACCATAAATCGACCCTCCAAACGCTACATCTTGCATTCTCTTTCACATATTGGAAACTCTAGTTGTTTCCTTGTTACTCAACGGGAACAAATTAACACACAACAAAATATTTACACTTCTGCAATCTTTCCCATTGGTCCTCCCAATGCATCTTGACATGATCTCTCTCTAGATGATTGGCTCTTCAACGCAACGTTATATAATAGTCAATTTTGGCTTCTACATCTTAGGCTTCAACATTCCAGTGGTTTTTGTAGATCTACAAATATGTAGCCTTCTTATAAACACTAATAAGCATTCAAATGATGGACAAACATATACACTCTCAACAAACACACTTACTCTTTATTTCCCTCACCCCAGGAAGGGCCAAGGCCCAAGCCCATACAAGATTTAATACTAGGTTAAATTTTGAGCATGCACATTATGTCATATATAATAAGGTTACATATAAATACATTTAGTGTTGTCTCAAGATAGCTAGACTATCTTGGACACACAATCACTTGGTTGAGACAATATCTCAACTGCACACCAATCTAGAAACCTCTAGATATAACAACCCTAAGGAATAGGAATAGACTCCTATAGATAGAATGAATCACAACTGAGACAAGTAGGAATTACAATTTTCAAATGTCTTTACGAATCAAATGAATAAGAAAAAGAATAAAATTACCAAACCTTTTGTACTAAATTTTCAGCATCAACATATCCATAAAATTACCAATGTAAAAAAAACAATCCTCGATGGCCATTAACACGTTCACGTTAATTTCATGGAGTCATCTACCTATCATTTAAGGAGTAAAGAACAAGATTTAATTAGACTTTATAGCCTTTAATTACCTATCTTCAAACAAACACCAAATCACCCAAAAATGGATTAGGCTCTTAAATTACCACCAAGATTGTGGGATTAATATTCATAGTTGGATTAATCTTCAGATTTCCTTCCCAATTAATTGAAGGATTCATCTTCTTCATTAAATTGATATGGGAAACTATTTTTTTTCTATTCAAAACATCAAGTCACACCATGGTTTATCTTTATTTTGGATTGCTACAAAATCCCACAATACTTACTTATCAACAATATTCATTTCTAACTTTAGTTTTAATTGTTGTAACAAGTCCCCTTTTTCACTGAAAGGTGCCCTTGGAGATATGCGAGACTAACTAAGATCTAATTTTGCAAGACAAATTAGGAAAAATATGAAATGAGATACTAATTTGGGTTGAATTTTTTAATCAAACTAGGACAAAACTTTAAAATGCAAAGCATGTGTTTTCTTAAGAATGAGCTCAATCAGTTGACAAGTGGGGATTTTCATTGGGAATCCAACATGGGTTTTCTTCAGAACGGGCTCAATGAGTTATCACATGGAGATTTTCATAATCTGATGTATGATCTGGGAGAAAATTGTGGTTCTTTTGGATGCAAATTTTCAGTTGTAGCCAACAACGCCCAGATTTGACAATCAATTAACAGAGCAACCTGACTATTTTGATTGATGCTAATAATTTAGTTTTGGGATCAAAATTTGTTATAGAAAATAAAAATAAAATTATTGTTATAAATTTTTAGATTTATAATGGAGATTTGAAGGAGATTTAGCTAAATGTCTATGGCAATTGTAATTATAAAAACTTTGTATTAAATGAAATGATAGGGAAAGGGGGACAAAATAGTAATAGGATTTTTTTTATCTCGACTATGGAATACATATGATTTCTGTAATGTTTTTTTTTGTGGTGTAAATATGTTAAAAGAATTTTTATGTGATTTATATCTCCATAATTGTATAATGTTTTGTTACTTTCTGTGATTTGATTCTAGAAAGTTCATGGATGATGAGCTTAGATTCTTTGACTCGGTTCTGTGAATCCATAAGCCATTTCATTGTATTATTTTTCGTCATATTAATTTTATTTTCTATGTTTCTTATTTGCATTTGTAAAATTAGGACTACATTATTTTCCTTTTTTTTTTCATTTTAATATCATTCATAAGTTAATTTGCATATTACATATCTTCCCAAAAAATATATCAACACCTTACACACCAAGTACAATATGTTCTGGTAGTGGTCTCTTGTATTATAAGTCTTGTACATTCCTTGTATCATTACACTTTGCTTTCACTCCTCTAACATATATTTTGCAACATATTTATTATTCATTTGTAGTATAGTTTATCAATCATATTAATTCATAAAATATGTAGATTAGTTTAAAAAATATCTTAGATTAGTTGATAATTTTATTTCCATTGTATATATATCATCGCATATAGTTAGGATAGTTTTAGGATAGTTTTCCCCTTAGCTTTTCCTTTTTTCTAGAAGGAAGAGGTGAAAGGCTAGTGAAGATTGTAAACCCGTCAGGGGAGACTACTCGAAAAAACCATGGATATTAAAGAGCCTTGGTTCAAGTCACTTCCTCCTTGTTGACTAGGGTGCATAAAATTCACATCAATAGGTCTGTGATAATAATATCAGAGGTAGGAAATTCATTCCCAAAATCATCGCCAATTTTGTTTAGATCTCCTTTAATAAACTTTCATTTTGAATATCATTTCATTCTACATTTTGACAAGCCTCTGCCACAACTTGGGGGACCACTTCATAACCATAGACATGCTTTACCTTTGGCCAATGTAAGGCCAATAGTTCCCATGCCACAAAACAAATCCAAAACTATTTCTAAGCCATCTTTTCTCAAATTTGCTTCCTTTTCTATAAGCTAGTAAAGTCCCTCTGCCTTATATGTATTTGTTTGAAAAAAAGTGTTTTTTGATATTTCAAACATGATTCCTTGTAAACATTATATTGTACATGAACTTTCATGCAATATATACTCATCTTCTCTAATTAATGTGTTTCCAACAAAAGTGTTTATATTGTTTACAATGCTCACCATTGTGACTGATCTATCATCCAATCAGTAAGGTCACACGAACCCTGGGTGTGATTTGAATTGATAAAATAATCCAATGCAACTGTATCACTCGTCATTTCTGGAATATTATAAATAATTTTTCACACAATAGGTCAAAGAAACTATGGCTTGTAAGATGATGTTACAAAATTAACCATCAGCGTTAGTAATCTTATTTCATCTCTACCTTCTCTTAAAGAAAGACGTTAGCAAAATCTAATGTGACTAAGAACATCATAAGCTGATAAATTTGATGTTGGATGTTCCCAACACTCCTACACAATTTCTAGTACCTTTAAAGCTCTACTATTATGCCTTTAGTTCCTCGACAAGAGACTTCCAATGATACTCCTGTTCCATAAGTTCTCTCCAAGGAATCATCTTCATATTGAATGAACTGTAGGAGTCATTTTAGAGTCCATGCCAATAGGATCTCCATGAGTTTTACATTATTTTTTATAATCTTGGTTCCAATGGTTGGTTTGGCATTCTAATGAATAATTCCTTTGCTTTCAACATATGTTGGAAAAGAGATGTCTTAATGACCTTGGTCTAGCCATCAAGTTCCCAACGCAATTTCACAAGACCATGGTCATGGTTCTTTAAGGATGAATTTAACAAGTCAAATTTTTGCATTGAAAGTGATATCCAAAGATGAACATAAGCTCCATCTTTTATATAATTCCAAGAACTAAATATGAAGTATCAAAAGGTAATGCGCAAAACCTAGACAAACAAAAGAACTTATCATGACCATGGTTCATTCATGAATTGCATTTGGTGATGATTAGGGCATTTCAAAGAGTTAGTATAAGTAATAAAATAGACACATCGATGAAAAATTGGAAAAACAAAGGGGGAACCAAAATTTTAAATGGATAGGGTGAAAAATTTTGGGGTTATTGTAGCCACTACAACAATTTGCAAACCGTTAGCAAAATCTAGTATCCCTGACTTCATCCTTTCAAAAGGTGGCATCTTAATAATGATGCAAGGAAGTATTGAGTAGGCATTATACGTATTTCTTTGAGATACTGGACCATTTATAGATGTGCCATCCATCTATCTCACAATTAGGTCATGTTAGTCCTTAGATAAGAAATCAAGAGTTCACACATGTAAGTCTTTGACAATGACATAGATAACATGGTAGAGGGTTTATTATTTACAGAACTTAAAATGGTTTTTTGGTGTTGCTCTAATGCCAACGAGCATCCATAGTTCTGAAAAAGTCACTCAAGAAATCACAAGCATTTATTTGATTCCACTGAGCGTCAGAAGCCCCAATGAAGTTGCTTACATCACCTCTCTACATAGGAAGCATTTCTCATGCCTTTACCCTTTTATTTGATTATTTTTCTTTTGATACAATTTTGCATAATTTTATTATGACATTTTTTCCAAGGTGGATAAAGGATCTAGCTTATTTTATGGGAAGAAAGGTTGTTCCTTGTTTTATACAAACTCAATATTTTTTAACTTAGTTTTTCCCTCTTACCACAACTCCATATCACATTTCCAAAACACGGGTGGACATTAAAACACAAAAAAATTAAAGGTTCAAGACTATACTAGAAAGAAAGTTCATATTATAAATGTAGGCCTTATGAACTTATCAGATTTACCCACCAGTATCAACTTGTATTTTCCTCGTTAGTAGGTTATAATAAGAGATAGATGTTCAAGAAGTAGTTCAATACTGGGTTTTATAATGATTTCCTCTTGAAGTGATCTGAAATTAGATTTAGGTGATTTCTTCCTCTTTTCCAAAATCAAATGAAACAAAAGTTAGGACTGTGTCGATGCTTTGCAAGATTAAAAATGGGTC
Source organism: Pinus tabuliformis (assembly GCA_031772625.1). NCBI lineage: Eukaryota > Viridiplantae > Streptophyta > Pinopsida > Pinales > Pinaceae > Pinus > Pinus tabuliformis. Next base: position 852,426,007 of record CM062807.1, on the reverse strand, counting down.
TTGAAATAAGCAGGTTTCCAATATCTCTTCAAATCATGAATTGGCCTTCATATGTACTTAACATAATGAACATAATAGCGCATAATCGATGCAAGCATAAAGAAGAGCAAGAAAAATTTTGTTGACGGAGTTCACCCCTCTTGGGCTACATCTTCGGGCCTATCAACATGACTAGACCACTCATATATTCAATATCAAAATGAAGTATATAAAAATATGTTGCATGTAAATATGTGGCTATTACCCCTACAAGGTAATGTTCTCCTACAAATAACTCTCACAACATCAGCAACTCAAAAACATCTCCTACAAAGATGACATACTTCAACTGAAATGAGCTAAAAACATCATGTGAACCCTTCAATTCCACATTGAAGCACATAGTCAAAAATTCATGTAAAGGGAAGTTGAACCTAAGTTGAACCCTACAAGTTAGATCTACTACAGTAGCCTTTTGGAATTGAGAATACCATGTTGGGTCCCTATAATACTAGTGATTACCCCATTACTATTGTAGTTGCATCCCTTATTAATATTGTTGTGCCCTATTATCCCCATATTGTTATTACTATGCCCCATAGAATCTTTCTATTGTTATTTTTGTGGCTTTATATTATTATTGTTAGGTCGGCTAGGTTATATTGTGAATCCTTAGACTCCTATATATAGAAAGGAGGTTTTGTCATTTGAATCATCCAAGAATTATTCATTTATGTAATGTAAAGGAGGTTTCCCCCTCGAAGAGGCTAAATTCTAAGGCGTTGATCTATCTTTTCTATCTTTTCTTGAGCTGGTTTCATAACATTTGGTATCAAAGCTTTGGATTCTAGGGTTTCATTGCTCCAAACAGGTCACCGTGGAATTTTCGCTTAACTTTTTTTTGCGATGTTTTAGATGCTAAAAAAAAACCCATTTGAGAAGACATCGCGCTAAATCTTAGGTCCGAATTTCAGAGCTTTTCACACTATATTTGCGGAGCTATGATCTAAGTAAGTTGGTCTTTTTGCAGACTCCTAAATTACCTTCCAAAAAGGTGACCTAGGGAAAATCATCATAACTTTCTCTTTGAGCATCAGATCTAAATTTCGTAAGAATTTACAGAAATAGGATGGACTGTAGTTTCTTGTAGATATTTTTCAGAGCCAAAGGTCGAAACAGTGATTCATGGCACGTTCTACAAGTTCGCTCTACTGAACTAGTCTATAATCAAGTCACTATGGGAGGTTTCGCATAACTCTTCCTTGGAGAATCCAATTTGGGTTAGACTGGTGTCATTGGAAAGAGGACATAGAGGGCTATTACAGGTCGCAATTTCAGAACTGGATGATCAAAAAGTACAGAGATACATTCGAGGCAATATCGAGCTCCTACAAAGTGAAAAAAGGTGTGTAGATTTTTTAAAATTTTTTGCTTAAGCTTGGTTTGAAAATTTATTTTGAAGGAATTCAAAGGGCATAGTAGAGAATTATTATCGATAACTGATGCCCCGAGGAAAGACAATGCAAACACCTACTAAGCAACCTGAAAGCCCTAGCATGACTCATGAATAAGAGGAATAAATGCTACATGATATATCAAAATTACAAGAACAAGTGCAACAAATGTCACTCTCACAAAAGCTAACACAAGCTAAGATAAATGGCGTGGAATCTAAGATAAAGGGCGTGGAAGCTAATATGGATGATTTGAAGATAGATTTGAAGACAGATTTGAAGAGAGACATGGTAGATTTGAAGACAGATTTAAAGATAGACATGGCAGATTTGAAGACAGATTTGACAAATTTTCTACAAGAAATACTTACTAATGGTGAAAAAGTAGTAAAGGAAACTCATTATGCAAAAAAAATAAATGTTAATCATGACTTATTAGACTCTAATGTGGGATCGAAGACCCACCATATTCCAAAAATCGATATGAGGAAGTTTGATGGCAAGGATCCCGCAACATGGATATTACAAATGGAGCAATTTTTCGATCTCAATAATGTGCAAAACACACAAAAGGTACGTATTGAAACTTTATATTTGGAACCAAATCAATTTGTATGGTATCAATGGCTTTGCTCTCGTAAACAAATTATCACTTGGGCAATTTTTACGGAAGAATTGACAACACATTATGAGGATACAAAAAGCAACACTTTTTTTAGCCAATTGATAAGTCTCAAACAAAAGGGTTCAATAATGGACCACATTGAGAAGTTCCAAAAATTGAACATAAGGGTAAAAAATATTCCAGAGGAGCATAGGATTGATGTGTTCATAGGGACTTTAAAGGATAATATCCAACATGATGTTCGCCTTTGGGAACCTGATTCATTAGAGAAGGCATTCAGGTTAGCAAGAAAAATGGAAAGCAAAATTATGGCAACCAGGAAGCATACCACTCACAACTATAAAGATGGAAGTGTTGTTGCCCCTAGTCTTCCACAACCTATAAGGTTGACACCACAAAAATTGGAAGAAAAAAGAGCAAAAGGGCTTTGTTACAGTTGTGATAGCAAATACACTAAAGGTCATAAGTGTGCTGAGAAGAAATTATTCTACATAGATTGTGAAGAGGAAGAAGAAAAGGAGAAAGAAAGGTCAAAAGAAGAGGATATACTCCAGGAACAAAGCCTAGATAAAGAAGAAATGAATCCGACCATATCTTGTAATGCATTGGTGGGAATTACCACTCCTCAAACCATCAAGATAGAAGGACAAATCAAGAAGAAAAAGGTAATAGTGTTGATTGATTCAGGAAGTACCCACAATTTTATTCATTGTAAGGTAGCAAAAGAATTGAATTGCTTCTTATATCTAGCACCAGAGTGTCAAGTGATGGTTGCAAATGGAGGAACAATAAATTTCTCTGGAAAGTGCCATAATATCAAGCTATCGATGGGAGAATATGTATTGACTAGCCCAATGCTTTCCATTCCAATGGGAGGTGTTGATGTTGTACTAGGAGTCCAATGGCTACAATCCTTGGGTACAATAGCTTTTAATTTTCAATAAATTTTCATGAAATTTTCTATGGAAGAAGGAATTTGAATTAAGGGGTATTGCAGGGAAACCAGGAAAGATAACTAGCTCTAACGGTATGACAAAGCTTCTAAAAAAGGAACAAAGGGGTGTAATTGCACAATTATGTTCACCAGATGTTTCCACATTGCAATCATCTATTTCTCCAGATCTCCAAAAAGTCTTGGACAATCATTCCAAGGTATTTGAGACTCCCAAAGGTCTCCCACCTATTCGTGATCATGATCATGCTATTCATCTGATTCCAGGAAGTGTTCCTCCAAACGTCAGGCCGTATAGATATCCCTATGCCCAAAAGAGTGAAATTGAACGTATGGTTGCAGAAATGCTAGAGGCTAGTATAATTCAACCAAGTCAAAGTTCTTTCTCTGCTCTAGTAGTATTAGTGCACAAGAAGGATGGATCATGATGCATGTGTCCCGATTATAGGGAGCTCAACAAGCTCACTATTAAAGATAAGTTTCCCATTCCCGTCATTGATGAATTACTGGATGAATTGCATGGATCAATTTACTTCACCAAGTTGGATCTTCGTTCAGGATATCATCAAATCAAAATGAAGACTGAAGACATTCTGAAAACAGCATTTAGAACTCATGAGGGTCATTATGAATTTTTGGTCATGCCTTTTGGCCTTACCAATGCACCTTCAACATTTCAAGGTTTGATGAATTCCATTTTCAAACCATTCCTTAGAAAATTTGTGTTAGTATTTTTTGATGATATACTAATCTACAACAAGTCTTGGAAGGATCATGTTGAACATGTTGACAGGGTGCTACAACTATTGGAGGAGAAACAATTATATGCAAAAAGATCCAAATGTTTCTTTGGAGTACAAGAGGTGGAATATCTGGGTCATATTGTATCTCATGAAGGAGTTAAGGTAGACCCTAGCAAAATTAAAGCCATTAAGGAATGGAAAATCCCCACATCCATAAAGCATCTGCGAGGATTTCTCGGGTTGACAGGGTATTATCGCAAGTTTGTTAAGAATTATGGGAGAATAGCAGCACCTCTAACAACATTATTGAAGAAAGATGCATTTTCATGGACTCCAGAAGCAACAAAGGCCTTCGAACATCTTAAAGAGGCAATGTGCCAAGCACCGGTCTTAGCTACACCGGACTTCACAAAAACCTTTATTGTGGAATGTGATGCTTCAGGAAATGGAATTGGTGCTATTTTAATGCAAGATGAAAGACCCATTGCTTTTGAAAGTCATCCAATCAAGGGAAAGTTTTTACACAAAGCTATTTATGAGAAGGAAATGTTGGCAATACTCCATGCACTTAAGAAATGGCGACCCTACCTAATGGGAAGACACTTCAAGGTAAAAATGGATCATGATAGCCTTAAATACTTTTTAGAACAAATATTATCCTCTAAAGAGCAACAAAAGTGGGTCACAAAGATGTTGGGTTATGACTTTTAAATCATCTACAAAAAAGGGAAGCAAAATGTGGTGGCAGATGCACTCTCAAGAAAGGATGAGGATGTGGAAGCATTGTTGTGCGCCGTTTCTATTATCCAATCAGATTAGATAAATGAAGCAATGGAGGAATGGAAGAATGATGAATAAGTGTGGGCACTTATTCGAAAGTTACAACAAGATTCCAGTACATCTGATACATTTAGCTGGCAAAATGATTCTTTATGGTACAAATATCACTTATACCTTTGTAAGAATTCCCAACTAAAGTAGAAGATTCTTATGGAATTGCACACTTATCCCTTAGGAGGGCACTCAGGATTTTTAAAAACTAACCACAGGGTTAAGAAGGAATTTTTTTGGGATGTCCTTAAATTAGATATTCAAAAATTTGTGGCGGAATTTTTTGTTTTCCAACAAAATAAAGTTGAAACAATTAAGACACCAGGTCTATTACAACCTTTATCCATTCCAAGCCAACGTTGGGAGGAGGTTTCAATGGATTTTATCATAGGTTTACCCAAGTCTGAGGGAAAGCGTGTCATCATGGTGGTAGTTGACAGACTTACCAAGTATGCACACATTTGTGCATTATCACATCCATTTAAAGCCAGTACAGTTTCTACTGCATTTATTTAAACAATTCAAAAGCTACATGGAAACCCAAAGATTATTGTAAGTGACAGAGATCCCATTTTCACTGGAAATTTTTGGACAAAATTATTTTCTTGTCTTGGTACTCAATTAGCTCATCGCTCATCTTATCATCTTCAATATGATGGGAAAACTGAGATAGTAAACAAATGTTTGGAAGGATATCTTCATTGCTTTGTATCTGATAAACAGACACAATGGTTCAAATGGTTGCCTCTGGCTGAATGGTGGTATAACACTTCCTTCCATACAACAACAAAAATGATCCCATTTATGGCACTTTATGGATATCAGCCACCATCCATCACATCATATTTAAGAGAAAATTCTAAGGTTCAAGTAGTGGAACATCACATTGAACATCAACAAAAAGTCCTCCAACTCTTAAAGGATAACCTCGTGTTGGCATAGAATAGAATGAAACAACAGGCATATCAACATCGCAGCGAAAGAAGTTTTGATGTAGGTGATTGGGTATTCCTACGGCTACAACCATATAAGTAAATGTCCCTCAAGCACGCTAAGAAGGATAATAAATTATCACCAAAGTATTATGGTCCGTACAAGGTGTTGCAAAAGATTGGTACTATGGCATACAAATTAGAGCTTCCTGCAGCTTCTAGATTGCACCCATTTTTCCATGTTTCATGTTTAAAGAAGTTTATAGGTGACAAGCTCCCAGTTCAGACAATATTGCCAGAACTTGACGAGGAAGGAAAAATTATATTGGAACCAGAAACAGTCACAGAAACAAGAACTCGACAACTACGAAATCGATCAATTTCGGAGTATCTTATCAAGTGGACGAACTTATCCGTTGAATATTCCACACGGGAGGATGAGGATTTTATACAGAAGCATCCAGAACTACTCAAGCGTTGAGGACAACACTTTTTTGAAGGAGAGGGGCATGTTGGGTCCCTATAATACTAGTGATTACCCCATTACTATTGTAGTTGCATCCCTTATTAATATTGTTGTGCCCTATTATCCCCATATTGTTATTACTATGCCCCATAGAATCCCTCTATTGTTATTTTTGTGGCTTTATATTATTATTGTTAGGTCGTCTGGGTTATATTGTGAATCCTTAGACTCCTATATATAGAAAGGAGGTTTTGTCATTTGAATCATCCAAGAATTGTTCATTTATGTAATTTAAAGGAGGTTGCCCCCTCGAAGAGGCTGAATTCTAAGGTGTTGATCTATCTTTTCTATCTTTTCTTGAGCTGGTTTCATAACATACCCCTACAAGGTCTTCCCCATGTCCAAATACCTCCCAGAACTGCTTTCAAAGCATGACTGATCCATAAACCTTTTGTCTCAAACCTACAAAATATTGTGAATGTGTCCTCAAATCAAAAATTAGAGGTTACCAATGGATTCATAACATCCAAAAACCCTAAGTAGCCTCTTTCTAAGCTCAATTTGCATAAAAACTCAAAATGTTGTGAGCTTCCAAGCTCTCTCATGAACCTGAGCTGAACCCTACAAGTTAGAGCTACTGTAGTAGCCTTCTGGAATTGAGAATACCCCTGCAAGGTCTTCCCCATGCCCAAATACCTCCCAGAACTATTTTCAAACACTTATTGATCCATAAATCTTTTGTCTCAAACCTACAGAAATACTATGAAGATGTGCTCAAATCAGAAATTAGAGGTTACCAATGGATTCAGAACATCCAAAAACTCCTATGTAGCCTCTTTCAAAGCTCAATTTGGATAAAAACTCAAAATGTTGTGAGCTTCCAAGCTCTCTCATGAATTTCACTATTAACCATCCTACAAATTCACCCTTATGTCTATTGGTTCTACAAATCCACCTCGAAAATATTTAACGGAGTGATAATTTTGCTACCTGCTGGTGCATTTTGTTGGATATTTAATTTAGCCTTGGACCCCTTAATCCAAAAATTAAGGCCACATAGGGCCGAGGGCTGGGCCTTAACGCACACCCCTACCGGTTAAGTCCCTTAATAACTAGCGACAAGGTTACGTGTGGTGCCATGGGTCTGAGAGCTAGACCAACGACCTGCCCTACACGTCAAGCCCTCGTTCTCCTAGCATGCAGTCACATTCATGGTCCAGAGGACCTAGGTCTAGCCCCCTCACCTTAGCACATTCAACAAACCTCTGTCAATCCTATAGCACGAGGTTCCATGGTGGTGATATACCCATGGCTTGGTCCCATGTTTTACCCCCCTCCTCGTCGCTTGGTGCTACGATGGGACTACTGTGGTCCCATGGTAAGGTGTTGAAACAATGAGAAGAGTCTAAGGCCGCGCCCTTAGTCCCCCTGCATATGGTCCCATGGGCGTGGGGTGACCAAGTACTAGGGCTTAGCCCCAACCTCGTTCGCCAAATACAAAACATATTGAATTTAAATATATTTGTGCCACTATAGTTAATAAGAACTACCCAGTGGCATGGTTGTAAGGCGTTATTTCGCTAGACAAGAAGTCTCGTGTTCAATTCTTGTGAGGGAAATTTGGCCCATAAAAAATTTTAAAGCAACTTCGGGAGGCCACATGGCAACCATCCATTGGCCCACATGGCTTCCATCCATTGGACCATGAAACCACAACCGCAACCAATCAGAACTCAGCAGAATTTGACAAATTTGGAGAGGACAAGTGGTAGCCTGTCATTGACCCACATTGTATAATCATCTTTTCCAGTCACCCCGTCCAGTCATCATACAGAATTTACAGTCAAAGTACCTGCATTTCTTTTGCCTTTTTGGGAAAATGATCAGAGCAAGATATCAGGAGCATACGATATTGGTTTTGAGTGATTCAAGTTGCATTAGATTCAGATTGGGGAGCTCTTCAATTTGGTGCCAGTTTCAAATAGTTCTCAGCACTTTCCTTTTTAAGCTTAAAACTTGATCACCTGATCACACATCCCCACTAGGAACTTTTATACTCCAAAATTTTACTTCCCTAGTCAATATAAAGAGGCTATAACTCAGAAATATCCAAAAATTCAATCCAAAAATAAAAATTTTCAATTGGTGCCCTTCAAGCCCCAATCAAGGAACCTCACTTATCATCCTCATGAAGACATGTTGTCCTATTAAGAATTGAGCCATCATTCTTATCGCTATCGCATGAACAAAATATTGATGAGTGGAATCTAGACATTCTCTTTACTCTCATCATTAAACAGCTCCAAAAACACTTCATATTGAATTTTAAATTGTCGAAGACAAACTTGACCCCATATAGGAATTCAAAAGCAAAATAAACTTGCTTTAATGTCTTCAACCTGAGCTTGTACATGAAAAGTACACTGCTGGAATGTTTTCCATGATATGATTGACCTTGACTACAATACATAGTCATCTTGTACACTCTTAAAAACAATGATTCAATTCACACAATTTTCAAATCGAGTACTTGTATCAGTGAACATATGACAACTTGTGGACAACTTTGAATGACAATCTTGTACATTCACCAAAGTCCTTAACATGTGGACTATAACAAGTCAATACATACATCAATGAAAAACATCTACTTGTTGAACATAGTGATAATGAATGTTCACTTTACAAAAGTACCTAAACATGTAATGACAACAAGTATTTACAAAATTTTACAAAACAACTTTACAACAAGTGTACCCAAACTTTGCCTCTCCTAGGTTTATGGGTTCTCTTCTTGCACCATCTTGTCTTGAAGGTCACTTAGGATTGTGGAGAGTCCTCTTTGCAACCTCTTGTTTCCCTTGCATTATATAGCATAATATATTTACCTTTCTTTGAATGAAGCTCTGGATGAAACTTCCAACATCATTTAGTCTCATGTCCATGCACCTTGTAATGAGCACAGAAAAACCTCTTGTTTGCTGACATAGAAGTTCTCTCATGTGAAAGAATTCCATTATGCTTGATGCCTAAAATTTGGCTCATCCTTTTAACCATTATCATACATTGCTCACATACATCCATGCAATGGTCAATAGCAACACAAAATGTACAAGGGTACTTATACCCTAAGTATTCAAAATTTCCATGCATTGGAAAGAACGCTTGAGAGTTATACCTATATCTAGAGCTACAACATTGACGGTTGTCACAAGGAGGTGACATCTCATCTTCAAATGTTTGATGTACCTCAATCCATTTGGATAATTCCTCAAACTCCTTTAGACCATATCCCAATCCCATATACTTCGGTCTCTCCTCAACCATAATTGGATAGGTAATACCTTTGCCATTTATGTTTAGGCCTCCACCTTCATATCCCATCTTGTTAAGCAACTTTATGCCTATGCCTTTGGTATGTTGCTTGAAACTTGCAAAACAGATGTTATGCATATAAACGGAAGAATTGGAACTTGAGATGCTAATTACCTCCTTAAATTTTTCATTCATCTTCTCATATTTTGATGATAACGATGATGGCTAACTTGTAGATGACTCTAGCCATCCACTCTTATCCACTGGGATATGGTGTGCTTCTTGAAGATGTTTGAAAAATGCACATGAAACATCTTCCACATATGGTCCAAAACCACAATTTGAACCATGACCACATACTAGCCTCATGTTGGAGGTTTCTCTTGTTGGTACAGGAGTAGAGCTTTCTGCAACTTGCTCATTAAACACTTGCTGCAAAACAAAGTGCATGTGTCTCTTATCCTCTTCAACTATCTCTAACATCATTCTCAACTCTATGTTCTCCATCCAAAGAGCTAAATTCTGCTTCTCTAGCTCTTGAAGACTCTTTTTGCTGCCCATTCTTGGAACTTGGTCAACTGGTATTCTGATACCAAACTAATCTGAAATTGGATTTTGGTGATTTCTTCCTCTTTTCCAAAATCAAATAAAACAAAAATTAAAACCATGTCGACGCTTTGCAAGATTAAAAATGCGTCTTGAAACAAACAAGTTTCCAATATCTCTTCAAATCATGAATTAGTCTTCATATGTACTTAACATAATGAACCTAACAACACATAATCTATGCATGCATAAAGAATAGAAAGACAAAAGTTTGTTGACAGAGTTCACCCCTCCTAGGTGACATCTCTAGTCCTGTCAACATGACTAAACCACTCATATATTCATTATCAAAATGAAGTACATGAAAATTTGTTATAGGTAAATATGTGGCTATTACCTCTACAAGGTAATGTTCTCCTACAAAGAACTCTCACAAAAACAGCAACTCAAAAACATCTCCTACAAAGATGACATACTTCAACTGAAATGAGCTAAAAACATCATGTGAACCCTTCAATTCCACATTCAAGCACATAATCAAAACTTCATGTTAAGAGAAGTTGAACTTGATTCAAGCCTTGTAAATTACAGCTATTACAGTAGCCTTCTAGAAGTGATAATACCCCTCCAAGGTCATCTCCATGCCTAAATACCTCTTAGAACTACTTTAAACCATGACTGATCCATACACCTTTTGTCTCAAACCTGTAAAAATACTCTGAAGATGTGCTCAAGTAAAAAATTAGAGGTTACCAATGATCCAAAAACCCATAAGTAGCCTCTTTCTGAACTCAATTCAGATAAAAACTCAAAATTTTATGAGCTTCCAAGCTCTTTCATCAATTTCAATGTTAACCATCCTACTAATTTTCCCTTCTGCCTATCGGTTCTACAAATCTATGCCAAAAATCGCTAATAGAGAGACAATTTCGCTACCCACTGGTGCATTTTGTTGGATAGTTAATTTAGCCTCAGACCCCTTAATCCGAAAATCAAGGCCACATGGGCCACATAGGGCTGAGGGCTGAGCCTTAACACCTGCCCCCGCCAATTAAGCCCCTTAATACTTGGGGACAAGATCACGTGTGGCGCCATGGGTCCAAGGGTTGGGCCCGTTATCACTCCAGGAAACTCTCCTAGGTTGCAGCTTGGAGATGCCCGATAACATATAATCTTCAATATTGTTCTCCGAACTATTGGAATGGATGATGGTTTGGATCAAGTCAGATAACCATTTTAGCTCTATTCTCATTCAAGACATGCATGAACACCCTCAATAATACAAGGCTTTAGACCACTAATGCTCAATAGTTTATAGATTCAATGGATAGATGGAGAATACTAATTGTACCAGCAGATTGCATACATAAACACATATGAATGGCTAGCTATGGGAAGTAAATGAGACTTGCAAATCTAATTTAACAATGCAGAGATAAGATGACTGTTATCTAGCATTAGACATAGTAGAAAACATGAATAACCTATTCAAGTGCAAGCATAGAACAGCAGAGAAGATGGACATTGAACATGTAATAGCTAAGGAAGCTTATATTGCTAGAGTGAAGATGAGAAGCTTGAAGGAACATAGGAGGAACAATCTCCAGAAGTTGAACCCCTATTACATTTTGCTTTCAGATATTTATATCTCTTTACAATGATGCTGAGTCTTCTGGGGCTTGAGAGGTCTTAATCTATCCCCCTGTCTTGTTTAATTGTTTGATCTCTGACTAGGCAAGAATGGCTCGAAGGTTTCTTCTTCTAACAGGAGAATAACTGTATTCAGATATTTTGGGTAGTTTGTTGCGCTGTCTGGGAGCTCTCTCATGCCAGAGATGCCCTAGAATCATTTTGTTTTTTTTGGTTGTGTCGTGTTGTGGCTCCACAATTGCTTTGGGTTGATTCGACCTCTGCTCTGTGGTGGAATGGCTCTTTGGGCCTATGAAATCCCTTTAAAATGCAGACAGTGACTGCTTTCTATTATGAATAGAGAAATGATGCAATACTGTAAATTCCTGCCTTCTCTGTGTATTTTGACTTCAAAAGTCCTCAAAAATGGTTTATTCATCCATCGGGTCCGCACTCAGTCTGTTCTATGATTCCCTTTGTATTTGGAAATACGTGAAAAACACTAAAAAAAAAGGAAAAAATGGCTTCGGCAGACTTGAAATAATATACAATTTCATTTCGGAAACCCATCGGGTCCAGGTTTCATCGCTATCGCACTACCCCAAGGTTCCTTTGTATTTCGTTTAAACAACGAAAACACACAAAAATACATTGAAAATGGGCTTTGGAGGATTTCAAAATCAATGCAGTAGCGTGTACATAACCGTTAGGTCCGGTTATCAGGTCACACATATACCTGTGCATAGGCCCTGCCCCATGGTATAGTGCCGATGCGATTTAGCGATGCGATAAAACGTAATCGCATGTCTCTCATGCCCTGGGCCTTGTAAGTGCTTTGTGATCTCCAATAGCGATCGTCGATCACCATCGCAAGTTCCCTTGGGCCCGTGCCAATTTCCGTCGATTGCCTCCACCGATTGCGACCCGCCGATCAGATCTGGACTGTTGATCAGCCAGTTCTGATGGTTGTTCTTCATTCCTCTGCTTAAGCCTATGATACTCAGTTTTCATTGTTTTCTTTGGTTTTTTACCTCTCGATAGTGTTTTTCCTCCCTTTTAAGGGCTCTTGGCATGCGATGGTTTTGATCTTTGAAATATCTTTAAGAATATCTTGAAGATTTCAAGAGCATAAATGGATCCATTGGCATGGTTTTGTTGGCTTATGGAGACTTTAAAGAGCATACTTGGATCCATTTTTGGGCCATTTGCCAACAAGGCTAGCATTGGCTCCTTCTGGGGATGAAAGCCTCCCTGTGAGGTTTCAAGAATCACAGATCAATGCCTTTCCTGTAAAAACAACATCAAACCTACCTCCTAGTGTTCCATTGAGCATGGAGTCTATTTTGCAAAAAAATAAAAACTGGAAAAAACATATTTACAATACCAAGGCTTTAAAGCCTTAAATGAAATATAGTTTCAAAAACCGCCCATTTACTGGGCTACCAAAAGTATCTCCTCTTTCTAGACTGTGTAGAATAAACGTATTTCTGTGTTGAATTTGAGCGATGACAAATGGACCTATCCATAAGGAGTCAAACTTGCCATGATTTCCTTTCCTTTCCTTAAATGCATCCCCTGTAAGCACCCAGTCACAAACTTGGAAATTGTCCACTTTTGCCATCCTATCAAAGGTTTCTTTGATTTTCTTCTGATGATCTTTTGACTTCTCAACCAGCTGCTCTCTGATCTACTGTAGTTCAACCAAGTTATTCATTCTTCTTGCCAAGTCATTCTCTTCATCTTGTTCTTCTTGCAAGAATTTAGCCACAGGGAGAATCAGCTAGATAGGGAAAACAACATCAGTGCCATAAACCAGTTTAAATGGAGAATTCTCTATGGACTTTTTTATGGTAACTATGTCATCCCATAGTGAAAACTTCAACTCGGAATCCTAGCTCTTTTTGTTGTCCTCTTATATTTTTTTGATTACCCTTCCCAGATTCTTGTTAGATGATTATGCTAGGCCATTTCCTTGAGGATAATATAAGGTAGAATGCACTACTTATGGATCTCTCATGTCCACCAATTCTTTTTCTTTGAAAGTTGCTGCATTATTAGTAACTAGTTTAGTTGGGCAACCAAATCTAGTGAAAATATTCTCATTCAAGAACTTTATGACAACTTGGTGATTGACATTCTTAGTGGGTATTGCCTCAATCCACTTGGTGAAATAATCAAAGGCTACTAAGATCCATTTGTGTTGGCCACTGGAATGTGGATTGATCTCACCTATAAAGTCCAAGCCCCACTGTTGGAAGGGACCATTGACATGTACTGGCTTCAAGGGCAGAGATTTTAGCTGTTGTCTTCCTGCAAACTTCTGACACTTGTCACAAGATTTCACAAAATAAAACACATCAGAGAAAAGAGTAGGCCAATAATACCCAACACTCAGGATTTTATGAGCTGTGGTTTTCCAATAATGATGCCCTCCACAGATGCTAGAATGGAACTGGTGTATGAATTTCGTATATTGCTCTTTATCTAGACATCTCAAGAGGATTCCCGATGGGTCTTTCCAATAAAGCAGATTATTATTTATGCAGAATTTGGCTGATCTAATTTTAATGGCCCAGGTTTGACTTGAGCTAAGCCCTAGAGGGACTTCTAGCTTCTGCAAAATATGAACTATGTTGGAATACCATTCACAGGTGGCTAGATTTTCAGCCAAAGACTGATTCTGCTTTTGCTCTTCTGCTGCTCCCTTTGTCTGCTCATCATCCGAATTTAGACCCATGCAATTTATGTCTAACAAGCTGCAATTTTCTTTAGCCATAAGTTTAGCCAAGCCCCGGCCCTTGACAAGCTTAGTGGGCTTCACCTCTATGTTGAACTCTATGAATTTTGCAATCCATTTAGCTCTCTTCCCATCAATATCTGGCTGAGTTAAGACATCCTTTACTAAGGTTGAAGGTACATATGTAACCACTTTGGAATGCAGAATATAAATTCTGAATGCCTTTAAAGATTTTTTGAGAGCATAAGTTTGTTTTTCAATAAGGTCATACCTTAGTTCAGCATCCCTTAGAGTTTTGCTGAAAAAGGCCACGGGGTGCTCTATGCCTTCATCATTTTTCTACAACAGAACTGCTACAAGTGTATCATAAGAGGCAAAGAGAAGATACAAAACTCCTTAGTGTAATCTGGGTTGATTAGAGTTGGAGCTTCCATGATAGCTTTCTTGATGGCTTCAAAAGAGCTTCTTGAAGTATCTGTCCATTTTATTTCTGAACCTTTCTTCAGCATGGAAGTGATGTGATTTACTAACTCTACAAAGTTTTGAATGAACCTCCTTACAAAGTTAATCTTACCCAAGAAGGATTGAATGTCCCTTTTTGACCTTGGGATGGACAATGTCTGAATCGCTTGAGTCCTTATTGGATCAATCTTCACACCTTCAACAGAAACAATATGTCCCAGAAGTTTGCCTTCTTCTAAAGCAAATTGTGCTTCTTTGGGTTCACTGAAATTCCAAACTGTCTGCACTTTAGGAAGACCTTATTCAAATGTTATAAATGGTCTTTGTGGCTACTGGAGAAGATGGTTATGTCATCAAGATAAAGAAGGACAAACTTGTCCTTATCTCCCACAAAAGCTATGCCCATGGCCCTCTGAAAAGTAGATCTAGGATTCATCAGTCCGAAAGGCATCCTGGAGTACATGAAAATGCCCCAAGGAGTAGTGAAGGCGGTCTTTTCCTGATCTTCTAGATGTATAGCAACCTTATTTTAACCTGAAAATCCATCTAAGAAAGACATGACCCTGGCCCCTGAAACTCTTTGCAGCAAGTGTTCCATCTTAGGCAAGGGGTAGTTATCTTTTTTAGATCACTTGTTCAAATTTCTGTAGTCAACACAAAGCCTGATTTCTCCATTTTTCTTTCTTACTACCACAAGGTTAGCTATCCACTTTGAATACATTAGGGGAACTATGATTTTGGCATCCAAGAGCTTCTTGATTTCTTTCTCAATCAAAGGCAATAAGAGAGGGTTGATAGGTCTCAATTTCTGCTTAAAAGAGATGGTGTTCCTTTCCAGTGGAATCTTATGCTGAATGATGTCTGCGTCATAGTTTTTAAGGTCTTTGTATTCCTAGGAAAAATTATCAACGAATTTCTGCATGAGGGTGCAATACTCGGAATTCTAGGCAGAGGACAAATGAGTGGACAAATTTATGTATTTCGGATGGGTTGGGCTCCCTATATTGTGTTTACGAACAACAGACTCATTTTCTATTTTGGCAGGCTTATAAGGCACATCGTTATGATCGAACAACTTCTCTAGAGGCACCAATCCCTTTGGTATATGGTTACTAGGCAGCTGGACGATGCTTCCTCGGCTGATCTCGTTTTTTAACTTGGACTGGCCGCATTCTCCCATGGTTTCATTTTCCTGATCGATGTGCATTTCAAAAAATTCATCAATGACTTGCAAAACCTGTCAATTTCATCATCGTCTTCAAAAAATTTCCAGTATTTGATGTTGTCAGGCAGAGATGGTCTATATTTCACCTGAACTTCATACGTCAATTTAGGAGGCAAAGGAGGAATAAACGTGCTAGCAGACATAGCAAGGGAGTCGGCAAGTTGATTCTTCATTCTTGGAATGTAAGAAATGTTGAAATTAATAAAAGAATCCTTGAGCCTCCATACCTCATCTCTGTATGCTTTCAGCCTTGGATTCTTAGCTTGGAAAGTTTTATTGACCTGCTGAATAATGAGGTCTGCATCTCCAAACACTTTCAGGCCTTTGATACCCATTTCTTTAGTAGCGCTTAAGCCCAGAATCAAAGCTTCGTACTCTGCTATGTTGTTTGTGACCTGAAAGGTTAATTTGAAAGATAAATGAATGTATTCCTATGTTGGGGACACAAGGACTACACCTGCCCCTGCAGCTTCCTTAGAGCAAGCCCCATCAATGTCCCAAATCTATGGGCCTTCTTCCTCAGTGATTTGGAAAACTGGTTTTTTAAGCTGCATGGAGGCCAACTGGGATTCTTCAATATGAAGAATACATGCTCCAAAATCAGTGTCAACAGCATAGATGGGATGATTAGTAGGGTTCTTCTCATCGTTGATGATATAAGCCAACTGCGCCTCTCTATATAATCTCTTGCTCTCATCTCTGAAAACTGGGACAGTAGCATAAGACAGATCATTTTGTAATGATCCACCTAATCTCTTGATCCAACCTCTAGAAAGTAACATGCCAAACTTGGGGGGTACATCTGCTACCACAATATCCATCATCATGATTTTCATGGGCAGCTGAGACAAAGTGATGGCTAGGTCCTTGATTAATCCCAGGCATTTCACTTTTCTAGAGGCAAAAGAAAACAAGTCATGATAAGGCTTGGTGATGTCAAGACCCAACTCATCCATGATAGCCTTGGGCATTAGATTATGGTTGGCTCTAGTGTCCAAAAGGCAATTGTGAAGGATTTTATCATGAATAGTTAGAGACATAGAATGATGGGGAGTTTTCTTCACAATTTTCAATCATTGGGCTAAGAATAACATCTGGCTTGTCATCTTGCAAATTTACACAGTCAGTGGATTCTTGGCTTTAGGCTCAAGGGCCTTGAGGATGGATATTTTGAAGGACTCATTCTTCATTAGTTCAATCAGAGGCATATGTATTCTTAGCTTCTCAATTTCTGATTGAAAATTGAAAGGAGAAGGAGACTTGTCAAGACCTCTTACCTCATGAGCTAGAGATTTGAGGATGATAGGATCAACTGTTGGTTGCTTCTACTTATTAGCTTGCTGCATTGTAGAGACAACAGCTCTTTGAACAGGGGTTTCCTTGGCATTATTCATCTTCGACCTCAGATTATATCTTTGTTGATCTTCAGTTTGTAGAACAGCTTCACCATCCCATTCTTGGTTAATCTGGTCATTAAATAATGACTTTTCATAGGCAGCTGAGGTCAAAAAGGAGGCATTGCCTTTGTCTTCCAGACAATGGATCTCATCATCTTCTTCAAACTGCTCTTCTTCCATGACTACATTCTGGAAAGGGGTCTTCACCCTTTGGTCTTCATTGGCATCTTTGCTTCTTTGCAAAATCTGCAACTGCTCATTAGTTCTTCTATATGGATTTGGATTTCTAGGAGCAAAGGTATTAGGAAGTCTACCTTTCCCAGGGTGCTACTCAAACTTTAATTTGGAGATTTTAGAGGCTAATGACTCTATCTTTTTGGTCATTTTATCTATCTTGGGATCTGAAAATGATGAAGAATCGCCCCTCTGTCTCCTTCTATCAACATTTCCCTTGAGCTTCTCTGTAGCCATGATGTTTGATTCCATTTCCAAGGTTGCATCCTGCATATCAGCCAAAGTAGCACATCGCCTCTCCCTCAATAGTAGGCAGAAGTAAGAATCAAAATCACTGGCATAGGTGAGTTTAGTAGAGGTAGTAGTGGGTTTTACTTCAGCTGGTATCTTTTTGTAAATATGGTTAAACCTCTTATTAAAATCAGACATCAACTCACCATTTTCCCTCTTTAAGTTCCCAAACTCAGTGTCGTAATAGAGGAGATCCTTCTTGTCACCCCAATGCTTTAGGAATGCATCATCTAAAGCCTCAATATTTGCTATAGATCTTGGGGTTAGTTCTCTGAACCATTTTCTAGACTCTCCATCTAGGCTTTGGACAAAGACTATCATCCACACATCATCTTCACTAATGTCCATGTTATCATTATAGCTATAGAATTATTCAAGATGTTCTTCAGTTATAACACCTTCAGTCGTAGTGAATTTAGGCCTGCATTTATGATATTCTCTAGTGGGCATGGCATTCAAAGGAGTGGGTAGTATTAGAGGTCCATACCTAGCAGTTATGATTCTTTCCATTTTGGTAGGTGCTTGTGGACCTGCCATAGTTGTGGTGGCTAAAAGAGTACTAGCAGTCTGAATGATAGATGGCTGAGGATTGACTGGTAAGACTAATGGAGTATGATGGATAGGAGGTGAGGTTTCCTTTGGGCTTACAACAAAAGGAGAACCTAAGGAATAAGGAGCTTTATGAATCTCTGAGATTTTTTCTTCACTGCTAGTATTAGATGCTATACTCTCAACATGTATTTTTTCTATTACAGGTCTTTCTTGAAGAGATATAGGAGATTTTTTAGGGTTTACCTGAACCTGATGCTCCTTTCTGCAATACCTTTCTTTCTTTGATGATCTTTTCACGGTCAGGTACTGGGTCAACTTGTGAATTCTGAGGATTTCTTCGAGTATGCCTCATAAACTGAGCCAGAACTGTGAAGTGGAGTTGCTAAGAGGTTCAGCCTCTAGTAGAGTCACCAGATAGATGATTACAACCAAAAAGTACCCAAATTTTGTCTATCATCAAAGCTGGATCTATGTCGTTTCCCACGGAAGCTGAGCTTCAATTTCCTTTCCCTGGCAATGGCGCCAATTATGTTATCACTCCAGGAAACTCTCCTAAGTTGCAGCTCGGAGATGCCTGGTAACATATAATCTTCAATATTGTTCTCTGAACTATTGGAATGGATGATGGTTTGGATCAAGTTAGCTAACCATTTCAGCTCTATTCTCATTCAAGACATGCATGAACACCCTCAACAATACAAGGCTTTAGAACACTAATGCTCAATAGTTTATAGATTCAATGGATAGATGGAGAATACTAACTGTACCAGAAGATTGCATACATAAACACATATGAATGGCCAGTTACAGGAAGTAAATGAGACTTGCAAATCTAATTTAACAATGCAGAGATAAGATGACAGTTGTCTGGCATTAGACAAAACATAAAACATGAATAACCTATTCAAGTGCAAGCATAGAACAGTAGAGAAGATGGACATTGAACATATAATAACAAAAGAAGCTTATATTGCTAGAGTGAAGATGAGAAGCTTGAAGGAACAGAGGAGTAACAATCTCTAGAAGTTGAACCCCTATTACATTTTTCTTCCAGATATTTATAGCTCTTTAAAATGATGCTGAGTCTTCTGAGGCTTGAGAGGTCTTAATCTATCCCTCTGTCTTGTTTAACTATTTGATCTCTAACTAGGCAAGCATGGCTTGGAGGTTTCTTCTTCTGATAGAAGAATAACCACATTCAAATATTTTGGGTAGTTTGTTGTACTGTCTGGGAGCTCTCTCATGCCAGAGATGCCCCACAATCATTATGTTTGTTCTGGTTGTGTCATGTTGTGGCTCCACGATCGATTTCCATTGATTCGGCCTCTACTCTATGATGGAATGGCTCTTCGAGCCTATGAAATCCCTTTAAAATGCAGACAGTGACTGCTTTCTGTTATGAACAGAGAAATGATGCAATACTATAAATTCCCACCGTCTCTGTGTATTTTGGACTTCAAAAGTCCTCAAAAATGGTTTATTCATCCATCGAGTCTGCCCTTGGGGTCGCTATCACATTTCGAACTCAGCCTATTCTATGGTTCCCTTTGTATTTGGAAATACGTGAAAAACACTAAAAAAACAGGAAAAAACGGCTTCGGTGGACTTGAAATAATATACAATTCCATTCTGAAAACCCATCGGGTTCGGGTTTCATCGCTACTGCACTGCCCCAAGGTTCCTTTGTATTTCGTTTAAACAACAAAAATACATTGAAAATGGGCTTTGGCGGATTTCAAAATCAATGCAATAGCATGTACATAACCGTCAGGTCTGGTTATCGGGTCATACATATACCTATGCATAAGCCCCACCCAATTGTATAGCGTCGATGCGATTTAGCGATGCAATAAAACGCAATCGCATGTTGTTCATGCCCTGGGCCATTTTTAAGCACTCTGTGATCTCCAATAGCGATCGTCGATCGCCATCGCAAGTTCCCTTGGGCCCACGTCGATTTTCGTCGATTGCCTCTGCCGATTGTGACCCACTGATTAGATTTGGACCATTGATCGGCCAGATCTGACGGCTGTTGTTCATTCCTCTACTTAAGCCTACGATACTTGGTTTTCATTGTTTTCTTTGGTTTTTTACCTCCCAATAGTGTTTTTCCTCCCTTTCAAGGGCTCTTGGCATGCGATGGTTTTGATCTTTGAAAGATCCTTAAGAAGATCTTGAAGATTTCAAGAGCATAAATGGATCCATTGGCATGGTTTTGCTGTCTTATGGAGAATTTAAAGAGCATACTTGGATCCATTTTTTGGCCATTTTCCAACAAGGCTAACAGGGCCAAAAACTCGCCCTACTCATTGGGCCCCTGTTATCCTGGCGTGTGATCACTCTCGTGGTCCATATGACCTAGGGCTATCCCCCTCACATTAGCACCTTCTGCAAACCTCCGTTGAGACCGTAGCATGTGGTTCCATGGAAGTGACATAAAAATGGGTTGGTCTCATGTCTTAGCCCCCATTCTCTTGGCATTGCGATGGCACTATTTTGGTCCCATAGTAAGGTGTCATAATCATGGGTCATGGCTAAGCCCATGCCCTTGGTTCCCTTTCCTGCGGTCCCATGGGCGTGGGGTGAGCGGGGGCTAGGGCTTAGCCTCGACGATGCTCCCCCCATACAAAACACATTGAAATTAAATATATTTGCACCATTATAGTTAATAAGAACTACCCAATGGCATGGTAGTAAGGCATTGTGTTTCTAGACAAGAAGTCTCATCTTCAATTCCTATGAGGGAAGTTCAACCCATAAGCAATTTTAATGGACCCTTGGGAGGCCATGTGGTAGCCATCCATTGGCCCACATGGCTTCCGTCCATTGGACCACAAAACTAAAACCACAACGAATTAGAACTCAGAAGAATTTGATTAATCCGAAGAGGATAAGTGGCAACCTGTCATTGGCCCACATTATATCGTCAGCCTGCCCAGTCATCATATGGATTGCAGAATCAACGTACCTACAAAATTTTTGCCTGTTTTGGAAAACAATAGAACGCAATATTGGGAGCAATCGACATTGGTTTTGAGTGATTCAAGCTACATTGGATTCAAATCAATGAGATATTTGATTTGGAGCTAGTTTGAAGAAGTTATGGGCACTTTCATTTTTTAGCTTAAAATTGATCATCTAATCACACCTCCCCACTAGGAACTTTTGGACTCCAAAAGTTTACTTCCCGAGTCAATATAACGAGGCTGGAACTCAAAAATACCCAAAAAATAATCCAAAAAGAAAAAAATTCAATTGGTTCCCTTCAAGCCCCAATCAAGGCACTTCACTTATCATCCTCATGAAGACCTATTGTCCTGTTAAGAATTGAGCCATCATTCTTATCTGTTGCAGGAACAAAATATTTATAATTGGAATCTGAACATTCTCTTTACTCTCATCATTTCCTGGCTCCAAAAACAATTCATCTTGAAGTTTAAATTATTGAAGCCAAACTTAACCCCATCTAGGAATTCAGAAGCAAAATAAACTTTCTTTAACGTCTTCAAGATGAGCTTGTACATGAAAAATACACTGCTGCAAAATTTTCCATGATATGATTGAACTTGCCTAGAATACATAATCATCTTATACACTCTTAAAAACAAATATTCAATTCACACGAGTTTCACATCAAATACTTGTGTCAGTGAACATATGACAACTTTGAACAATAACCTTGTACATTCACCAAAGTCCTTAACATGTGGACTATAACAAGTCAATACATACATCAATTAAACACATCTACTTGTTGAAGATAGTGAACATGAATTTTCACTTCATAAAAGTATCTAAACAGGTAATGACAACAAGTATTTACAAAATTTTACAACACAACTTTACAATAAGTGTACCAAAACTTTGCCTTTCCTAGGCTTCTGGGCTCACTTCTTGCACCATCTTGTCTTGAAGATCTCTTAGGATTGTGGAGAGTCCTCTTTTCCACCTCTTTTTTCCCTTGCATTCTATAGAATAATCTCTTTACCTTTCTTTGAATGAAGCTCTGAATGAAACTTCCAACATCGTTCAGTGTCATGTACATGCACCTTGCGATGAGCACAAACAAAATTCTTCTTATTTGATGAATTAGAAGTTCTCTCATGTGAAAGAAAGTAATTATTCTTGATGTCGAAAATTTGGTTCATCCTTTTAACCATTATCATTTGTTTCTCACATACAACCACACAATGTTCAATAACATCACAAAATCTACAAGGGTACTTATACCATAAGTATTCAAAATTTCCATAAATTGGTAAAACCTCCTGAGAGTTATCCCTGTCTCTAGAGCTGCAACTTTGACGGCTGTCACAAGGTGGTGACAACTCATGCTCAGATGTTTAATGTACCTCAAGCCATTTGGAGCATTTCCAAAAATTCTTTAGACCATATCCCAATCCCATATAATTCAGTCTTTCCTCAACCATAATTGTATTGGTAATACCTTGGCCATTTATGTCGAGGCCTCCACCTTCACATCCCATCTTGGAAAGAAAATTCATACCTATGCCTTTGATATGTTGCTCGAACGCTGCAAAAGAGTTGTTATGCATACAAACGAAAGGAGTGGAACTTGAAATGCTAATTACCTCCTTAAATTTTTCATTCATCTTCTCAACTTTTGATGATGATGATGATGGCCAACTTGTAGATGACTATAACCATCCACTATTATCTACTGGCATATGGTGTGCTTCTTGAATATGTTTTCAAAATGCACATGCAACATCTTCCACATATGGTCCAAAACCACTATTTGAACCATGACCACATACTGGCCTCATAAAGGAGGTTTATCTTGCTAGTACAACAGTAGATATTTTTGCAACTTGCTCATCAAGAACTTGCTGCAAAACAAAGCACATGTGTCCCTTCTCCACTTCATCTATCTCTAACATCCTTCTCAACTCTATGTTATCCATCCTAAGAGATAAATTATGCTTCCCTAGCTCTGGAAGACTCTTTTTGCTGCCCATTATTGTAACTTGGTTAATTGGTGCTCTGATACCGAGTTGATCTGAAATTGGATTTTGGTGATTTCTTCCTGTTTTCCAAAATCAAATAAAACAAAAATTAGGACCATGTCGATGCTTTGCAAGATAAAAATGTGTCTAGAAACAAATAAGTTTCCAATATCTCTTCAAATCATGAATTAGTCTTCATATGTACTTAACATAATGAACCTAACAACACATAATCTATGCATGCATAAAGAATAGAAGTACAAAAGTTTGTTGGCGGAGTTCACCCCTCTTGGGCTACATCTCGAGGACTGTCAACATGACTAGACCACTCATATATTCAGTATCAAAATGAATTCATAAAAATTTGCTGCAGGTAAATATGTGGCTATTACCCCTACAAGCTAATTTTCTCCTATAAAGAACTCTCACAACAGCAACAACTCAAAAAACATCTCCTACAAAGATGACATAGTTCAACTAGAATGAGCTAAAAACATCATGTGAACCCTTTAATTCTACATTGAATCACATAATCAAAAATTTGTGTTAAGAGAAGTTGAACGTGAGATGAGCCCTGTAAGTTACAACTACTGTTGTAGCCTTTTGGAAGTGAGAATGCCCCTACAACGTCTTATCCATTCCCAAATACCTCTCAAAACTACTTCAAAATCCTGACTAATCCATACGCCTTTTGCCTCAAACCAACAAAAATAGTCTAAATATATGCTCAAATAATAAATTAGAGGTTACCATTGGATTTAGAACATCCAAACGCCCCTAAGTAGCTTCTCTCTTAGCTCAATTTGGATAAAAACTCAAAAATCTATGAGCTTCCAAGCTCTCTCATGAATTTCACGGTTAACCATCCTACAAATTCACCCTTCTCTCTATCAATTCTACAAATCCACCCCAACAATTAGTAACAGAGCGACAATTTTGCTATCCACCATTGCATTTTGTTGGATAGTGAATTTAGCCTTGGACCCCTTAATCCAAAAGTCAATGCCACATAGGCCACATAGGGTCGAGGGCTCGGCCTTAAAACCCTCCCCCACTGGTTAAGCCCCTTAATACTCGAGGATGAGGTCACGTGTGGCGCCACGGGTCCGAGGGCTGTGCCAACGGCATGCCCTACCAGTCGAGCCCCCGTTTTCCTGGCGTACGATCCCATTCATCATCCATAGGACCTAGGGCTAGCTCCCTCTCCTTAGTGCCTTCCACAAAATCTGTCGAGCTCGTAGCACATAGCTCAATGGCGGTGATATAACCGTGGGTTGGTCCCATGTCTTAGCCCCCCATCACTTAGCGATGTGATGGCACTACTAGGGTCCCATGGTAAGGTGTTGGAACCGTGGGTTGGGGCTAAGCCCACGCCCTTGGTTCCCCCGCCTGTTGTCCCATGGGCGTGGGGTGATCGAGGGCTAGGGCTTAGCCCCAACCCTGTTCCCTAAATCCATAACACATTAGATTTAAATATATTTCCTCCATTATAGTTAATGAGAATTACCTGGTGGAATGGCGGTAAAGTGCTATGTTGCTAGATAAGAAGTCTTGTGTTTGATTCCTGTGAGGACAGTTCAACCCAAATAAATTTTAATGCACCCTTGGAAGGACATGTGGTAGCCATCCATTAGCCCGCATGTCTTCCATCCATTAGACCACGAAACCACAATCACAACCAATCATAAATCAACATAATTTGACCAATCCAGAGAGGACAAGTGGAAGCATGTCATTGGCCCAAATTGTACAATCAACCTACCTAGTCACCTTGCCCGGTCATTGTACGAACTGCACAGTCAACATAACTGCAAATTTTTTGACTATTTGGGAAAATGATCAGAATGATATATCAGGAAAATACAATATCAGTTTTGAGTGATTCAAGTTGCATTGGACTCATATCAGTGAGCTCTTCGAGTTGGCACTAGTTTCAAGAAGTTATGGGCACTTTCATTTTTGAGCTTAAAATTGATCACCCGATCAAACCTCCCCACTAGGAACTTTTGGTCTCCAAGATTTTATTTCCTTAGTCAGTATAAAGAGGCTAGAACTCAAAAATACCCAAAAACTCACACCAAAAACAAAAATTTTCAATCAGTGCCATTAGGGCCCCAATCAAGGAACTTAACTTATCATCCTCATGAAGACCAATTATCCTGTTAAGAATTGAGCCATCATTCTTATCATTGTTGCAGGAACAAAATATTGATGAGTGGAATTTGAACATTATCTTTACTCTCACCTTTTCATGGCTCCAAAAAAACTTCATCTTGAAGTTTAAACTGTTGAAGAAAAACTTGACCCCATTTAGGAATTCATAAGCAAAATAAATTGGCTTTAACGTCTTCAAGTTAAGCTTGTACATGAAAAGTACATTGCTGCAAAATTTTCCATGATATGATTTACCTTGCCTACAATACATATTCATCTTATACACTCTTAAAAAAATATTTAATTCACACAAGTTTCAAATCAAATACTTGTATTAGTGAACATATGACAACTTATGGAGAATTTTGAACGACAATATTGTACATTCACCAAAGTCCTTAACATGTGGAATATAACAAGTCAATACATACATCAATGAAAAACATCTACTTGTTGAACATAGTGAAAATGAATGTTCACTTTAGAAAAGTACCTAAATAGGTAATGACAACAAGTGTTTACAGAATTTTACAAAACAACTTTACAATAAGTGTACCCAAACTTTGCCTCTCCTAGGTTTGTGGGTTCTCTTCTTGCACCATCTTGTCTTGAAGGTCACTTAGGATTGTGTAGAGTCCTATTTTCCTGATCCTGGAGGATTGATCCAGGTGGATTTCCAAAAAGTACCAGTCGCATGGTAAAAAGGCTCAAAACTCAAATTGGGACAATCTAGATAAACTTACCATCAGATCAAAGTGCTCGTCATCCTTATTCCAATGATGCGAATGACACTCGAATCTGAGCTCATATGAAGAAGTTGAGAGAAAGTCAAAGATCAAGTTTGACTTGGACAGGGGGCAGGAGGAAGTAACAACAAAAAACCCTCAATGAATGGGGAAGCACCAAATGGCAAGCCGCCACTGGTCCTGCATATCACAGATTGCAGAAGGAAGAGTTCGTAGCTTAGGAAAATAGGCCCCAGCACTACCGAGTTGTGATTTTTGATATCACAATCGTAGATCGGAGGTGGTTGGAGTTAAAGAATCAACCCTGGAGCAGTTTGCAAAGGGGAGAAATTGTATGGAGTATCAACCTCATTTTCGCCGATTACGATTTGCGATGAGGCTTCAGGACCTTATATACTATGTACTCTATTAATAGCCCATCAGGTCCGCTGATATCTCATGGTGCTTGTTGTAAAGGCATGGGTCTATACACCGATGGTAAATGCCGATATTAAAAGTCGTCAGGTTAAATGCATGGATAAAGAAGTTTTTCCATGTTTGAAAGGTTTGTTTCCGCGTACTATGTAGGACCCAAGATTCTCTGCCTGAAACAAACCCGCCTGCTAATACTTGTCATATGTTTGGAACTACCTGAGAATTGAGGAGTTAGCCACCAAGTATATATATTGGACTATCAGCACAGGAAAAGGGGGAGACTGGCATAGTTCAGAAACCATTGAACAACAGTAACCTGACCTAACAGCAGGCTGGAACCTCACCTTGAGTAGCAGGGAGGTTCCGAGAGGGTGTTGAATCTTCATTTCTCCTAATTGGGTGTTCGGATAGGATATTTTGCACGATTTTTCACCAGGCTTTCAGTGGTACTATTTGTTTCTAAAGTTGGGCTCTCCATTCTTTGTCCATCTTCCATCTTGGAGGTATAAGGATTGTAAATGAATGTTTCTTGTACTTTCATCTCTTTTTATGCCACTTAATGAATGAAGGCCTTCCCACTATTGAGCATGGCCTGGAGACATAGTACAAATTGGATGAACTCCATAATGAAATCCTGGTGTTTTGATATCATGCATGATTATGTCTTTTTATCTTCATTTTATATGCTTATGTTCCATGGTTTTTTAAGTGATTTGTTATATGTAATTCGATTGGATCTATAAGAAAAAAAATCCTATATCAAGTGGTATCAAATCAGGGATTACTTGATGTGAATTGCATGATTATGCTAACTAGAAATAAGCCTCAAAGGACGTGCATCATGAAGAGGAGACATGGTGGATGTTGAAGCTCATTGGGAAGAGAAGTGGTCTTGTTGTTGTTAAGAGTTGTGAACGTGGATGACCAAGTGTGCAGGCATGGAGAATGATAAATAAATGCACGATACCTTTCGGTGAATGTCCAAAATGGTGGACATCATGTATGAAGCATATGAGAAGAGAAGAGAGGAGGAGACAGAGAGATCAAAGAGCGATGTGTCATCCACATCTTCAGTGCTTATGCATTTTATTCCTCGCCTTCCTTGAATGAGGAGATTGACCAGAGACTTCAAGACGAAAACACTAAATTAAGAAGGCTACTGCGAGAAGAGAAAGAGGAGAAGCAAAGATTGCAGTGTCAGTTGCAACCCACAGATGAGGCCCTAGAAGAGTTGAAGCACAATGACCAAAGTCTTCAAGCAAAGCTTGCTGGATTAAGGAGGCTTATATAGGAAGAGAAATAGGAGAAACAAAGGTTGCTATGCTAGTTGCAAGCCAAGGACGAGGCCTTGAAAAAGCTGCAGCGCGACCCCGTGAGGTAAAAAGTAATTCTTAGACTCCGTATATTTTTCCTGATGATGATTCTGCTATTTTTGAAAACCATACCATAGGAATCGGCTCCAAAATGTTAAGGATAATGGGGTATGAGTGGAAGGGCCTCGATAGTAATGGCCAGGGCATCATAAACCCCATCAAAGTAGAGGAATTACCCCATCGGGTAAGACTTGGGTATGTCAGGAAGGAAGTTGGGGAATGTGCCAAAACAACCAGCAAACAACCAATGACAGATGATGAGAATCCCTCATCAGTTCTTTCCAAATTGACAGTGGAGGTAAAAGATGTTGATTTCTCTTCAGTTTCATCTTCGCATGATATAATTTCTGTTGGAACTATGGAAGTACCCATTACAGGGAAAAACATGAGACTCCTTACCAATATGAGGTACAAGGAAGAAGGACTTGGTGTTAATAGCCAAGGCATAACTCAGCCATTGGAGGTTGAGAAAAGACCTCGATTCACAAGGTTGGGGTGCACTGAAGGACAATGCTCAAAGATGTCATAAGCTTCCACAACATTGTTGAAACTATCGAGGAAAGAGGATGATGGGAACACATCACCATCAACCTATGGCAGTATGCATTGCAGAGAAAGAGCTGAGGCAAGCTCTCATTTCCATGATCATATTAGAGACCAACAAGAAAGGTATAACCTATCTCGGTATTCTAATGTTCATTTTGATTACAATTGTATTGTTAATATTGAAAGAAAATCATGGCATAGAAGAACTTGATGTTTTTGGGGATTGCATAACCATGTCTTTGCTGAGTGCTGGAAAAGAATACCAGCACAAAAAGGGATGAGGCATGAAATACCCTCTCAACAGCAGGCAAGGGAGAAGGTAAATCATACATAGAGGAAGAAGGCTTATTGCATTCATTGTGACAGAGATGGTCATCAAAGAGCCACATGTTGGAGGCTCCATCCAGACCAGTGTCACAAGGACAAAGAATCTGTGCATGAACTAGGTGAAACAGTTGTTTAACCAACAAATGCGCCATAAGGAGATGACCCAGTCACTTTGATAAGTGAGAGATGGTTCTTCTAGGTGTGGTAGAATGTCATGGCCTTATATTTGCAAATCATGTGTTGCAGTTTAAACTGTAAAAGTGATGATGTGTTTTCCATCACTTGTTGCAGCAACAATGATCTTAGCCTTATTTTGTGTTGCATTTTAAACTAGGAAAGTGATGATGTGTTTCCATCACTTGTTAAAGAAACAATAGTGTTTAGTGTTCTTTTTGTAAATCATGTGTTGTAGTGATGATGTATTTTCCATCACTTGTTGAAGCAACAATGATGTTTGGCCTTGTATTTATAGTTGGGGTATTGTTTCCATTTTTATGTAAACTTGACCACAAAGTATGTGTTATAAACTCGTGGCAAGTATGGGATGCTTGGCTCATTTTTTTTTGTCACATAGAGAAACATGTAATTTTCAAGATATTGTACTACAAGTTTGTAGGGGATGCAGGTGTCAGCTCATCGCTTATGGATCCGAAGGACAAATGTGAAGGAGAAGGAAGGATGACACATTAGGACACTTGTGGTGCGTACAATGTACAGAGAAGTTACAGATTATTTAATGCTTTTGGAGGACCAAAAGCTTCTCTTAGTGGGGAGGATTGATCGAGGAGGATCCAGGAGGATAGATCCAAGAGGATCTAGGAGGATTGATCCAAGAGGATCTAGGAGGATTGATCTAGGTGTGTTAGGGTCCAACCCTAACCCCTTTATTTATGTAATAAAACCAATAGGGTCGAGTCATAGTCATAGTTACTTAAAGAGTCA
The DNA here is from genome assembly GCA_031772625.1 of Pinus tabuliformis. Lineage (NCBI taxonomy): Eukaryota > Viridiplantae > Streptophyta > Pinopsida > Pinales > Pinaceae > Pinus > Pinus tabuliformis. The sequence continues at coordinate 852,396,168 of CM062807.1, read as the reverse complement.
ATAAAGCATGTATTAATAATTGTAAGTGGTTGACCCACATTTAAGAAATGGACCACAGTTAGTTGCAAATGGACCATAGTTAATAAATAAAGTGGTTAACCCGCATCATGTAAGGGACCACAAGTAGTTAGCAATAATAGATATAACGTATTGAGAGAACCATGGTAATGACCCATGGTATTGTATGTATGAATCCTATATAGAGGCTAGAGACTCCCCATTGAGAAATGTGAAGGATTATTTTTCAATCAAGCTCTGCTCTACTGTAAGTTGCCCCCTCGAAGAGGCAAGTGAACATTGCTTTTATCTCTTAATAATAAAATACTTTCTATTTTTCTCATTTATTCTATGTTTTTGGTTGTATTTCTTCGCATATTTGGAATTCTAGAAGTTCTCGTAGATCAAGAGCATAACAAGTGGAATTAGAGCGCTTTCCAGGGCCAATGGTACCTCCATTTTTGCAACAACAAAAAAATAGGCTAGAGACATGTTCCTGCGTCTTTAAACCACGGGATCTGTCATTGACTGCATAAATCTGCGGATTTGGGGAGGCATGCATGTAGGAAATACAAGAGGTGGCCACACTTGTTGGACTCCCTTGTAACCCTTGTGGGTACCCCTTCGAGTAGTAGTGCATTAGATAGAACCACGCACGGATTGCACTTCCACATACCCTCTGGGTATATCGGAAGCCCCCTAGGCTCACCTGAAACCTCGCCTTAGATAAGTTGTCGGTCATCTTGCTACTACAGTACACTGAGAAAAACACTCAGGGATATTACTCGCGCATACGATAGGGTAGTCGGGTAGTACGACTAAGGGTACGGTTGATACTCATTAGTTAGTTCCTTGAAATATTGGGCCGAGTACTATTGTTGGACCCTTATGTATATTGCGATTTGTAACACCTAACACTCCTTTGTGACCATAGTTCCCTCGGCTCTCTAAAGATCACCCATTATCTTATCTGTTAGATCCGATCCACCAGTTGGGGTTCTACCACTGTAGTTCAATTCAGATCTAGCAATTGGGGTTCTGTCGTCACCGCACCAATCAGATCCATCAGTTGGAGTTCTGCCACCGCAATACAACACACATTCAACAATTGGGGTTTTGCAGGCAGATCTAACTCTCTGCGCAGTGAGGCTTGTTGCTATTATAGTCTAGGCCTAATTTTTGTAGGACATTAGGCAAGATCAATTTTTCTGGAATTTGGCCACTGCAGTATTGATCGGTGGGGAGTAAAAATCCTTTCGAAGTTGCAAAAAAAATGAGTCTAAGTTCTCCTCAGGACTTATCCCATAATATTCAGGATGATGAGATGATCACAATGGTACCATTCATTGGTCAGACTAAATTTTCGGGTGGTCCCAAATTTTTTCGGCGTGACTTCAACTGGGATCTATGCATGGTAGAAACTAGAGCTCAAGTCATGGCCAATGAGAAGATCGAGCACCTTGAAACAACGTTGGAGCCGTTTAGGGAACAATTGGACAGCATTACAAAAACACTTGAGCAATTCACCAAGAGCAAGATGGGGTATCATAAAGAGGTGCCTAGTATTGATGAAAACCTTGAAGGAGAATCTAGCCATCATATTCACTTCCATGGAAATCATCAACATTCCCACCCTCGACCACCCAAGCTAGACATGTATAAATGTGATGGCTCTAATCCTACAGTATGGGTAGCACAAATGGAACAATATTTCACCCTAAATGATATCTATGATGATCAAACTAAATTATGTGTGGGAGCCCCTTACTTGGACCAAGAAAGATGGAAATGGTGGCAGTTGCATCATAAATGTTATCCCGGGAACATAACGTGGAAAGTGTTCTCAAAAGCCCTTTGTGATCGCTTTGACATAGAATATAATTTTTTGGGCCGTCTCACTAAGCTCCGATAGACAGGCACAGTAAAATACTACATTATAGCCTTTGAGACAATGGACTTGAGAACAGAAGGTCTAGGAGATGGATTCTACTTGGAGTGTTTCATCAGTGGTCTCAAAGAAGCCATCCAAGCACATGTACGAATGCACCACCTTCCTACATGGATAGATGCTTGAAAAAAGGCTGTCGAGGTAGAACTTTCCTTAGCTTCCCAATATACTCGTCCAAATTTCATAGCCAAGGGGCGGTCCACCCAGGCTTAGGGCCCTACCCAAACACTTAAGGTTCAAAAGGTGTCTCCAGCAAAAACGGTTGAAAGAAGAAAACAAGGATTGTGCTACTACTATGATTATAAATACTCCTCAGGGCATAAATGGAAGGAGCCAAAATTCTTTCAAATTGATGCCACTGATCACAACTCGTCTGAGGAAGCCCCATCCCTTGGGGGGCCAAAGGATGAAGTTGAGAAGACCCAGCAGGACAATGATCTCACAGCTATGCCAGATGAACTAGTTATCTCGGTACATGATTTGGTGGGCATTTCTACACTGCAAACTCTCAAAATCATAGGCTTTCTTAAACATCACCCTATAGTAGTATTGATTGATAGTAGCGGCACTCATAACTTTATCCATGTTGGGTGTGGAGCCTGATTATCTTCTGTATTCAAAGGTATCGCCACATTGGACCCCAGTTCGAAATGGGGTGGCAATGCTGCCCGTAAAATATTTGTTACAGGGGGGTCTGGGGGGGGCGGCTACGACCTTTGGGGAGCCCCCCCATGGCGGGGGGTTTCGGGGCTAGTGCCCCCGAAGCTAAGAATAGATGTAAAATTGCCTTGTAAAAGTATAGTAATTTCTAGTCAATCTGGGTTGTTCATTAGCCAGAGATCTGACGGTAGAAGTTATGTTTAATTTAGGGTTTTTTCCCGAGAAGGCAACCCCTCACTATATATAAGGGAATTGTATTGCATCTATGTAGATCTGTATTCTGAGTGAGAAAGAGAGAGAAGATTGAGAGCGAAGAGGGTGTTACAGCAGATATGTTGTAGGTTGTATCTCTTCAGTTTGCTGGATAATATAAAAGGAAGGGCTGGTTGTTTCTCTGTGGACGTAGCCCAAACTGGGTGAACCACGTATATCTGTGTCTCTCTTTTTTTATGTGTTTTCTATGTTTATATTTTTGCAATATGTTATGTGTTCCATTGCTCCGTAATATATAATTTTCTAACAATCCATAAGTGAGTCACCGAAGTTGTTCATTGTTTTTTAAGGGAAGTCTCTAATTTCCAGGTCCTTATTTCTGATGGGGGTACAATTAAATGTGAAGTTCGATGAAAAAATATTAAACTTCATATGGGAGACTACCACCTAAACACCCACATGTTTGTGATTAAAATGGGTGATTGTGACATTGTCTTGGGTGCTGAATGGCTTCGCACACTAGGCCCAATCACAATGGATTTCTAGGAGTTATATATGATCTTTAAGAAAAATGACCACATTCATACACTCCGTGGACTCCAGACAGGGGCACCTTCTATCATCAGCTCGCATCGAATGGAAAATTTGTTGAAAAAGATCCATCATGGAGTCATCACCCAGTTTAATTCCATCTAGGCCATAGAATCCACTCCTCTTCATATTCATCCTGAGATGCAACAGGTCTTAAACTGCCACCAGTCAATATTTGACAAACCTATAGCGCTTCCACCGTCTAGAGGGGTGTTATAGATATTTTTGTGCCTTACAGCTTTGAGCATGAAATGTCCATAATCCAAGGGATCCAAAGTCCCTAAAAGTGTTGTTCCTGCCCCTAAAGGAACAAGGTCAACCAATGACAGCTTCTCCCAGAAGTTCTCCACCAAAAACTACTCAGAATCAGTCAAATCAGGATCAATTCAAGTGCTCCACTAGCTGCCTGCGTTGCAAAGCACCCTAGTACACTAGCTAGGTGCGTTGCAATGCACCTAAATGCACTACCAGGGTGCGCTAAGCGAGAAATGCCAAATGGCAGTGTCATTCCGCGAGGTGTACAGGCAATGGAAGCTTCCAGAATCTTCCTCAATGACACTTGCCTCACTGAGTTCAACCAAGGATGAGTAAGAGGCTCTCAGCCTCCAAGTGGAAGCAAGAACTGACAGAGAGAAGCCACAAGTCAAAACATAAGCTGACTCATCCTCTCTGCTTACATCTATATATGGATCCCTCATCCCAGAGATCCAGAGGCTGGAATTTTGTACTTTGCAGAGAATTGTTGTTGGTTTGAGATTGAGATTAGTGCATTGGGTGATTTATGCTTTGTTGGAGGTGAGGAAGGGATTCCTTTGCTGGGAGGTAGATTCTGGATCGGGACTCACTTGGTTGTATCTCCTCTTGGACTTTCTTATTATATCAATAAAAACTATTTGAGTTTCTCCTACATGCTGTGTATCAATGATGCTTTGTTATATTTGCATGTTTAGCTTAAATCTGATCCTAAGCTAGTTATGAATGTAAATCTATGTCTTTTGTGTAGTTTTCCTCTTCTGTGATCTTGCAGGAACTTGGTGAAGCTAGACCGGTGAGGGAGCAGGCAGCGGGAAGCGAGCAAAGAGGAGAGTGATTGGATCGACAAACTAGCGCAAGACACAGGTTAGTTGCATCCTTCCTCTTCGTTTACATTTCATAAAGAAGAATACGAAAGTAGTTTTCCTTGTTTGTTGCTAAGGCACTGTCACACCTTAGAGTGGGATAGGGGCGTTCTGAATAGATACTTTTCCCAACAACAAAATGGCGACTCCGCTGGGGAACCGTATCTAGTTAGTTTATTTGTGTTTCTATTGTTGTTCTTCTCATAAACTTAGGAGTGGTGAATCGAACTGCATTTGCCATTTACAAATGCAAAGTAGAGATCTGCTACTCTAGTCCATTCACTAGGCCTATTTATGATCTGAACAGCTGATCCACAAATGCTCTAATTTCCCTTTGTGATAGCTCTTAGTCCTCCTTTAAATCATCCCTCTAATTGTACCTTATTGATAGCTTTTATCCGGCCAAAAACCATAGATTAAACTGCAAACCGTGACCCAGAACCCAGAGAAAATTCTCGTTTCTGCTTCAGCGTAGGCTCTGTGAAGAGGTTCTACATTTCAACGCAGGTCCCGAGAGGGCTACCTGCGCTGCAATTCAGTTTCTCTATGCAACAGGTGCGCTGATCAGCCTTTGCCCTGTGCAGCTGTGGTTCTTTGCTTCATTTTGTTCAGTTTTATCTCTGATTTTTGCAGCCTGTTATCAGTGTGTGTACCTATCTAAAAACCCCTTTTCTTTGCCTTAATTCCGCCTCAGTTGTATAAAAGAAACTATATTTGTTTTTTTGTATTTGTTACATCATTTGCAGTTTCCCATTACAAAAGTAAACTAGTCATACTGTCGCCCTTAGATCTAGACCTGTCGTAAGTGTCGTTTTGATCTTAGGAGAAAGTTTATTTGCTGTTGACAGTTGATTGCGCTTTTACTTTTGTCTTTTGGTTTGAATTTGTGAATTTCTAATGTCGAAAAAAGTGTTTACTTCAAAATCATAAAGTGTCGTAATCTGCTCTACTTTTTAATTTCGAAAGAAGCTTGTTTGTGTTTTTTCACTTGAAATCGAATTCAAATTTGTACAACAGCTTTCTTTTTAGGCATCAATATTAAGAAAGTGAAAAACAAATACATGCATATGTGCATTCACATTTTGACAGTTTGTATGGTTTGATTTAGGAAAAGTGCATTTACAGTGTGCTCTATGCTCTTTGAGAAAAGATTGTGTCTTTCTTTTCCCCTTGTAGCTAGGATTTTCATGGTTGAAAAGAGATAAAAGCTTGCTTATCATCTTTAGACTGCATTTAGGAATTGTATCTAAATCTCATGGTGATCCAAAAAGGCAAACTTCTAAGAAAGATCAACCTAAAATAAATTGAATGAACTTAACAACGCATTGGAACTTAACGCGCAACATAGAGATCTAGGCTAGAGACGTGTTCCGGCGTCGTAAAACCTGGTAACTGTTGGCCTCACTCATGGTTGGGTGATTCCTCCTGAGAGACGATAAGTGCCAGTACGGATTGCGCTCCCACGTACTGTCGAGTATATATTGGGAGACCCCTATAGGCTCAAAACCTTTATCCATAGGAAGTTGTGTCGGCCGCCCTACTGATCGCAATGCACTGAACACAGCATTCGGGAAGATTGACCGCCCGTACCCTAAAAAGTATTCTGCGGTTTTGCGATTGGTTTGGCACACCCTCTACCTAGAACTTTAGAGCAGTCCCTTTCGTTCCTTTTCAGACTCCTTAACAGAAAAGGTCCATCTGAGCACTTGTCACTTCAAGCTCATTAAAAATCGAAGGAGACTAGAGTCATCTTTTGTTTTTTCTCGACTCTTTAAAATTGAAAAAACAAGTTGTGTCTAAAGCGTCTAAAAATTCATTTAATTCGGAAACACACTTTCCCCTTTTGTATTTTAGTTGATCGAGTAATCTGCAATCGTGGAAGAAAGTCAATTGAAACCCCGTCATTCGTGGAGGCTTACGAGTCAACCGTCTTTGTCTCTAGAATCGAAAACAGTATGGACAAAGCGAACTCGTTTAACCAGTTCGAAATCTCCTATTAAAGTTAGAACAAGTGTTCCAACAACATCCGAGATTCCGGTTACTCCAAACATTTCTGGAAACCCTGCCTCTACAGAAGAAGTTCGACAGCCACAGAGGGACAGTGATACTGATCCTAGTCTGAGAGTAAACACTTGTGTGACTGAACCAGTTCCATTAGCAACCGGTTCGGAGAGTCTTGCTCCTCAAACATCTATCGCTGTCGATTCAACCCCTTCTTCGGCACCAAAAATATTTTACGGACCTGACGGTCTTCCCCTTCAACCTAGTTTGATTGCGATAGAGGAAATTGTAGAAGATCCGCAAGCAAGTACTCCAACACATTTTGGAGTCAGGGTCACTCTATTTCCTTCGGCATCAGAAGTTGGTCCACCACCAGCGGAAGTTCCTGTAGAATCATTAGGTAATCTTTTGGATGGACTCAAAATGTCTGAACAACCGTCAACATCTAGGACTGTGTTGACTGACACAGTGACAGCAGAACTCCCTGCCGTCACTCCGACAATGTTTTCCGGTGTACCATCTGTCCCGACTAGCTCACAACCGCTAGAAGGAGTCCATCCAGGGGCTATTTCGACAGTATGGTCCGTTCCTGTTTGTTCCTCCGGAATAATATCCGGCAACTCCTATGTTGAGACTCGAAAAATTGATACATTTGGAGGTCAATTTGGGCAATCCAGTCCCCAAGGGCAGACAATCCCCTTGAGTTCCGGATTACCACCGTATGGGGGGCAGTATGCCCTTTCATTACCCCCTCCGGGAGGATGTCCATACAGGAGTTCACAACAGTATTCAGGTTATACTGGAGTTACGTCAAGTGGTTGGGTACCTATACTACCCCAACAACCAAGGGTTGTATATTCGATGCAACAATGCGTACCTGTGTCGAATATACCTACTACACCGGCTATTGTGACAGTGTCACAACTTCAAACGCTGCCTGTTGTATGTTAACCTCAGATTTCTCAGGTTGTAATGCAATAGCCCCTTGAACCTGTGACTCAACCACAATCGCCAACTGGTGGGACGACACAGGTCCAAACGGGTACAATTACCCCACACCTTGGTCCAACGGTTAGTATAGCGCAACAGAACATGGCTTCACAACCGTGGCTGGTGCAATACCAAAAACCACAATTCCAACAAGTATACCAAGGTTCTGAGCAGTAGATCTTTGCGAACAGTGGACAGTCGTACATTCAAAACGGTCAAAATCAACCACTTTACAATGGTCATGTCCACCAATCGTATCAGTCGTACCAGCATCAACTACATTATGCCGGTATGCAAAGGCCAACTGCTCAGGCAATTCCATCGTATCCTGGGTATGCTTCACCCAACCTGAATCAACAGTTACCATTCGTGGTGACTTTAGAGTTACCAAATTTACACCGGTTAACAAATGATCCAATTGCTTACGCCCCTTGGTGGCCAGCGATTCCTCATAAACTTCCATCAGATATTCCTAAATTTAATGGAAATCCAGGTGAAGATCCATCGAATCACGTGATGACATTTCATCTATGGTGTTCATCAAACACCCTAAACGATGATTCGATAAGGCTTCGCCTTTGTCAGAGGACGTTAACGGGTCCAGCGGCAAAATGGTATATTGAATTGCCTAGAGCTTCGTTCGACAATTTCAGTACCTTAGCCATGACTTTTTTAACCCATTTTCAATTACCAATAAGGTATGAAATGGGAACAAAACTGCTTACCAACTTTAAATAGACAACAGCCACTCACATATCTGATCATATACATGAGTGGCGACGTTGTCGTAGGATGGTAAAAACGTACGTTCCCGATCAGCTATTAGCTGAATGGTTTATCAAGTCATTACTTCCTGCCATCACGGAAGATGTGGCAAAGGGGGGAGTCGTAACGGAAGAGCAAGTTATCGCTCGTGCGCAATATCTGGACTTGGTCTATACTCAGTCTGGCACGCTCTACGACAAAATACATGATGCCCCTAGACCGGAATTCTCAATTCCTCCTCCTCCTAAATCAAACATTGACTCTCATGCCGGCGATGGTGTGATTGGCACGACAAACGCGAAATCGACAAAGGCTACGTCCAAGAAAGCCCGTAAGATTTCAGATCAAAATGCAAAAGACGAAATTCTTGCTTCGGAAGTAAATGCCGTATCGACAGATAAGGGCAAAGAAACCAAACAACCAGAAAGCAAGAAGAAACAAAGCAAAGGGAAGAAGCAGAAACAGGGTGAGTCATCTCCTGAAAAAACTTCTTCAAACCCTCCTGGAAATAGGAAACCCCCCTCAGGGTGTCAGATATGCGATGAAGATCATTGGACCTCACAATGTTCGTACAAAGCTGAGCTTAAAAGATTCTTTAAGAGTTCGAAAACCTCAGTTGTGTTAACTGATCCGTTTCCAAATCCAGGAACAAATCTGGTTGATAGTGGAAATGCTTCCCCGTCGCAAGTGCTAATGCTATCGATTTCGAAACAGCAAAATGATGCTTTGATTTTGACAAGGAACAAAGATTACGGGAATTCGCAGCTGTCGAACGACAAGGATAAAGATCAACCAAGTAGTTCGACAACAACTTCGACAGAAGTTGTACCACCCATCATTCCTGAATTAACAATAAAACCGCCAAAGGGAGTAGTACACAAGTTGACATTTAATCCCCGCGCTAGAGCGGCGCAGCATTATAACATAGTGGAAGATTTGGCCCAATCGTCATCCGCTATGTCAACTCTTGAAGTACTACAAAATTGCCCATCCCAAAGGCAGGCTTTGTTATCAGCCATTGGTGGGGTTGATCCTAAGGATTCCAATCTTGTATCCTTCGACCACAAAGGATACGATCCTCAATTACCAGCCCAACTAGCTTTCCTTATTCAAGTGAAAACCCTCAACAAAACTATTCATCGGACAATTATTGATGAGGGCGCATCTACATGTATTATGTCGATGAGTTGCTGGAAAACTTTAGGATCTCCAACCTTGTCGCGATCTTCGACGACATTAAAAGCATTCGACGGAAGGACATATACCCCATATGATATCCTAAATAACTTGAAGGTTGAACTAGGGGGTAAAACAGTAGAAATAGATGTTGAAGTCATCGATGGAAATCTTGATTACAACATCCTACTAGGAAGACCGTGGATATATGCCATGGCAGCTGTTGTGTTGACCTATTTTAGAAAGATTGCATTTCCCTTTCAAGGGGGGATTACAATCGTCGACCAACAAAACTTCCTCCCTAATGGTTCACAAGTTACAGGAAGCATTCCCATGATCCATGGAAGCCCCCATTCGCTTCAGAATATCGGAGTAGGCCTACTAAAAGATCCTATACTAATGGGAACTTTCACTCTTCCACCTCCAATCAACTTGGCGGAAGTAGCGTCGATAGGAACCTGCAATATGATATCTTCCACAAAGATCTCAGAAAACGATATCAACATGGATCATGCAATGGTTTTACCCCCAAGCCCAATAGAAATATTGTAGCAATCAATGTTTCTAGCATGGGAGGCAAACCCAAATCAACGCTCATCAAGCGTTTGGGTAGATAGGTCTAGAGAATATGGTACCCCTTCAGATCCTTGGTCGCGAGTGCATGGAACTGACGAAGGAATCGTACAATCAATGTTGATTGAAGAGGCACCATGGAATGATTGCCACCATCGTTCCCTTCTTCCAGATTATGAAGAAGATACTCAAGATGACCTTTATCATCCTTCAGTTTTTGAATTCCTATCAAATACTGTAAATACGGTGGATTCCGAGCGAAACTTATCCAACATTGAAGAGACTATAGCCATAAATATCTCGACTAAAACGGATGTTGTAGAGAATATTTATGTCGGCAAATGTTGTTCTCCTTCAGAACTGGAAATATACAACGCTCTTTTTCGCGAGTTCAGAGATGTCTTTGCTTGGTCATATGATGAAATGCCAGGCATTGACTCGAGTATCGTTGAACACGAAATTAAGATGTATCTAGATGTCAAACCGGTACGACAACGGCTAAGGCAGGTGCACCCTAAGAAAGCCGCTGCCATTAAAGCAGAAGTTGAAAAACTTCTCCATGCTGGTTTCATCTACCCGGTTCCTCTAACCGATTGGGTATCAAATATTGTCCCTGTTATGAAGAAACAGGGGACGATTAGAGTGTGTGTCGATTATAGGGATGTAAATCAAGCTTGTTCGAAAGACAACTACCCTACACCTTTCATCGACCAGATAATTGATGAATGCGCCGGATGCGAAATCTTTTCATTTATGGATGGATTTTCCGGGTATAATCAAATAAATATCCGCCCACAGGACCAGTCAAAGACTGCATTCATTTGTCTATGGGGCACATTCGAATATCGAAAATTACCCTTTGGTTTAAAGAACACAGGGGCGACCTTTCAGAGGGCAATGAATTATGCCTTCCATGACATCAAGAACATCGTTCAACCATACCTCGACGACCTTCCGGCTCATTCGCGAAAGCGGACTGATCATCCGCGGCATTTAAGAGCGATATTTCTACGTTGCCGACACTACAAGATACGACTCAATCCGCACAAATGTGTATTTTGCGTCGGTTCTGGTCATTTACTTGGCTTTGTAGTCTCCAAGGATGGGATTCGTCTCGACCCTTGTAAGGTCCAGGCAATCATAAATTTGCCTCCACCTTCGAATTTGCTTCAGATTCAGAAACTCCAAGGGAAAGCAAACTTTCTGAGGAGGTTCATTCCAAATTACGCCGAACTTGCTAAAGGTTATACACGTCTTTTGAAAAAGGAGGTACCCTTCGTCTGGGATCAGGTTGCGCAAGCTTCCTTTGATGCTTTAAAAGATTCCTTAATAAAAGCATCATTAATGTACGCCCCGATTATCAAAGAGATTTTAACCTGTATCTGGCTGCAGCAGATACAACCATCGCAATGGTTTTAGTTCAAGAAGTCGATGGAATTGAACACCCTATATATTATTTAAGTAAAAACTTAAATGATACAGAAAGCAAATATTCTTATGTTGAAAAACTAGCGCTTGCAGCTGTTCAAGCGATACAAAGATTTCGACACTATGTCCTCTTTCGGAAAACTACCATTCTGTCAGATTGCAACCCCATGACTTATATATTGCCGCGACAGTTACTGGGGGGCAAATATTCAAAATGGATAGCAATCCTTCAAGAGTTTGATCTAGAATTTGTAAAATCCAAATCAAAGAAAGCTCTAGTTTTTGCAGAATTATTATGTGATCTCCCATCGTCGTCCAACGATGAAACATCCGAAGAATCAATCGTGGACGAGAATTTGTTTCTGATATCCACAAGCAATGAGTGGTATGGAGATATAATAATTTATCTCCAAACCCAAAAATTTAGGCCTAACACCTCTCACTCTGAACAGAAACGTATACGATACCAATCAAAAGACTACATGATCGTCGGTGATGCACTTTACCGTCGTGGTATCGATACAGTTCTGAGAAGGTGCCTCACCCATGAGGAGGCCGAAAAAGCCCTGAATGAGTTTCATTCAGGGGCCTGTGGGGGACATCAATCTGGATATGCTACAGCACAAAAAATCTTACGAGCAGGATACTTCTGGCCAACCATGTTCAAAGATTGCATAACCGCAGTCAGAAGATGCCATGCTTGTCAAATTTTTGATAGCAAAACCAGAAGACCACCCGCACCTTTACAGCCAATAATTGTTGTTGGGCCTTTCGCCAAATGGGGCATCGATTTCATGACATGTAACCCCACCTCGATCGGGGGGCATGGGTATATTATAGTCGTCGTTGACTATTTTACCAAATGGGCTGAGGTGATGCCTACATTAGATAACACTGGTGAAACAGCTGCCATTTTCTTTTTCAATCATGTAGTCGCCAGATTTGGCGTACCACAGGCTATAGTCACGGATCATGGATCGCATTTTCGCAATCACATGATGCTCGAATTAGCTGCCAAAAGTGTCTCACGACAGCTCCACTCCGTATTATCTGCAAGCCAACGGACAAGTTGAGGCGATCAACAAGGTCCTGAAGCGTATGTTGCAAAGGATGATTGGAGTTCACAAAAGAAGGTGGCACCTAATCTTGTACTCAGCCTTGTGGGCTTACCGAACATCGGTAAGGAATGAAACCGGGTTCACACCCTTCCAACTGGTATATGGCCTGGAAGCAATCTTACCAGTCCAGTGCAAAATCTCGTCTCTTAAACTCGCAATCGATCTCCTCCCCGGAACTTCAGAAGAAGAGGCCCGTTTCTTGGAATTAATCCAATTGGATGAAACCCGTCGTGATGCCGCTTTGGCTAACGAAGCCCATAAGAAACGAGTCAAGGCGCAGTTCGACAAAAATGTCAAACCCCGTGTCTTCTCAGAAGGTGACTTAGTCTTGCTTTACGACCAAGAATCCGATAAATTGGGAGTAGGTAAATTTAATTCTTTATGGATGGGCCCCTATATTGTTAAATGAGTGTTAGCAAAAGGAGCCTACGAGTTAATGGATTATGACAGAATTCCACTTGCGTAACCTCGTAATGGGTTGTACCTCAAGCGTTACTATGCTTAAATAGTAACCAATATGCTTTTGTTGTATTTTGTTTTCGCTAAAGTGTTCGTTTTGGTCGAGTAATCCACCTTTTTACATTTATTGCAGATGTCAAACCTTTTGGAGACATGTGTTGGATATGCTGACGGAGCGAGTCGTAGTTCGCAGAACCTGTCCTCCGCAGCCTGGGCCATTTTTTATCCAAGCGGCGAGTTAGTAAGTTTCAGAGGTGTATGTATCGGTCAATCAACGAATAACATCGCTGAGTATAGCACGTTGATAGAACTTCTCTCTGATGCCATCACCCATGGTATACGCCGACTAATCGTCAGGCTAGACTCACAACTCATAATACTACAACTCAATGGTATATATTCCATCCGAAACCCGACCATTTATCGCATGTTCCTAAGGGTTAAGATTTTGAAAAGACAATTTGAGTTGATTCAATACCAACATATTTCCAGAAACTTAAACACATTAACTGACTCATTAGCAAACTATGTGTTAGATAGACATTTGCGACATTTATAAAAAGAAACACATCATCAATGTTTTACATGTGGATCATATAACTCAACCAGAATAAAACCCCGAAAATCAAAATATATATATATAGTTGTTTATGGTTTACATATAATGTTCTGTAACCAAGACAAAATCGGTCACATGACCCAAAAACTCAAAATGCTAGGGGGCACCCTAGTCTAGTGATGCTCATGATAGCACGTCACAGCCTGTGCGATCATGCGTAAGAGACGAGTCCATCGTCTAGGCACACCAGTAGTATGCCGCTGTAACTGCAAAGGTAGCTCGTCGATCCTCACATCTGGAATACTGAGAGTAAGGCTCTCAACCTGCTCCTGCACAGCTGTGAGAGTCTCGGCCACATCAAGGTCATGAAGGATAACCCTCCCAGCGGCCTCTCCTGCTGGGGCAGCGGCTGGCACTCTCAGGCGAACTACTGGACGAACAGGACCAACATCTGCATGCACACATGAGTTTGATTAAAGTCTTGATAGAATAAAGCACAAGGACATTATAAATAAAAACAGTAAACAGTGATATGGTCGAAGATTTTACCAATAGCACCCCACTGCTCGCCATCCGGCAGTACTAAATCCGGATCACCCCGGAAATCCATGCCAACATATGGATACTCGGAATAGACCATCTCCTGACGATCAAACCACCTGAAGAAGGTATCAGAAAAAGAAATCTGAGATTGACCAGCATGCCTAGACATATGGTCAACCCATCTCTGCATGCGTGGTTCAGTAGGAGAAGGTAAGTCAAGAGCAATGTACTGCGGCTGCATCAGTGGTATCTTCTCCAAGGCAAAGGCGGTCAAAATAGAACCGAACCCAAAGTTCTTCAACCTCCCGTCCTTTATCTTGGTCAACTGACTTTTCATCACAAGAAGCACTGCATCACACCAGTTGAATATTTTCGGTTGGAGGCATTCCAAGGCATGCTGCATATAGGATCTGTTGGCTACATGAAGAGATGCACTACCGGCCATCCTACCAAAAGTAAACAGGATAGACCTAAGGGACCTGTCAGTGACATCACGGATGATGATCTTGCTGTCTTTACTCAGCTGAGATCCTTCCCTGCAATACTGGTGGACATAATCTCTCACAGAGTCGCTCCCTCGGGCCGAACCTAACAAAGAGATGGGGGCACCCCGCCTCGACAAGCCAGTCAAGAAGTAAATGTCTACTGCGGTCAAGGGGATAGATTTGCCCCTAATCTGGAAAACTTGATTGATAGGATCCCAAGCATCGAGCAAATACTGCAGTAGGTTGATCTGTTGTCTCATGCTAGAGATGCGGAAGAACTTCAGCAAACCACAGTTCTGCAGCGCGTTCACCGTAACCGGATCATGTAGGGCAATCATGTCCTCTTCTTCATGTTCTCGTTCTTGCCATGTAAGGGTCATTTTGCTCCAAGATCTCTGAAAAACAAACAAGAGGGGAGTCAGATCCTGGTTTTGATGAGAAACAGGCAAAAATTTTCATCAAAAACTGTGCAACAAAATCCTTTTTTGCGCCCAACGCACCTGCACAGTGTTCCACCTGTGTTGAATGTCAAACTGCCTTCACAATGGTCAACATTCATCGCAGGTTTCGAGTGCCCAGGGTGCGCTGATGGCAGAACGAGCCCATCAAACCCCAGGGGCTCAGAAAAGCAGGGAATGAAGCACAGAATGCAGAAAGGAAACCATGAAATGAAAGAGCTCAGGTTTAGCTCCTACCTGGTCTAGACGGCGCCGAGAATCGTCCACAGAATCTCCCAAAATCAGCTAATGAAAATCAAGGGGGAAGAGGCACCTCCAAAGCTCCAACAAACCAAGTTCAAATGAAATGGTAAAATGAGAGGTAAAAACACTTTTTAATTGCTTTTTACGTAGTTCAAAGTAAAATATTAGCGTTTTAATCTCATTTTCAAGCAAATGTTGTTCATTTCTAACTAGTTTGATGAAGCAATTGAAAGAACAGTACTATCTTTGAAAAGGCAAAGCTATTTATGGTAAAAAATCAAAACTAGACCATGATATCAAGCAGTTTTAGCACATAGTTCATGCTCGTTAAAAAATAAACATAAGATCGAGCAGTTTTAGCACATAGTTCATGCTCGTTAAAAAAATAAACATAAGATCGAGCAAGTGTTTCAACCCGTGTTTAAGCTCGTTAAAAAATGAACAATCCTCCGGTAAATAACCACCGTGAATGTAACATTATCAACCATTAAAGCCTTGGTCGTGTTTGCACCGTCACCTCCACTTTTCCGTTGGCCGATCATTCACCTCCATTTGATTGTTTACCCATTTTGAGGAACAGCTGCGAAGAGTGATTTCACTAGCCATCCTTGTGACACTGCCGTGATTGGAAAATTCCAACCCTTACCTAGAATCAGCTGCTACCCGTTTTATCACTCGTTCCTCAAAAGACGAGTCTTATTTAAACTCTTTTCATCTGACTCGTAAAATATGAAAAGATTGCCTAGTTTTGGCCTTCCAGCTCGTTAAAGCGACCGGAAGTGCTATCCCTCCTCTAGATTTTAATCTTTTTGGACCTGAGGGATTATTGCACAAAAAGATCGAGCGCTTGTTTTGTTCAGCTCGTTAAAACTATCGAAAATTCATCCCTTCTGTATTGTTTTATACTTTTTCGGACTTAAGGGATTAGATGACGAAAAAGGACTTCCGGAGTTATCTTTACGTACCTTTTCAGACTCCCTAAAAAGGAAAAGGACCGAGTTATCTTTTTCGTTAAACTCGTTAAAAAACATTAATAGCGATAAACTTGTCTTTAGACGAGAACGAGTTTCACTATCGCTAGGCTCGTTAAAACATAGCGATGGGTTTGCCCGAAGGGAAAATTATAGAACAAGCATATGTTATCCTCCTCAAGCTTGACAAAAATAAAGAGGTACTGGTCAGCAATGACTGGGGAAAAATTGGGAAGAAACTCAAAGAACCTTTATTGGTAGCAAGTCGCTCTTGAACATGACACTTCCACTCCGTGCCTGAGTCGGGTTGGGTTGTTTCATTCACCGGTCACATCACCATGGTCTCGCCATACCATCCACCTTTGGGGTAAATGCTACCAATCCATCATATAAGTGTCGCCGATATGTTCAAGAGAAGTCATCCAGAGAAGTCACCCGTGTCCCATCCACTACCATACATTATACTTCATTCTTTCATGACCGCCACCCTGAACCATATATCATCAGATCGTTTTCACCTCCATCAAAATCATTTGCTCCGTTCCGTGTCATTGATGTGGGATACATTAAGGCCCTCCTTTGACGGATCGCTTCTTGTCGACATCAGCTCATTATCCAAGAAGTTGATCTAGGAACACCCCCTTCAGTACTTTGAAGCTTGCATGCCTCAATGGCAAGTTTCTCACTTCCGGCGACAGGTATACATCAATGACCTTCGACCGAAAGATTTTGCATGGTGTTCGACGCCAAGTCCTTTATTCACACCACGTGAATTGTACTGCAGTTCCTTGAGGGTCATTATCATTATCGGTGATTCCTCTCGTGCTTGTTAACAGTTTACATCATTGACTGGTAATCAAGCGATGTCTTTCCATGTTCGACTTCAAAACATTTCTCACATGGATCGACTTGTACTTAGAGTGAAGATCGGACGAGATTGAAGACCCCGGATCTAGTTTCATCCATCCGGGCTGCGATATATATTCAGGAAAAATAAAAACATTGACATGTACAACATTGCAGCACAGATAATCATCCTACCAAAAGGATGATGATTTCATCAGAATCATCAGTCTACCATCAGACGATTGTCTGTCCTATGTACATAAAAAATGAATTTATAAAGCTGAGCATGGGAATGCCCGCCTCAGCTAGATCATGAAAACAGTATGAAAAATAATGTATTGTATTGTATCTTATTACAGGTCTCCTCCCAGCATTGAAAGAAATTCGGATCCTCCTAATAAAGCATTTCACCCGATAAACGGCCTCATACTTTAGTGGGCAACTGTTATAGACATTTTTGTGCCTTACAGCTTTGAGCATGAAATGTCTATAATCCAAGGGATCCAAAGTCCCTAAAAGTGTTGTTCCTGCCCCTAAAGGAACAAGGTCAACCAATGACAGCTTCTCCCAGAAGTTCTCCACCAAAAACTACTCAGAATCAGTCAAATCAGGATCAATTCAAGTGCTCCACTAGCTGCCTGCGTTGCAAAGCACCCCAGTACACTAGCTAGGTGCATTGCAATGCACCTAAATGCACTACCAGGGTGCGCTGAGCGAGAAATGCCAAATGGCAGTGTCATTCCGCGAGGTGTACAGGCAATGGAAGCTTCCAGAATCTTCCTCAATAACACTTGCCTCACTGAGTTCAACCAAGGATGAGTAAGAGGCTCTCAGCCTCCAAGTGGAAGCAAGAACTGACAGAGAGAAGCCACAAGTCAAAACATAAGCTGACTCATCCTCTCTGCTTACATCTATATATGGATCCCTCATCCCAGAGATCCAGAGGCTGGAATTTTGTACTTTGCAGAGAATTGTTGTTGGTTTGAGATTGAGATTAGTGCATTGGGTGATTTATGCTTTGTTGGAGGTGAGGAAGGGATTCCTTTGCTAGGAGGTAGATGCTGGATCGGGACTCACTTGGTTGTATCTCCTCATGGACTTTCTTATTATATCAATAAAAACTATTTGAGTTTCTCCTACATGCTGTGTATCAATGATGCTTTGTTATATTTGCATGTTTAGCTTAAATCTGATCCTAAGCTAGTTATGAATGTAAATCTATGTCTTTTGTGTAGTTTTCCTCTTCTGTGATCTTGCAGGAACTTGGTGAAGCTGGACCAGTGAGGGAGCAGGCAGCGGGAAGCGAGCAAAGAGGAGAGTGATTGGATCGACAAACTAGCGCAAGACACAGGTTAGTTGCATCCTTCCTCTTCGTTTACATTTCATAAAGAAGAATATGAAAGTAGTTTTCCTTGTTTGTTGCTAAGGCACTGTCACACCTTAGAGTGGGATAGGGGCATTCTGAATAGATACTTTTCCCAACAACAAAATGGCGACTCCGCTGGGGAACCGTATCTAGTTAGTTTATTTGTGTTTCTATTGTTGTTCTTCTCATAAACTTAGGAGTGGCGAATCGAACTACATTTGCCATTTACAAATGCAAAGTAGAGATCTTCTACTCTAGTCCATTCACTGGGCCTGTTTATGATCTGAACAACTGATCCACAAATGCTCTAATTGCCCTTTGTGATAGCTCTTAGTCCTCCTTTAAATCATCCCTCTAATTGTACCTTATTGATAGCTTTTATCTGGCCAAAAACCATAGATTAAACTGCAAACCGTGACCCAGAACCCAGAGAAAATTATCGTTTCTGCTTCAGCGCAGGCTCTGTGAAGAGGTTCTGCATTTCAACGTAGGTCCCAAGAGGGCTACATGCGCTGCAATTCAGTTTCTCTGTGCAACAGGTGCGCTGATCAGCCTTTGCCCTGTGCAGCTGTGGTTCTTTGCTTCATTTTGTTCAGTTTTATCTCTGATTTTTGCAGCCTGTTATCAGTGTGTGTACCTATCTGAAAACACCTTTTCTTTGCCTTAATTCCGCCTCAGTTGTATAAAAGAAACTGTATTTGTTTTTGTGTATTTGTTACATCATTTGCAGTTTCCCATTACAAAAGTAAACTAGTCATACTGTCGCCCTTAGATCTAGACCTGTCATAAGTGTCGTTTTGATCTTAGGAGAAAGTTTATTTGCTGTTGACAGTTGATTGCGCTTTTACTTTTGTCTTTTGGTTTGAATTTGTGAATTTCTAGTGTCGAAACAAGTGTTTACTTCAAAATCATAAAGTGTCGTAATCTGCTCTACTTTTTGATTTCGAAAGAAGCTTGTTTGTGTTTTTTCACTTGAAATCGAATTCAAATTTGTACAACAGCTTTCTTTTTAGGCATCAATATTAAGAAAGTGAAACACAAATACATGCATATGTGCATTCGCATTTTGACAGTTTGTATGGTTTGATTTAGGAAAAGTGCATTTACAGTGTGCTCTATGCTCTTTGAGAAAAGATTGTGTCTTTCTTTTCCCCTTGTAGCTAGGATTTTCATGGTTGAAAAGAGATAAAAGCTTGCTTATCATCTTTAGACTGCATTTAGGAATTGTATCTACATCTTTGGCATGTTTCAAAGGTTTTTTGTCGCATACTATGTAGGACTCGAGATTTTTTGCCTGAAACAAACTTGCCTACTAATACTTTTCCTCTGTTTGGAACTGCCCAAGAATTGAGGAGTTAGCCACCAAGTATATATATCGGACTATCATCACAGGGAAAGGGGGATACTAGCATAGTTCAAAAACCATTGAACGATAGTAACCTGACCTAGCAGCAGGACGAAACCTTGCCTTGAGAAGCATGGAGGTTCCGAGAGGGTGCTAAAGCTTCATTTCTCTGAATTGGGTGTTCGGATAAGCAATTCTACATGATTTTTCTCCAGGATTTCAGTGGTGTTGTCTATTTCTAAAGTTGGGCTCTCCATTCTTCTTCCATCTTCCAGCTTGGAGGTATAAGGATTGTAAATGAATGTTGCTTGTACTTTGATCTCTTTTTATGCCACTTAATGAATGAAGGCCTCCCCACTATTGAGCAAGGCCCGGAGATGTGGTCCAAATTGGATGAACTCCATAATCAAATCCCTGTGTTTTGATCTCATGCATGATTATGTCTTTTTTATCTTCGTTTTATATGCTTATGTTCCATGGTTTTTTAAGTTCTATGTTACATGTAATTATGATGCATCTATAAGCAAGCAAATCCTAGATCATTTCCACTTGTTGTTTCCCTTGCATTATATAGCATAATATATTTACCTTTCTTTGAATGAAGCTCCATATGCAACTTCCAACATTGTTCAGTGTCATGTCCATGCACCTTGCAATGAGCACAGAAAAATTTCTTGTTGTTTTCTAACATAGAAGTTCTTTCATGCGAAGGAAATTCATTATGCTTGATGCCTAAAATTTGGTTCATCCTTTTAACCATATCATACATTGCTCACATACAACCACGCAATGGGAAATATCATCATAAAATGTACAAGGGTACTTCTACCATATGTATTCAAAATTTCCATGCATTGGAAAACACTCTTGAGAGTTATACTTGTCTCTAGAGCCATAGCTTTGACAGTTGTCATATTTTGTTGACATCTCATGCTCATATGTTTGATGTACCTCAAGTTGTTTGGATCATTCCCCAAACTTCTTTTGGACCATATCCCAATCCCATATACTTCGGTCTCTAGTCAACCATAAGTGGATTGGTAATACCTCGGCCATTTATGTTGAGGCCTCCACCTTCATATCCCATCTTGGAAAGCAACTTCATACCTATGCCCTTGGTATGTTGCTCAAACGCTGCAAAAGATTTGTTATGCATATAAAAGGAAGGAGTGGAAATTGAGATGTTAATTACCTCCCTAAATTTGTCATTCATCTTCTTAGCTTTTGATGATGACGATGATGACCAACCTGTATATGACTCTAGCCATCCACTCTTATCCACTAGCATATGGTGTACTTCTTGAAGATGCTTGCAAAATGCACATGCAACATCTTCCACATATGGTCCAAAAACATTATTTAAAGCATGACCACATACTAACCTCATGTTGGAGGTTTATGTTGCTGGTACAGGAGTAGAGCTTTCTACAAATTGCTTATCAAGCACTTGCTGCTAAACAAATCGCATGTGTCTCTTCTCCTCTTCAGTTATCTATAACATCCTTCTCAACTCTATGTTCTCCATACGAAGAGCTAAATTTTGCTTCTCTAGCTCTTGAAGACTATTTTTTCTTTCCATTCTTACAACTTGGTAAACTGGTTCTCTGATACCAAGCTGATTTGAAATCGGATTTAGATGATTTTTCCTCTTTTCCAAAATAAAATAAAACAAAAATTAGGATCATGTTGACACTATGCAAGATTAAAAATGGGTCTTGAATCAAACATGTTTCCAATACGTCTTCAAATCATGAATTAGTATTCATATGTACTTAACATAATGAACATAACACATAATCCATTCAAGCATAAATAAGAGCAAGACAAAAGTTTGTTGATGGATGAAAGAATAACTTCGGCGTAAATCACATGTAGACAAACATTTTTCGACACGTTTCGAACCAACTAGTGTGGTTCATTGTCAGGACAAGTTGAAGAAACAGATCTAGCTTAGCATGATAAATAGTCTGAGCAGAGTCTCCAACGGCTAATTTTGACCTTAGGACCTAGGTCTAATTATTTTAATATTATTATTATTTTTATTATTATTTATCTTAATATTATTTGTGGAAATAAGTTAAATTAGGTAAAAATACATAACTGAATTAATATTAATGGTTGCTTTAAAAAGAAATTTAATTATTTATTTAAATTATATATATATATATATATATATATATATATATATATATATATATATATATATATATATATTAAAGTTATATTATTAGGTTAATAAGATAAAGGTTAGGATTAATAAGTAAAATAATTTCAATGGTTAGTTAAAAAATAAAAAATAAATAAATAAATAAAATAAAAATAAATAAATAAATAAAAAATAAAAATAAAAATAAAATAAAATAATAATAATAATATATTTATTTATTTAAATTATTCATATTATATATATATATATTAAAAATCATAATATTAGGTTGTTAAGTGACGAGTAACTTAATGGTTAGTTTATTTTTAATTAATATCATTTATGAAAATTAGTTAAAAATATATAAAATAATTTTAATGGTTAGTTAAAGAAGTAATTTATTTTTATTTAAATTATATATATATATATATATATATATATATATATTCTAATTAAAGTTATAATATTAGGTTATTAAGATCAAAGTTAGGATTAACAAAATAATTTTAATGGTTAGATAAAAAGATAATTTATTTATTTACTTAAATTATTTAATATATATATATATATATATATATATATATATATATATATAATTATATAATTATATATATATAAATCATAATAATAGGTTGAGAATTTTTATTTATTAATTTAATAATAATTAATAATGGTTAGTTTAAAAAAGTGATTTAATAGTTATTTATTAATAATCATATATATATATATATATATAATTTATAATAAAAATTATAAAGTTAGCATAAAATACTATATAAATAAATAGAATAATTCAAAGGTTAGCTTAGAAAGGTAATTTATTTATTTAATTAAATTATTTATTAAATATTGTTAATGTTGCATATATACATATATATTTAAAAAAAAAAAAGGAGGGGGCAGAAAAACCGACTAAGAAGAGAGTGCTGGAATCCAGCACCTACTGATTTTCCTGCCATCATCTCTATTGAGATTGCTCGGCTTCTTTTCAATCTCAATAGCTTCCCTCAATTTACGATGGTGGAACTGAGCAACTTTGGCAACAACCTTGGCCTCCTCAATACACACCTGATGCTTGGTCTTTTCCACATGCTCAGCTAATGCTGAAGACTTGGATCTCCCTTGTCTCAGGTCAGCCACATGTTCGCAGATCCTTTGACGGATGGAGTGCCCTGTTTCCCCAATATAGGGGGTCCCACAAGAACAAGGGATCAAGTAGACACCCTTCATGTCTTTAGGGTTAACGGGATCTTTCACCGATTGGAGGGATTTGTGAATGGTGTTGAGGGGCCTAAAGGTTGAGGGAATATCATACATTTTAAGGATCCGAGCAATCTTGTCTATGGTTCCTTGAACATAGGGAAGATGGACACCTCGACGACGCTCTTTTGGCTCTTTCTTAATTAACGCGTTTTTAGAGGCTTTATGGAAAGCCTTCTGACCCAGGCATCTACTATATCCATTCTCCACAAATACATTAAGGAGATGGGATCTCTCCTTATCAAAGCTCTCATGATCAGAGATCCTAAGGGCACGAGTAGCGAGGGTGTTAAGAACACCAAACTTTTGAGCAGGGAAATGATGGGAATCGGCATGAAGATACTGCTCGGTATGCATTTTCTTTCGGAACACAGAGTGGGAGAGAAAGCCATCTTTATTCCGAGATATAAGAATATCCAGGAAAGGGAGGCAACCATTGACCTCTTTTTCCATGGTGAACTTAATAACAACATTTTATATTCACCATGGAAAAAGAGGTCAATGGTTGCCTCCCTTTCCTAGATATTCTTATATCTCGGAATAATGATGGCTTTCTCTCCCACTCTGTGTTTCGAAAGAAAACGCATACTGAGCAGTATCTTCATGCCGATTCCCATCACTTCCCTACTCAAATGTTGGTGTTCTTAACACCCTCGCTACTCGTGCCCTTAGGATCTCTGATCGTGAGAGCTTTGATAAGGAGAGATCCCATCTCCTTAATGTCTTTGTGGAGAATGGATATAGTAGACGCATGGGTCAGAAGGCTTTCCATAAAGCCTCTAAAAACGTGTTAATTAAGAAAGACCCAAAAGAGCATCGTCGAGGTGTCCATCTTCCCTATGTTAAAGGAACCACAGACAAGATTGCTCGGATCCTTAAAAGGTATGATATTCCCTCAACCTTTAGGCCCCTCAACACCATTCGCAAATCCCTCCGATCGGTGAAAGATCCCGTTAACCCTAAAGACATGAAGGGTGTCTACTTGATCC
This sequence comes from Pinus tabuliformis, assembly GCA_031772625.1. Lineage (NCBI taxonomy): Eukaryota > Viridiplantae > Streptophyta > Pinopsida > Pinales > Pinaceae > Pinus > Pinus tabuliformis. The sequence goes on along the minus strand of CM062807.1, from coordinate 852,371,920 downwards.
CTTGTTCTTGTGGGACCCCCTATATTGGGGAAACAGGGTGCTCCATCCGTCAAAGGATCTGCGAACATGCGGCCGACTTGAGACATGGGAGATCCAAGTCTTCAGCATTAGCTGAGCATGTGGAAAAGACCAAGCATCAGGTGTGTATTGAGGAGGCCAAGGTTGTTGCCAAAGTTGCTCAGTTCCACCATCGTAAATTGAGGGAAGCTATTGAGATTGAAAAGAAGCCGAGCAATCTCAATAGAGATGATGGCTGGAAAATCAGTAGGTGCTGGATTCCAGCACTTGCTTCTTAGTCGGTTTTTCTACCCCCTCCTTTTTTTTTCTTCTTTTTTTTCTTAAATATATATCTATATATGCAACATTAACAATATTTAATAAATAATTTAATTAAATAAATAAATTACCTTTTTAAGCTAACTTTTGAATTATTCTATTTATTTATATAGTATTTTATCCTAACTTTATAATTTTTATTATAAATTATAATTATATATATATGATTATTAATAAATAACTATTAAATCACTTTTTTAAACTAACCATTATTAATTATTATTAAATTAATAAATGAAAATTCTCAACCTATTATTTATATATATAGAGATATATATATATAATTATTAAATAATTTAAGTAAATAAATAAATTATCTTTTTAATCTAACCATTAAAATTATGTTATTAATCCTAACTTTGATCTTAATAACCTAATATTATAACTTTAATTAGAAAAAAAAAAAAAAAAAATATATATATATATATATATATATATATATATATATATATAATTTAAATAAAAATAAATTACTTATTTAACCCATCATTAAAATTATTTTATATATTGTTAACTAATTTCCATAAATAATATTAATTAAAAACAAACTAACCATTAAGTTACTCGTCACTTAACAACCTAATATTATGATTTTAATTAAAATATATATATGAATTAATTTAAATAAATAAATAAATAAATTATTATTATTATTATTATTATTATTATTATTATTATTAACTAATCATTGAAATTATTTTACTTATTAATCCTAACCTCTATCTGATTAACCTAATAATATAACTTTAATTTTATATATATATATATATATATAGATAGATAGATATAAAATTTAAATAAATAATTAAATTTCTTTTTAAACCAACCATTAATATTAATTCAGTTATGTATTTTTACCTAATTTAATTTATTTCCACAAATAATATTAAGATAAATAATAATAAAAATAATAATAATATTAAAATAATTAGACCTGGGTCCTAAGGTCAAAATTAGTCGTTAGTCTATTTAGCCGTTGGAGACTCTGCTCAGACTATTTATCATGCTAAGCTGGATCTGTTTCTTCAACTTGTCCTGACGATGAACCACACTAGTTGGTTCGAAACGCGTCGACAAATGTTTGTCTACATGTGATTTACGCCGAAGTTATTCTTTCAACTATTATGGATCACAGAAGCCTCAATTCAAATTTTGTTGATGGATTTCACCCCTCTCGAGCTACATCTTTGGGTATTTCAACATGACTAGACCACTCATATATTCAGTATCAAAATGAAGTACATAAACATTTGTTGTAGGTAAATATGTAGGTATTACCCCTACAAGGTAATTTTCTCTTACAAAGAACTCTCACAACAACAAAAACTCAAAAACATCTCCTACAAAGATGACATACTTCAACTAAAATGAGCTAAAAGCACCATGTCACCCCTTCAATTCCACATTGAAGCACATAATAAAAACTTTTTTTTAAGATAAGTTGAACCTGAGATGATCCCTACAAATTACAACTACTACAATAGCCTTATGGAAGTGAGAATACCCCTAAAAGGTCTTCTTCATGCCCAAATACCGCTTAAAACTGCTTCTCAACCCTAACTGATACATACACCTTTTGTCTCAAACCTACAAAAAGACTTTGAAGATATGCTCAAATCAGAAATTAGAGATTACCAATTTATTCAGAACATCCAAAAACCCTAAGTAGCCTCTTTCTGAGCTCAATTTGGATGAAAACTCAAAAGTTTATGAGCTTCTAAGCTCTCTCATGAATTTCACTGTTAACCATCCTACAAATTCACCCTTCTGTCTATCGGTTCTACAAATCTACCCCGAAAATCGCTAACAGAGAAATAATTTCACTACCTTTCAATGCATTTTTTGGATAGTTAATTTAGCCTCATACCCCTTAATCTAAAAATCAAGGCCAGACAGGCCACATAGGTCCAAGGGTTGGGCCTTAACGCATGCCCCTGTCAATTAAGCCCCTTAATACTCGGGGACGAGGTCGCATGTGGCGCCACAAGTCTTAGGGTTGTGCGAACGACCTACCCTACCTAACAGGTCCTCGTTCTCTGGATGTGTGGTCACGTTCATGGTCCATAGGACTTGGGTTTGGTCCCTTCACCTTAGTGCATTCTGTAAACCTATGTCGAGTGCATAGCACGTGGTTCCATGGTGGTGATATAACTATGGGTTAGTCCCATGTCTTAGCCCCCCTTCGTTTGGCGCTACTATGGAACTACTATGGTCCCATGGTAAGGTGTCAAAATCGTGGATCAAGGCTATACCAACACCCTTGGTTCCCCTTCATGTGGTCTCGTGGGCGAGGGGTGACCGGGGGCTACAGTTTAGCCCCGACCCCGTTCCCCAATTATAAAACACATTGAAGTTAAGTATATTTGCACCATTATAGTTAATAATAACTACCCGGTGGCATGGAGGTAAGGCGTTGTGTTGCTAGACAAGAGGTCTCATGTTCGATTCCTGTGAGGGCAGTTTGACCCATAACAAATTTTAATGCACCTTCAGGAGGCCACGTGGCAACCATCCATTGGCCCACATGGCTTCCATCCATTGGACCACAAAACAACAACCACAACCAATTAGAACTCAGCAGAATTCGACCAATCTAGAGAGGAAAAGTGGTAGCCTGTCATTGGCCCACATTGTATAGTCAACTTTCCCAGTCACCTTCCCCAGTCTTCATACATACTGCACAGTTAGTGTACCTGCAAAATGTTTGCATATTTGGGAAAACGATCAGAACACGATATCGGGAGGATATGATATCAGTTTTGAGTGATTCATGTTGAGTTGGATTCAGATCAGAGAGGTATTCAATTTGGTGTTGGTTTCAAGAAGTTTTGGGAAATTTCATTTTTGAGCTTAAAATTGATCACCTGATCACACCTCCCCACTAGGAAATTTTGGACTCCAAAAGTTTACTTCCCTAGTTAATATAAAGAGGCTGGAACTCAAAAATACCCAAAAACTCAATCCAAAAAGCAAAATTTTCAATTGGTTCCCTTCAAGCCCCAATCAAGGCACTTCACTTATCATGTTCATGAAGACTTGTTGTCTTGTTAAGAATTGAGCCATCATTCTTATCGTTGTTGCAGGAAAAAAATATTGATGAGTGGAATCTGAACATTCTCTTTACTCTTATCTTTGTATGGCTCCAAAAACACTTCATCTTGAATTCTAAAATATTGAAGACAAACTTGACCCCATCTAGGAATTCAGAAGAAAAATAAACTTGCTTTAATGTCTTCAAGTTGAGCTTGTACATGGAAAGTACATTGTTGCAAAATTTTCTATGATATGATTGATCTTGCCTACAATACATAGTCATCTTATAAACTCTTAAAAACAAAGATTCAATTCACACAAGTTTCAAATCGAATACTTATATCAGTGAACATATGACAACTTGTGGACAACTTTGAACAACAATCTTGTACATTTACCAAAGTCCTTAACATGTGGAGTATAACAAGTCAATACATATATCAACGGAAAATATCTACTTGTTGAACATAGTGACAATGAATGTTCATTTAACAAAAGTACCTAAACAGGTAATGAAAACAAGTATTTACAAAATTTTGCAAAACAACTTTACAATAAGTGTACCCTAACTTTGTCTCTCCTAGGCTTGTGGTTTCTCTTCTTGCACCATATTCTCTTGAAGGTTTCTTAGGATTGTGAAGAGTCCTCTTTTACACCTCTTGTTTCCCTTGCATTATATAACATAATCTCTTTACCTTTCTTTGAATGAAGCTCCGAATGCAAATTCCAACATCATTCATTGTCATGTCCATGCACCTTGCAATGAGCACAGAAAAACTTCTTCTTGTTTGTTGACATAGAAGTTCTCTCACGCGAAAGAAATTCATTATTCTTGATGCCTAAAATTTGGTTCATCCTTTTAACCATTATCATATGTTGCTCACATACAACCAAACAATAGAAAATAACATCAAAAAATGTAAAAGGGTACTTATTCCATAAGTATTCAAAATTTCTGTGTATTGGAAAACACTCTTGAGAGTTATACATGTCTATACAGTTTCAGATTTGATGGTTGTCACAAGGTGGTGATATCTCATGCTTATATGTTTGATGTACCTCAATCCGTTTGGAGGATTCCACAAACTCCTTTCGACCATATCCCAATCCTATATACTTCGATCTCTCCTCAACCATAATTGGATTGGTAATATGTTGGCCATTTATGCTGAGGCCTCCACCTTCATATCCGATCTTGGAAAGCAACTTCATACCTATGCCTTTGGTATGTTGCTCAAACAATGCAAAAGAGTTGTTATGTATATAAATGGAAGGAGTGGAACTTGATATGCCAATTATCTCCTTAAATTTGTCATTAAACTTCTCAGCTTTTGATGATGGTGATGATGGCCAACTTGTACATGACTCTAGTCATCCACTCGCATATGGTGTGCTTCTTGAATATGTTTGCAAAATGAACATGCAACATCTTCCACATATTATCCAAAACCATTATTTGAACCATGACCACATATTGGCCTCACGTTGGCTTTCTCTTACTGGTACAAGAGTAATGCTTTCTGCGACTTGCTCATCAAGCACTTTCTGCAAAACAAAGCACATATGTCTCTTCTCCTATTCAACTATCTCTAACATCCTTCTTAACTCTATGTTCCCCATCCGAAGATCTAAATTATGCTTCTCGAGCTCTTGGAGACTCTTTTTGTTGCCCATTCTTGTAACTTGCTCAATTGGTGCTCTGTTACCAAACTAATCTGAAATTGGATGTAGGTGATTTATTCCTCTTTTCCAAAATCATATAAAACCATGGGCGGTGATATAACCATGGGTTGGTCCCATGTCTTAGCCCCCCATCACTTGGCACTGCGATGGCACTATTGTGGTCCCATAATAAGGTATAGAAACCTTGGGTTGGAGCTAAGTTCGCACCCTTGGTTACCCTGCCTATAGTTATGTGGGCGTGGGGTGACCGGGGGCTAGGGCTTAGCCCCAACCCCATTCCCCAAATGCAAAACACATTGAATTTAAATATATTTGCTCCAATATAGTTAATAACAACTACCCTGTGGCATGGAGGTAAGGCAATGTGTTGCTAGACAAGAAGTCTCGTGTTCAATTCCTATGAGGGCATTTCAACCCATAACAAATTTTAATGCACCCTCGGGAAGCCACGTGGTAGCCATCCATTGGACCACGAAAGCACAACCACAACCAATCAGAACTCAGTAGAATTTAACCAATCTGTAGAGGACAAGTGGCAGCCTATCATTGACCCACATTCTATAGTTATCTTACCCAGTTACCTTGCCCAGTCATCATACAGACTACATAGTGAGCATACGGTCTGCAACATTTTTGCTTGTTTGGGAAAACGATCAGAACACGATATCGAGAGCATACAATATCAGTTTTGAAAGATTAAAGTTGTGTTGGATTTAGATCGACGAGTTCTTCATTTTGGTGTCGGTTTCAAGAAGTTCTAGTTTCAAGTTGCGTGAGGTGACCGGGGGCTAGGGCTTAGCCGCAGCTCCGTTCCCCAATTACAAAACACATTGAATTTAAAAATATTTGTGCCACTATAGTTAATAAGAACTACCCTATGGCATGGAGGTAAGGTATTGTGTTGTTAGAAAAGAAGGCGTGTGTGCAATTCTTATGAGGGAAGTTTGGCCCATAACAAATTTTAATGCATTCTCAGGAGGCCACGTGGCAACCATCCATTGGCCCACATGGCTTCCATCCATTGGACCATGAAACCACAACCACAACCAATCAGAACTCAACATAATTCGACCAATCCAAAGAGGACATGTGCCAACCTATCATTGGACTACATTGTACAATCATCTTGCCCAGTCACCTTTCCCAGTCATCATACGGACTACATAGTGGGCGTACCTGCAAAAAAATTTCTTGTTTCAAAAAATGATCAAAATGCGATATCGAGAGCATACTATATTAGTTTTGAGAGATTCAAGTTGCGTTGGATTAAGATCAACAATTTCTTCATTTTGATGCTAGTTTCAAGAAGTTCTGGGAACTTTGATTTTTGAGCTTAAAATTGATCACATGATCATGAAGCAACCATCAAACCCATACAAAACCACTTACGAGATTTTACCTTTTGCGAAAGGTGGGTATAAAAGATCTTTAGGGTTTATTTATATACATGTTTGGAAAAGAAAAATGATGCAATAAAACAATGCTAATTGGAAAGAAAATGAATAATGTGAATGGATTAACTATATTTGAAAACAAGCTAGAACTACATGTGAAAGAAAACACAATGCAAGGTAGGAAACTAGCTATGAAATCAAATGCATGCATAACTACTCTGTTAATAAAACAAAATTAAAATGAACATAAACCTAATCTAACTCAAAAGTACATTAGGATCATGTGAAATCAAACTTCCAGTGGAGCCATTCAAGTTTCCCTTGACCTAAGACACAAAGATATTAGTGATCAATACCCATATAAATTAATGTGCAAGAGTAAAAATATTTACTTTGTAACATGCACAAGAGAAAGAAGGTGCCATCTACTGGTAGAAAGGATTCTTCTAACCAGGCTGCAATTCTATCATGATATACAACATGATAAAATTCAAATCCCTGAGAACCTTTCAAACATGAGTATTCATTCAGTGAAACAATGTTATGAATAGAATCTCATGGAAAAACCTTAACATGATCTAGTCTAAGGATCTTGTCAAGATCATGAGGTCTTGACATAACCATTAGTGACAACTAAAGTGCCTCATTCTCTAACAAGTCTCTAAACCTTCAAATGTTGGACATTCAAATTTTGGTGGCTTCATCAAATCAACAAATGGATCTAGATATATATCACTCAATGTATAAACAAGATCATTATTTACTAGATGAAAATTTTTAAATCAATTGGTTTCATTAGATGCATTGATATAAATAGATTGATCATTCAAAACAAAAAATTATTCTTCGCTCATAAATGAAGATGAATTGACATGAAATATTTCATGAATGGTCTGACTTGTATAATTTTCTTCTTCACATGTCGAGGATTGGAAATCAAAAGAGAGATGAGTATTATTTTCATCATTTTCCTCTTACATATGTAAAACCTTACTACCTCGTACCTGATTACAATCCATTTAAGTAGAAACAGAACCTAGAGGATTGAAAACGATTTCTTTGGTAGCAAATTGATCAAACAAATGAGCGCACATGAGTAATGAGTTGAGGATGAATTGTAATGGAAAGAATCTTTTAAAGAAACCTCAATTCCCATAAAATATGATTCCAATTATAGGTTTTTCACATTAATATCTTCTCAAGGAATCATAAAATTAGCATTCATGTTATGCTCTATGGAACCATTCAAACACTCAATGTTATCCAAGACAAGGCCTTGGTTACTATAGGGAGGTAAATAAAAGAGCATGTCATGAGGAAGTTGGGGGATGGTTTTTAATGGAATATTAGGGGGATCAACATGAATTTCATTAGCATGATAATGAAGAGATGGCCTACTAATTTTAATTTCATATTGTCCCACTTCAAAAGATTTTATCGTGGTTTCTAAAACAAGTCGACTTTACTACCTTTCATTCAAAATTTATTCATTACCTAATTCAGTCATAATAGAGATTTTATTGTTAACACAAGAGATCATTTCATATGATGATGAAGATGAAGGAGGATGAGATATATTTGAGGTGACAATTTCCCCTTCTAAGGTCTCAAATTTCCCATGAATAACATACGAAAAGGAAATGAAAATTGGCACAACAAAAGTAGGAATAAGTTGTTGCTTATTGGTAACATGTGGATTATTCGAATCATCTCATAATTGATTGTCACTATTTAATTCAGATTTAAATTATTCCTTGGAAATGTAAACCAAACGTGTAAAATTTCTATGCAAATGATCCCAATCAACATCTCTCTCAGGAAATATATAACATATATTGAGAAATATATTTGCAAAATATTCCAATGATTCAATTAGTTTCATTATACTCTGACTAATCTCTTTAAATGATTTATCAAGACTATGCCTTTCAAAATTAGATTGAAACCCATCAACGAATTTATCCAATGAATGGATATATGGATCTGGTAATGTTTCACACCAATATTTGACATGACCTTCAAAAGTACAGGCAAAAATTATGCATATTACATCTTGACAACACACATTATTAGAAACACAATTTTGAAGGAATTGAAGGATATGTTTAGATGCAAATATTTCACCCTTTCCATAAAACTTATTCTTTGACAAAAGATTAACTATCTTGATGGGATTGTGATATCTACTCTTCCATTAAAGCAACCCGACATAGATATTTGGGAAGGAGCTATTTTACAATAAAAAATTTAAGATATGGGCTCCATAGAGTTAACTTGTCGTCATGCTCTCCTTCTAATTCCAAAACTATTGATGGGGAAAAATGTACTTCCAACATTAAGGGGATCTCCCCAGTATGAAGTATCGATTAAAACTCACACCATTTTGAATAGGAGTCCCATCTAGTATGTGGGCTCAACTGCCACCATATTTGTGTATTTGTCTCGTGTGTTTAATGAAGATATGTTAATGTGAGTTCAGTGTGAAGTACTCGAAGAGTGAGGAAAAATCAACCCTCAAATGAGAAACTAGAATTTCCTAAATGAATTCATGGCCAATGATGCCCTCTAAAATTGTACAAACTAGCGGGATTTATTTTATCCTACTATTGATCCAAATGGAAAATGGCATCCACCCATGGTATTCATCCACCCATAGTATTCATTCACCCATGAAATTTACCCATGGTACTGTAAGTGGAATCCACCCATGGTATTTATCCACCCATGGAATTTACTCATGATATTGTAAGTGGCATCCACCCATGGTATTCATTCACCGATGGTATTTTCCCATGGTATTGTAAGTGGCATCGACCCTTGGTACTTATCAACTCATGGAATTTACCCATGGTATTGTAAGTGACATCCACCCATGGTATTCATTCACCCATGGTATTTACCCACCCATGGAATTTACCTGTGGTATTGTGACGAAAAAAGTCTATAAGTAACAAGTCACATTTTGTAAGAGGGCAGATTGTCCACCACAATGTAGTCTTTACAATTATTATCTATTTAATAAATAAATAAATCTTTGTGGTTTTATTATTGTGTGTTCTCCTCTTTTCTTCTGGCATTTCAATTTTTCAGAACTTGAAGGCCTCCCCCAAGATCTGAATCAGTGGTATCATATTCAAGCTACAATTCCATGGGAATGAGAGTTTGATCCATATTTTAGTTTCAAATTTTTGCAGAAATATTCAACAAACTTCAGGCACATGCTACGACATCCACAAAGCACTTTCTTGGGAAAAACAAGAAGAATTTTTATGTTTTCTTTTTTTTGCAGAAGTTTTTTTGGGTGACAAGTTTGCAGATCATATTTGAAACATTTAGTGCAAAATTTACAAAAATAAATAATAGATCTGGATTCTTTGAGAAAAAATACCCAAATTCAAAAAATCTATTCAGCCGAATTGAAGTCCGAATGAGGGAGATATCACTGATTTAAAATCAGCTATGTTGGAGAAATTTTTCTGACGACAATTCATGGAAGACTAATCTCCTATCATTTTTTGTGCAGAATTTCAAAAAACTAATTGTAGATCTGATCTCCTCTCAAAAAATCACCCAATTTAAAATTTAAAAAAAAATGGTCTTATCGGAGTTCAGATGAGGGAGATATCATTGATTTAAAATCAATTTTTTTTTTCAGAACTTTTGTGATAGCAGGACAGTTGCAGTGTGAATCTGAGTTTCAGGAGTGTCCAGGTAAGGATTTGAATCACACGAGAAGATGCATAATGGTCATTCTATTTCCAAAAATAGGTTATAATAAAGATTTTGAGTTATATTAACCGATTTATGCCAATTTTAAATCTGGAGCAACATTAAGAGTAGGTTCCCTTTGGAGATGTGCCCTACCACCCCGCTTTAGTAGGCACCTACTTCACATTCATCAATTTCATCATAGCAACATCTGGCTCAAGTTATTTGGTTACGTGCCCTCCCACCCCAAACTATGTAGGCACCTGCTACTTCATCAACAATCAACATCACGATTATGGGTCAACCGCACAATATCCTTGTCATTGAACTCTGTTTGCTAGGTCGCACACTATTAGTATCACAGTTGGTCACAAGAATTACAAGGTATTTCTATCCTTATATCTTCATGTTTCATGGTTATGGGTCATCCACAAACTCACACTTCATCAAAGTCCATCTGCTAGGTCGCATACTATTAGTATCACAGTTGGTCACAAGCATTATAGGGTATCTCTATCCTCAGATCTTCATTTTTCATGGTTATGGGTCATCCAAAAACCCGCACTTTATCGAAGTCCATTTTCTAGGCCACACATTGTCAGTATCACAGTTGGTCACAAGCATTAGAGGGTATCTCTATCCTCAAATCTTTGTTCATCACAGTTATGGGTTAACCACACAAAACCCTTCTCTTCAGTGGCTCTTCATATTCATTAAAGGCTTCTCAGGAGGGAACTTCACGCAATGGGGACCATTGCTTCTTAAGGAGGGAGGAATGGTCCAAATGGAAAATGGAATCCACCCATGGTATTCATCCACCCAAAGTATTCATTCACCCATGGTATTCTAAGTGGAATCCACCCATGGTATTCATCCACCCATGGTATTCATCCACACATGGTATTCATCCACCCATGGAATTTACCCATGATATTGTAAGTGGCATCCACCCATGGTATTTTCCCATGATATTGTAAGTGGCATCGACCCTTGGTAGTCAACCTCCCATGGTATTTATCCACTCAGGAATTTACCCATGGTATTGTAAGTGATATCCATCCATAGTATTCATTCACCCATGGTATTTACCAACCCATGGAATTTACCTGTGGTATTGTGACCAAAAAGGCTATAAGTAACAAGTCACATTTTGTAAAAGGACAAATTGTCCACCACAATGTAGTCCTTACAATCATTATATGTTTTAATAAAAAAAAGTTTCTTTGTGGTTTTGTTATTGTGTGTTCTCCTCTTTTCTTCTGGAATTTCAATTTTTCAGAGCTTGGGGGCCTCCCCCCAAGATCCAGATCAGCTATCGAGAATTCTTTCCAAGAGAATATCTAGTATTTGAGATTCATATATACCTTGTTCTTCACAAAGTTTCTTCTGCAGGCTTAATACAGATTCCAAATCATGCAGATGAGCCATGACCTAGTTTTTGATAGTCAACTTGCTCAAACTCTTCTATAATTCTTAGAGAATAATATAGTTTAGTTGTTTTTGTAGGAAGACTACTCCAAAAAACTGACTTGGACTCCTCCAATCTTGGAAAGAAAAATTGAGAAGAAACAACATCTTCCTACTTTTTCTAAGACTATGTGTGGTTTTGGAAATTAAAAAATATTTCTCCATATCTACCTCTACAATCCATTGAATAAAATACAATTCATTTTGGCCTTTTGTGACACATCCTATTATTAACCTGCTTCAATCACAACACAATTTTTCTTATCAGTTCCAAGAGGAAAGATGGTGGACCAATAAGCCGATGAATTTCGATATCACTTAAGGTAATCTTTGTAATCCACAAATACTATACTAAAGTGCTTTGTGTGATTGAAAGCACTCAAAATTATCTCAAAGAGACCAACCAAAATAACTATGAACATCCACACCTTCCATGATGGCCTCAACCATATCTTTCAAGTAGCCCTTGAAATACTTATCTTTCAGTATCAATAAGATATTGGTCAAGCAATGTGATTTCATAATTCTCATCATCCATTCCATTTTCTATGAAATAGATGGGAATTTTTTTGTATCTCTATGTTAAACATTTCAATACCTTCTAGAAACCCCATGGAACAATATAAAACCACTTTGATGCAATTGTTTCACCATTGGTGTTTCCCTCCCATTAAACAATTCTATGTACATATTGATCAACAGAAAATTCATCTTCTTCGGAGCTCTGGAAAGATGAAATCCCATAAAAAGTTGTATAATGATTGAACTCAACAATATCCATTGATCCACGTAATAGATTAACCTCCTCAGGTGAAAATCAAGAAAGTCTGTCTCCAAGCTTCTTTCGCATGATTGCAGGATAGTCACCAAAATATAAAGGATTACGAAACCATCAAGGTTGAAATTTGAGTATATAGTATTCTAGTGTTACATTGCACAAAATAGGTTCTATGAAACTTTTCCTAAATGTTTCCAGCAAAATCCTGGCAGCTTCTTTGCATTTAGCTACTCTTAAATTACACCTTGGTGTTCTTGGCAATGAATTCCTCAAATCTAAAAATTCCTGTAATATTTGATATCAATCTAAGTCGTGGCCTTGAATATCATTGTTAAATTTGGAAGTATATATGAGCTTGTACTATGGTCCAGTGCCTATAGAAGTTGAAAATTTCTAGTTATCATCATGTGTTCCGCTCGTGCATTACTACGCAAGCAGAAGGAGTGGTCAATGCTAGCCTAAAGAATGTAATGAAATGACATTTCAATGTGAGGATTATGAGATTAGTGGTATCAGAATTTATAATAGTTTGCAAGGGGGCACTAATATCCGTTATTTTGTTGTTGCATCACAAGGATTGTGATTAGTTGGTGTTAAGGTGGAAATAAAATGAGAAGTCGTCACTATTGGGCAAAGAAGTTGAGAAGTGTCACAACAAGATTCATAGTAATTTGCAAGGGGGTACTACTATCTCTTTCACCATTGCTGCAACACATCCTTACCTGTCTGCTTGTGATGCGACATTTGAATAATTAAAAATATAAAACCTCTTATGCTAATCATTGCTCTAGTTGTCTAAAATAATTGGGTGTTTCATTTTTATAAGCTTTGTTTTTCTTATGTGAATGCAATGGCTATACTCCAACCTTCATCCTCTAGTTTTCATTTCTTTGATTAATTCAGAACTATTCTACTTGAGCTTATTTTTCATTAGTGCAACTCTTAAATTATAAATTTACTCCTTAAACCCTCGAATCACACCACTTCCCTTATTGGAACAAGCTACACCAAGTTCAACAGCAACTACTCACTCTGCAAACTTAATTTCTAGTTATTTGTATATATCCCTTTTTTTGAAGCATGAACTCACTGTTTTGCTAATGTCAATAGATAACTGGCATGAAATTTGCCTACCCACAATGGATGACCAGGAATTGTGAAGGGCGAGATTCTATAGAAACCATGCCTAAGGGGCCTTGTAACTAAAATTGATCTGGACTTATGCAGGAATGCAAAAAAATTCATAAATACCCATACACACAGAGATGCAACAAAAACAAAGCTTCATTTCATTAATATCAAAGAACTTAAATATGCTTACATACATAAGTAAAAATAAACTAGCTCGGAGAATACCATTAATCTTGACCTATGCAGGAATGCAACAAAATACAGAAATACCCATATACATAGAGATGCAGTAGAAATAAAACTTCATTTCATTAATATCAAAGAACTGAAATATGCTTACATATAGAAATAAAAATAAACTAGCTCGGGTGATGGTAGCTTATCTTTGAGAAGAGATGTGGTGGCTACATGCCTCTAAACTATGTTACAATGAGGCTCAAAGGCCTATTTATTATTGAGAAACAATGGAAAACCATAAATATCCAAAAACTTAACCCTGTGAGGTGAAGCGCCAAAACTGTGGGCCCCATTTGGGTAAATTGGTACATCAACTTCCTAGGGTCGTAACTTTGGAATACGATCTCCATTTGTGTATCATAATACCTCATTTCAAAGATCTCAAAGAGGAGGCTGAAAAAAATATGTGTATTAGTATTGGACTTTTCTAGTCTCTTCATTTTCCTTAAAAACTTTTTTTGATCCCTCAAAACGGCTCTAGAAGTTTAGTACCCAAAAAAATGCAAAAAATAGTAGGTTGTTCTACAATTAAGGAAACTGAAAATAAGAAATGGTGGGGGTCCAAGTGGAATAGGTGGGTGGCCACCAACATCCACCTGGATCAGTGCTCCCCCCTTAGGAAGCAATGGTCCCCTTTGTGTTTAGTGCCTCCATGAGATGGAGAAACTTCTACTGAACTTGGTCCCTGGTGAGCCACTTGCCTTAGTGAAAGAGTTAGCCAGCTTTGACAACCTAATATAGTTGGATCTTCTGTTCATGAGTGTTCTTGATCTGCGTCTCCATGATTTGATTAGTTGTGGCCCATTCCATGCAGTCTGGGATTAACTTTTTTGATGTGAGATATTCTGCAATGTCTGAGGTGTCCAATAATGGTGGAAAATATGGTCGAAGGTGGTCCACATTGAACACTGGTTGCATGCCAAGGAATGGTGGAATTCTCAACTCAAAAGTGTTGCCCCTACAGCCTTAGTGATGGTGTAAGGCCCATAATGGAGTGGGAAAATCTTGCGGTGGGGACCAACGAGGCACTCCTTCTACAAATGTAACCAAACTTTGTCACTCACTTGGAACTTGTTTGGCACCCAATGTTGATCATGACGCTCCTTGTACTTAGTATTGGCTCGGTCCAATATGTCATGGACCTGATGGAGGATGTGTTTAATACTCTCAGTGAAGTTGTTAGCCCTGTCAACTTCAAACTGGACATGAGCCGAATCTGCTTGAGTAGCTACAAATGGTATAGCTACATCAATGGGACATAGTGGTTGGATTCCCAACCCCACTTAAAAGGAGATGTGGCCAATTGAACTATGGAGAGCTCTGTTGTAGATGTGCTAGACATAGGGGAGGCTTTCATCCCATGTGTGTGGATGCTTTAAGTTGTACATACGCAGAATCTGTATGATCATCATGTTGATGACCTTTGTTTGGCCATCAGTTTGGGGGTGGAAAGTCGTGGACTTAGTGAGATTGGTATCCAACATCAACTAGAGACTTGACCAAAATTTACTTAGGAACTTGTTGTCCTAATCTGAGATAATGGATTGTGGGATCCCAAAATGTACCCACACTCGTTCAAAGAAGATCTTAGCAGTGGCTTCTACTGTGATACTCTTCTTGCAGGCTGCTAGAATGGCCATCTTAGAGAATCTATCAACAACCATGAAAATGAAGTCGTTTCCATGCTTAATAGAAGGAAGGCCCGACATGTAATCCATGGATATGGATTCCTAAGATCAACTAGGAGTAGGCAAAGGAGTATATGGGCGTTACTTCTTGATGGTTAGTTTGGCAATGGCAAAAACAATGTAGGATCCAATGTACATTCCAACATCATGTCGAAGGTTCAACCAATAAAAATACTTCTACAACATTGTCACTGTTTTCTCTACCCCAAAATGTCCAGCGACCGGACTGTAGTGTGCCTCCCAAATCATCTTGGCACACTTGCTTGAAGGAACACATATGTGTCCCAAGTGGCATAACAATGCATCCTAGAGGTGAAAATTTGGAACTTTCTTGCCTTTCAGGAGTGTGGTATGTGCTGCCGAATTTTGGATCGCTCTTGTCAAGATGCGGCCACTCCACAGTCTCATGCCGACAAGAGTCAAGGATAGTGGCCAACGCCATGACTGGTGGTCGGCTGAGGTGATGAGCCTCATAAATGGGTAATTATATGGGCTCATTTTACCTTCTAACCTAGTCAAATCAACCATTCTCTTAGCTTATTATATGATTTTCTGATTATATTTATGCTTATAGAGTGAGTTGAGTTAGTTATTGTGCCATGTGGTCTAACATGTATTTAATGCAGATTATTGATGGATTTTGAGGTCAAAGTCAAGGATCCAGTGGAAAAATGGCAGCAATAACTCGAAGTGGACAGAGGAGAGGACTTATAGGATGGAATCCCCCTCATTTATTACTCCTCACTTCGAATTCCCCTTCATTCAACTCGGAGTACAAGCAACTGAATCATGCACTAGAAGGCAGTCGAGCAAGTGGAGGATGATTGATGATTATCTCGACTTTTGAGAGCCAAGCCTCCCTGATTTTAAGGACGCTATTATTAGCTTCATTTGCATAAGTAGAGAGGCCTAGGGCCTCACTAGGGTCGGATTTTTTCTTATGTAAACTCTGCTCAAATTTCGAGCTTATTTTTGTGTGACAATTTCATGTAAACTTTCTATTTTTTATAATAAAGATGGAATCCTTTTTGAGCTAGCATTGAGTTACCTCAGAGGGATGAATCTCTTGGGTTAGGGCCCAATACAAGCAGCCAGCCTCCTCTTTACTTGTATTTGTATGCTTTGTTTTAGTTTGCAGATTAGTTTGTTGTTAGATGTATTTCTTTTATGGTTAAGAATAGGTTGCTTTTGATGATTTAGTAGTTTGCTTCCATTTGTGCTTTCTGTAGCATGTTAAGCAGTGACCAGAAAAGATTCAAAAGGCTAGAAATAGTGACTTGGCATCTCTTCCTCCCTCTGGGACCATGATTTGAGGCAAAGACTCTCTTGCTGCCCCAAAAACACAGATTTTCCTCCTTCATAGGACTTCTAGTGTTTGCAGCTTTTTAGTAGGTTCATAGTCCAGCTTTGTTTTACTTTAGATCTTATTCATCATGCTCACTTCCTTATTTGAAATAGTCTTCTTTCATGCTTTCCTTTCCTACAACATTTCTCAGCATTTCCTTTCATAGATCATAGTTTAGACCATTTTTATGCAAAACTTTGTTTTTCCTAAATGCACTCATTTCACTTATTGTGTGATTTCCTTGGTTGACTTTCAGTTTCTATGCAGCATATCACTTCCAGCAGTAGGCCAGCTTATCATCAATCACACTCTCCATCTGATCCATGTCCTATAGGTCTCCCAAATCTCACCTCAATTTTTACCTAGTTTCCTGCATTTGTCCATAGAACTTCTTCCTCTCTCCTTAAGCAAACCCAATCATCTTTCTCTCTCCTGGTGATTCATGGTATACCTTAGGCGCCCTAACACTTCATTCCAACCTTCATCCACCTTTTTCACCCACTTTCACATCCTCAAAATAGTGAAAACTGCTCTCGACCTCCTCCTGTAGGCCTCCTGTAGTTTCCCTGTTTTCCTCCTGTAGATTTCCTGTGTCCTCCTATAGATTTTCTTGTAGGCTTTCTTTTGAAGTCCGAGTGTTGAAAAGCCTCCAGAAGGCCACCTGAGACCTCCTAAGACCCATCCACACCATCCTACATCCTCTCAAGTCCCAAAACTGCCCTTCAATGCCACCTATTTGCTGCCACACTCACACACAATAAATTACATGCATGTCAAATTCACATAAAAATACATGAAAATCCAAAAATATGTTTTTTGCTTATTTACTTCTAGAAATAGCATAGTTAGATGTTGTTTACTTCATTGAATAGGTAATGGCATTCCTTTCATGGTTTTCATAGTGCTTTCTGCAAAAGTAGAATTAGTTGGTTAATTAGGGTTCACTAAGTTTGCTTTACATTTCAGTCTTTCTCCTTTCTACAGTTGGAATAACATCTGTAGAGTAATCTTTCTTTTCTTTCATCACATATAGAGCTTCTTCTAGAATCCATAGAAGTTGGCTTGAGCTCCTAGTGATCTTGCGCCGACTGACCAAGTGACAACCTGCAGTGAGAACTAGTACTTGTGCATACAGCACCGACGCTTCCAAGTTTGTTACGAACTACCGGGTTGATAAGAGTAAAGTAGGAAGCCTAGGAGTTGCAGCATTATTGCTGAAATAATGGTGCTCACCACTTTTTGGCTCTGTTGCCGAGGAAGTGTCAGAGTATTATATGATTACTGCTTTCTTCTATTTCCTATTACAACATTCTGCTAATAGTTTACTTCAGCAAAATTAGACCAGTCCTTTCTTTTCCTTCAGTTCTGCATTTCCTTGCTTTCCTTTTCAATTCTACAAATTTATTTTCAGCAAAAGTAGAATATTCATTCCTTTTCCTTCAGTTCTGCATTTCCTTGCTTTCCTTTTCAATTCTGCAAATTTCCATTCAGCAAGTTCATTTCAGCTAGTTGCAATTTGTTTTGTTCAATCACAATTTCAATTTTTGTAGGTACTATCAGTGTGGGGAAAAAGAAAAAAAACCAACCAAAAATATTTCCTTTCATGCCACTTGGCAATAGAGATAATTCAAGAAAAATTTTGCCCAACACCCCCACTGCTTCACACAGCCAACCTTCTCTCTTCTTCGGTGGCTGCGATCAAGAAGAACCCTTAGGTGAACAGCCAAACATATTTGAAGAACCTATAGGGGAAGAAGAAGAAGAAAACATTCCTTTGGAGCCAATGGCTAAAAACAGAAATGCTAGGGGAAATGGAGAAAAAATAGAGGGTACCTTTCCCATTCAGGAGACCAATGGAGACACTAAAATGAGGAATATAAGCCCTTCCGCCCTACCTCATTTCCATGGTCTGACTACAGAAGATCCTGGCACCTTCTTGTTCGAGTTTGTTGTCATCTGTTGAAATTATGACTATGCAGAAGATGAGCAAAAGTTGAAACTATTCCCTTCTACTCTCAAGGATGCAGCATTGCGCTGGTTCATGGGATTACCAAGCAATAACATCACAACTTGGGCTCAGATGTAGCAAGCCTTTAACAAAAAGTATCGAGACTATTGTAGGTCAGAAGATACTAAATAAAAAATCTTCCAAATGACCATAGGAATTGATGAGTCCCACGAAAACTATGAAGAGAGGTTCCAGCTCAATTACAAAGGGGCCGGGTGTACACTTGACCCTGAGTCTCTGAAGTTGGTCCTGCTCAGGGGAATTCAGGAAGATCTTTTAGACACCCTCCATCTACTGGCCAAGGGAGACATATACCAACTATCCTATGAGGACATAAAGACTGTTTTTAGAAACCATTCTAGAGCATCCAGAAAGAAAGGTAAGGGGAGTCAACCCATAGCCAGTACCTCTTCTTCCAACTCATCCATTAAAGGAGAAATTGGAAACATGCTGGAAGAATTCAAGAGTGAGATGCTGCAAACCCTTGCCATGCAAATGGATACCTTACATATCAAAAGAAAGCAAGAGGAAGCAGAGAGGGATTTTGCCATTTTTTGCCCTAAATGCACCAGGAGGCATCTTAGGAATGAATGCCCATTGAACTCTATAGAGGTTTGTTTAGTTTGTGAAGAAAATCATTCTACAGATAAGTACCCTTCCTTGCCCAAACTTAAAGTTGTATACCAAGGGGCCGAAGGAGTCACTGAACAGATCTATTACATAAACCAAAGGAGGTCGCATGGACTTAGACCATACCAGCAGGGGATGCAAGGGACATCTCAGGCATACTACAACCCCAACCAAGTTCCCTCCATACCTTCTTAGGGTCCCCCTGCTCATCCTTCCTAGTCCACACCACCTCCTTGGTCCTTCACATCTCAATATCATGCCCAACCAGCCACCCATTCATTTCAATCCTATGCTCAGCCACAACCTCAATGGAATGCATCTCATCAGGGGTGGAGGCCCCAATACAATTCTCTTCCCACTCTTTTGCCTCCACCACCTGCCCAACCATAATCGTTACCTTCTCCTCCACCAAAGCAACCCCAAATGCCTACCCAGCCAAATCTAAACCTGAACAACAGACAGGCTCAGCAAGTGTATAGTGGGGAACCATCATGCCCAACTTATGCTGTGGAGATTCAAGAAATCAACTTGCGATCTGGGAAAGTTCTCCCAGATAGCTAGCCTCCACCCAGGGAGGCTGAGGAAGATAAAGAGGAAACCGAACCTAAAGAAAATCCACCCTTTCCTGAGAGATTATCCATGACAATCCAGCCTACCCCAGAAGAGACTGAACTCCTGGGAGAATTGAAACATTTATGTGTGAATATACCACTTCTCCAAGCCATAAAAGATGTGCCTATCTACAATAGGTTGATCAAAGAGAAGTTCTTTAGGCATCCAAGAAGGCACAAAAGAGATGCCCCAACCATCAATGTCATAAGACAACTTTCCGACCTGATGTTTGGGCAAATAATCTGTCCAAAATATCTGGACCCTGGAAGCCTAGTAGTTGATGTCCACATCAGTGGCACAATGGTCCCACATACCTTGATTGATCTGGGAGCTGCCATTAATGTGATGACAAAGGACACAATGCTCAAACTTAACCTCTAGGGCTCCTTGAGGAAGACCACGACAGTGCTTCAGTTAGCAGACCACTCCACCGTGACCCCTGAGGGGATTGTGGAAGATGTGATGGTCTCCATTGATTCTTGGGAGTACCCTACAGATTTCTTAGTTCTCCAGCCAAAGGCAAAGTTCACTAGGTATCCTCTCATCCTAGGAAGACCCTAGTTGGCTACAGCCGATGCCTACATCAGCTGCCGAGCTGGGAACATGACCATTAAGAACGGGCATATGTCCAAAAAATCAACCCTATATTACACTACCCAACCCTTGCTATAACATGATCTACCTCTCTGGTTGGAGGAGGAGGATGAGGATGAAGTTTATTCTGCACCGCTTTGTACATTAGAAATCACCATGGAGGGGAAACTGCAATATGAGGATGATATGGTTAAAAATTTGATTCAGAATCCACCTCCCAGTGTATCCACATTAGAGGACATAGTAAGAGAAACCCAAAACAACCCCTCAACTGCCCTCTATGTGGCCGAATCCACTTCTCCCCATGTCAAAAGTATAGAGTTCGGCCCAGAAAGAACATTGAAAATCAATCCATCCCTATCTACTTCCCAGGAGAAGGAGCTATGCAGCCTGTTGAGAAAACATCTAGATGCCTTCGCCTGGAGTTATAGGGAGATGAAGGGAGTGCACCCTTCAGTATGTACTCATCATATATACATCAAGGAAGATTACAAACCAGTCAGGCAGCCTCAAAGGAGGATGAATCCAGCACTTAAAGATATTGTTAAGGAAGAACTGCAGAAATTATTGGATGCAGGATTCATCTATCCCATCTCTGACAGTGAATGGATCTCTCCTTTGGTGCTAGTGCCAAAGAAAAATGGTAAGAAGATAATCTGTGTCGACTATCGGGAACTGAACAAAGCCACTAAAAAGGACCATTTTCCTTTACCTTTCATAGATCAAGTGTTAGACAGTCTGGCAGGGAAAAAAATTTTCTCTTTCCTATATGGGTTTAGTGGGTACAATCAGATTCAAATCATCCCGAAAGACCAAGATAAGACCACTTTCACTTGTCCTTGGGGTACTGTTGCATACCAGGTCCTTCCTTTTGGTTTATGCAATGCTCCAGCCACTTTCCAAAGAGCGTTATTGAGTATATTTTCTGAACTGGTTCATGATGCAGTAGAAATATACATGTATGATTTTACTCCTTATGGATCTGACTTTCAGGAAGCTTTATCGAATGTGGGAAAAGTTCTAGATAAGTGTGTTGAGATGAACCTATCCCTCAGTCTGGAAAAATTCGAATTCCTGATGACTAAAGGGGCCATGCTAGGTCATGCAATATCTCAACAAGGACTGCAGGTGGACCCCAACAAAATTGCCATCATCCAAAGGGTCCCACCTCCTCAAAAGGTTAGAGATGTCAGAAGTTTCCTAGACTTAGCTGGATATTTTAGAAGATTCATTAAAGACTTCAGCAAGATAGCCTCTCCTTTGTTTGGCCTCCTAGGCAAAGATGGTGAGTTCATGTGGTCAGAATCTATCAAGAAGCCTTAGATACCTTGAAAAGCAAGCTAGTGACTGCCCCAATTCTCAGAGGCCCAAACTAGGCCCTACCTTTCCACATTCACACAAATTCCTCGAACAAAGAAATAGGAGCAGCCTTAGGACAAATTGATGAAAAGCTACCTTATGCCATAGAAAAAACTTGTCAAAGGGAGAGTTAAATTATACAGTGACCGAGAAGGAACTCCTAGCTGTCGTACATTCCTTAAACAAATTCAGGCATTATATCACAGGCTATCAAACCTTTGTGCACACTGATCATGTTTCAATTAGATATTTAATGAAAAAACCAGATGTAAATGCTCGCATTATTATATGGTTGCTTTTACTACAGCAGTTTGATTTGACAATTATTGATAAGCCTGGTAAAGAGAATGTTGTTGCTGACTTTTTATCTAGAGTGAATTTTCCTGTAGGCAAAGAAGGAATGGTGGATGACCAAATTCCAGATGAACACCTATTTTCTATATCAGTACTCTCTCCATGGTTGCTAATATAGAAAAATACTTGGTTTCAGCACAATTCCCGCCACACCTGTCCTCAAAAGAGAAGAGCAGGATAGTAAGAAAAAGTGCCCCTTTCACCTGGATTAGAGGCAATCTCTTCAAACTTGGCCCAAATCAGATCTTGAGAAGATGTGTCAGGGAGGAGGAAGTCTTTGACATCCTCCTGACCTGTCATGATGGGCCTTGTGGAGGTCATTTTGTAGCAAAAAAAATTGCCTTCAAGATATTGCAAGCAGGCTACTACTGGCCCACTCTTCATCAGGATGTGAGGAGATATACAAGCCAGTGTGATCGGTGTCAGAGGATGGGGAAACCTACTCCAAAGGATGAGATTCCCATGCAACCTCAAGTGACCTTTGAGCCATTTGAGAAGTGGGGCATGGACTTTGTGGGGCCTATCAGCCCTCCTTCAAAGCAGAAACAATACATCATTGTGTGCACCGACTACCTGACAAAGTGGGCAGAGACAAAAGCAATCAAAGCAGCAACAAAGGAAAAAGTAGCTGAGTTTTTTAGAGAAAACATATTCTACAAGTTCAGGTATCCGAGAGAGTTGGTCACAGATCAAGGTAGTCAGTTCACTTCCAACTTGATTGAAGACCTGCTCACACATCATAAGATCAAGCACAGGACTTCCACCCCTTACCATCCACAAGCCAATGGGCAAGTAGAGGTCACTAACAGAGCATTGGAAGGGATCTTAACCAAGGTAGTGAGTAGCAGCAGAAAAGAATAGGCAGACAGATTAGTTGAGGCCACTTGGGCCTACAACACAACATGGAAGACCACCACCAGGTTCACACCCTCTGAACTGGTCTATGGGAAGAAGGGTTTGTTGTCAATAGAGTTTGAATTCAATACCCTAAGGATGGCAACTCAGTTGGACCTAGACCTCAGCCATGCATAGAAGGAGATATTAATTCAGCTCAATGGATTGAATGAATACAAAGTGCAAGCCCTTCTCCATACAGAGGTAGTGCAGCTTCAAAGAAGGATATGGCATGACAGAAATATCAAGGAGAAGAAATTCCAAGAGGGATATTGGGCACTACTCTATGATTCAAGATACAAATATTTCAAAGGAAAGCTGAGGACAAGATGGCTGGGACCCTACACTATGGAGAAATGCAATGACAATGGTTCAATTCTTATCAGAACCATTGATGATGAAGCCATCCCCATGCTTATCAATGGACATCGGTTGAAAGTCTACAAGAAACCCCTCTCCAAGTGAGATTTTATTGAAAGTCTGAATAAAACAATGGTGGTAGTGGAGCATGTCTTAGCTTCCACTTCACCCACTCACTGAAGAGAAAAAATAAAAAATAATAAGGACTCAAGTGAAAACCTCCATGAGGCGCTTGAGTCCCATCATTGGGTTGAAAACCTATTCTAAGGCGGCCCAGTGATGTCAAAAAAAAAAGAGGAAAAAAAGAATAAGATCCTTGGATGAAAACCTCCCTTGGAGGTGCCCAGGGCAGGTAATTAGGGTGAAAACTTCTTTGAGGCACCCTAGTTGTTTAAAAAAAAAGAGAGAGAGAAATGAATTTGTATGCATTGCAGGTTTGCAGGAGGACTACAGGGAGCAGAAGAAGGTGCCAAGGGAACCCTGACATTCACACTAGCATCCATATCACCCTCTCCACACCTTCCTCCATCATATTTGGCATCTCTTTCACCCCACTGTACTTTTTTGTTCAAAACTGTGTTTCCTACAGGAGGCTCCTATAGGAATTACAAGGAGCCAAAAATGTCTACAGAAGGCAATTTGAGGGATGAGGAGAGCTTCATGAGGAACTTATCACCCCTCTTACCACCTTCAAGCCTCCTTGCTATCATTTCCAAGCCTGCATCACACCCCCAAGCATCATTTTTCTTCATGTCCAAGAAAAACACACAAAAACAGTTTTTTAGATAATAAAAATAAAAAATAAAAAATAAAAAAAAATAAAAAAAATTGAGAGGAAAAAGCACCATCAACCTCACCTGAAGCCTACCTACTAGCTCTCCATATTTATCCACACCTCTGGCATCATCCTCGAGCTCCAAGCACAGGAAGAAGCTGAGCTTTCAAGGGGAGAAGCAGCTATAGGAGCTTCTGTAGGAATTCCTGTAGCAGCTAATCCCATAGAAATCCAGCACCAACAGCAAGAGAGTGCAAACATGAAGGTTGAAAAGGCACCTGAAGTTTATATCCAGCCAGAGAAGAACCTGCACAAGTCCACAATCACACATTAGCTAGTAGAGATAGCATGCATGAAGAATAATGAAGGAATGCAGCAGAGAAAGCCACAACACCTCACAGCAAATACACTCGGATCACAGGTAAGTAACTAAGTCACTCCTCTGTTTGCATTTGTGTAATTAGAAGTCATGCAAAAGCAATGAGATGGTTGAGGTTGAATGAGGGAAAGGTGGCCAGTTAACTTGGCCACCTTCATCTAGTTGACTCCACTCATCCGAGATGTCACCCACACGTGCGCACAGTCAACTCCAGCACAAGATGCCAAGGACAGGTAGTGGAGGAAGTGTGAACTCCGATGCAATAATGAGGGATGATTACGAGGAGGGCCATGATGACCAAGCAGGTGGGGACCAACGGTCCGAATATGGCCAACGTATACCTTGCCAACTCAGCACTCATCACCGAAAATATCCATAAATGGTAATAAGTACTCCTCCCTGAGCATTCTCACCACCGTTTCCTTCATTCTCTCCTCGTAACTCAACTACAGCAGTCTCCTTGTGCCCCCACAACTTTGTAACCACCATCCTCCATCGATCTCTCCCATATTATTGCTCTCGCATTTTCTACAGGAGCACCTACAGGTTTTCTACATGAGGTGCACCTACAGGAAATCTACAGGAGGGACAGCAGGCTTCTACAGGAGGGGCAGTGAGTCGTTTTAAAGACAGAAAACACGATTTTTAGCAAAATTTTTGGTCTGAAGAGGTAGAATTCATGCATGCCCCCTATTGAATATCAATATATGAAAGAAGTGGTCTCAATTTGAGGAGGAAATAAGTCTTTAGGAGGGGAGAAAATACATATAAAAATAATAATAATAATAATAATTAAAAAAAAAACTACTTATTTAAAAAAAAACACAGTCTCCTCTATTTCTCTGTTTTTTTCAAAAAAAATTGTCTCCACCTCCATAGTTGGTTTTCCAAAAGAGTATAGACAATATGACAGAAGGGTTTATGAGAAAGAAGCCCACTAACTCCACTAGGCTCCATGCACATCCTCAAGTGGTGGGAATCTTCACAAGGGCAAACTGGATGAATATCTTTGAGAAATTTTAAGGGTTTGATGAGGAAATTGCCCAAGAGTTTGCTTTCTCTCTAGTCCCTCACACAAGAACTCATGCCACTGTCACCATAAGAGGTCTTTCCATGGAGATAACCCATGAATTTATCAGTAGGGTCACTACCCTTCCTCTTGGTCTGCCTTGGAGTAAATATGAGAAACCAATTGGCCAGGCTGCCAAGAAGAACTTTTTCCACAATAATGAAACCCCTATTGAAGATAAAAATTGCATTAGAAGGGCTAGCATACCATATCCTTGGGATGATGTTAGATATCAAATAATAAAATACATTTCTTGTGAGGGGAGGTACAACATTGTTTATGGTTATCACTTTAGAATCCTCCAAGAATTAAGGTATGGCATGGACACTCCAGCACCTCAAAAGCTCAGTATCCCTTACTTCCTCCTGTAGTCCCTCATTGACTCCAACACCAAGGTACAAGCAGGAAATTCAGAGCAGCTAGCTCACCATGGCTTAATCAAAATCCTAGTAGAGGAAGCCCTCCATACCTTTACACTCCCTATAACATGGGAAGTTTTCCAAAACATGACAGCTGAGGATGACATAAAGGCCTTAACCTATGATGTCAGCCCTACTGGCAGTGAGGAGGAAGAACAGCAAGGGGGAGAAGGTGGAGCCAGGGGTGACATAGCAGAACAAGAAAGGAAGGAGGAAGGAACTGAAATAGAGGAGGAGAGAGCTGAAGAAATAGAGCAGGAAGAGATAGAAAAAGAGACAGAAAAAGAGACATAAGAAGGAGAAAAAGAGGCAGATAAGGCATAACAAGGAGAAGAATCCCCTGAGACTTTGGAAAGGGAGGCAATAGCTACCCTCACTACCCTCAGTACACCAATCAAGCCAAAGCAAAAGAGGAAAAGACAGACCTCCATGTATTTCAGGGCTAGGAAGAGCACAAGAATTAAAACAGGCAAACCTCAGCCCTCTTTAAAAGTGCCAATTACCATTGAAGATTCATCCTCTGCCAAGGGGAAAGAATATCCTTCCAAGACACCTATAACATATGAAAGGGGGACTCCTAGATCTTCCACATGGAAGGAAAAGGCAGTACTACAGGACCCAAAAACAGTCCTACAGGAGGCTCAAACAGTTCTACAGGAGACACTGTCAAAACTACAGGAGACCAAAAATCTTGAGAAAAGGATAGAAGGACAGCCACAGGTGAAGGAGGAAGCACAAGATATACAAGAACCTGATCCCCAGCCTAGTATTGCCTCCTATTACAATCTACTTGAGGGAGGAAGCATAATCCCATAGAAATTTGAAATTCCACTATTTTTTGAATTGGAGAAAGAAAGAGTGAGAACACATACGTGGATGCAAATAGTTGAATCTGAAGGAGTTGAGGATGTTGGCCATATGGAAAACAAACTCAAGGAAATGGGCAGAGAGTTGAGTGCTCTCAGAGACAGGGAAGCAATTACGAGAAGCCACCTTGAAACTAAAAATGAATTGCTAAGGAGGCAACTGCAAGAGAAAGAGACCCAGCTGGCATGCATGCCCAGCTTATCCATGGAAGCATTGCAATGCAGAACACCAGCCAAATTCTATGGCCTCTATCTAAAGGACTAAAGGTTACAATTCCAAATAAAGACTTTGGCACAAAGAGGCACAATGCCTTTCCAAGACTACAGGCAGTTCATGGACCTGTGTGACCAAAGCACCTCAGAGGATAAGGCAAAGATGGCAGAGTTATACTTACACAACATGGCCCTCACAAACATAAATGTGTGGGATCCCAATGCCGAGCTAGGGGACCTGCAATTAATGGCCATGGCCTCATGGATGAACTATGAAGAATTGAGGGCAACAGAAATAAAAAGATTGATGATAAAGGAGAAAAATGAGCCATTAATGATAAGAGCTGAGCCATCAGATCCTATGGCACTCATCAGCACACACAACCTGCTTGCCAATGACCCTCAGGTTGCCCCTATGTATCTCACCAATCAAGCACAAGCCATTGCACATTTTGAGGATATGCAAAGGCTACTTGGGAATGACTGTGTGCATGCATGCATGAGGAGATGGAACACCTTACCACACCATTTGAAGATCAGGGAATATCATTCCCCCATGAGGCTGAAGGAGGCATTGAAAAGAGTGACAATGTACAAGCACTCCATGTAGAGGCTGAAGGTCAACTAGATTGGCTTCAAACTGAGTCCCCCACTACTATTAGGCATGCTGGAAGGCAGAAGAGAAGAAGAAGAGGACAAGTAGAGGAAGGACATAGACAAGAAGACAAGATTCTATGGCAAAGAAGAGTAGATCACATCAGAAGCTTGGGATTCTAGGGAGGCCACCAGGGCCATAAAAGATGAGGAGATTGACTAGGTTGCTCAGAGGATGAGCAACACCTTTAGTAGGGGGTGATGATGAGCCTCATAAATGGGTAATTATATGGGCTCATTTTACCTCCTAACCTAGTCAAATCAACCATTCTCTTAGCTTATTATATGATTTTATGATTATATTTATGCTTATAGACTGAGTTGAGTTAGTTATTGTGCCATGTGTTCTAACATGTATTTAATGCGGATTATTGATGGATTTCGAGGTCAAAGTCAAGGATCTAGTGGAAAAATAGTAGCAATAACTCGAAATGGACAGAGGAGAGGACTTATAGGAGGGAATCCCCATCATTTATTACTCCTCACTTCGAATTCCCCTTCATTCAGCTTGGAGTACAAGCAGCCGAATCATGCGCTAGAAGGCAATCGAGCAAGTGGAGGATGACTAATGATTATCTCAAGTTTTGGAAGCCAAGCCTCCCTGATTTTAAGGAAGTTGTTGGTAGCTTCATTTTTATAAGTAGAGAGGCCTAGGGCCTCACTAGGGTCAGATTTTTGCTTATGTAAACTCTGCTCAAATTTCGAGCTTATTTTTGTGTGACAGTTTCATGTAAACTTGCTTTTTTTAATAATAAAGATGGAATCCTTTTTGAGCTAGCACTGAGTTACCTCAGAGGGATGAAGCTCTTGGGTTAGGTCCCAATCCAAGTAGCCAAGCTCCTCTTTAATTGTATTTGTATGCTTTGTTTTAGTTTGTAGATTAATTTGTTGTTAGATGTATTTCTTTTATGGTTAAGAATAGGTTGTTTTTGATGATTTAGTATTTTACTTCCATTTGTGCTTTTTGTAGTAGGTTAAGTAGTGGCCAAAAAATATTCAAAAGGCTAGCAATAGTGCCTTGGCCTCTCTTCTTCCCTCTGGGACCATGATTTGAGGCAAAGACTCTCCTGCTGCCCCAAAAACACAGGTTTTCCTCCTTCATAGGACTTCTAGTGTTTGCAGCTTTTTAGTAGGTTAATAGTCCAACTTTGCTTTGCTTTAGACCTTCTTCATCATGCTCACTTCCTGATTTGCAAGTATTCTTTCATGCTTTCCTTTCCTACAACATTTCTCAATATTTACTTTCATAGATCATAGTTTAGACCATTTTTATGCAAAACTCTGTTTTTCCTAAATGTGTTCATTTCACTTATTGCATGATTTCCTTGGTTGACTATCAGTTTCTATGCAGCATATCTCTTCCAACAGTATGCCAGCTTATCAGCAATCACATTCTCCATCTGATCCATGCCCTATAGGTCTCCCAAATCTCACCTCAATTTTGCCCTAGTTTCCTGCATTTTTCCATAGAACTTCTTCCTCTCTCCTTAAGCAAACCCAATCATCTTTCTCTCTCCTGGTGATTCATGGTAGACCTTAGGTACCCTAACACCTCATTCCAACCTTCATCCACCTTTTTCACCCACTCTCACACCCTCAAAATAGTGAAAACTGCTCTTGGCCTCCTCCTGTAGGCCTCTTATAGTTTCCCTATTTTCCTTTGTAGATTTTCCTATAGTCTTTGTTTTGAAGGCCGAGTGTGGAAAAGCCTCTATAAGGCCACCTGAGACCTCCTAGGACCCATCCACATAATCCTACATCCTCTCAAGTCCCAAAACCACCCTTCAACGCCACCTATTCGCTGCCACACTCACACACAATAAATTACATGCATGTCAAATTCACATAAAAATACATAAAAATACAAAAATATGTTTTTTGCTTATTTACTTCTAGAAATAGCATAGTTGGATGTTGCTTACTTCCTTGAGTAGGTAATGGCATTCCTTTCATGGTTTTCATAGTGCTTTCTGAAAAAGTAGAATTAGTTGGTTAATTAGGGTTCACTAGGTTTTCTTTACATTTCAGTCTTTCTCCTTTCTGCAGTTAGAATAGCATCTACAGAGTAGTCTTTCTTTCCTTTCATCACATATAGAGCTTCTTCTGGAATCCATAGAAGTTGGCTTGAGCTCCTAGTGATCTTCCGCCAGCTGACCAAATGACAACCTTGTTATAGACATTTTTGTGCCTTACAGCATTGAGCATGAAATGTCAATAATCCAAGGGATCCAAAGTCCCTAAATGAGTTGTTCCTACCCCTAAAGGAATAAGGTCAACCAATGACAGCTTCTCCCAAAAGTTCTCCACCAAAAACCACTCAGAAATGGTCAAATCAGGATCAATTCAAGAGCTCCACTAGCTGTCTGCGCTAAAATGCAGAGGTTACACTGGCTACTTGCACTGCAATGCAGGTAAAAGCACTACCAGGGTGCGCTAAGCGGGAATTGACAAATGGCAAGTTCATTCAACGAGGTGTAAAGACCCTGGAAGCTTCCAGAATCTTCCTCAATGACACTTGCCTCAGTGAATTCGACCAAGTGATGAGTAAGAGGTTCACAACCTCCAAGTGGAAGCAAGAACTAACAGAGAGAAGCCACAAGTCAAAACATGAGCTGACTCATCCTCTCTGCTCACATCTATATATGGATCTCTCACCCAGAGGTTGGAGGCTGGAATTTTGTATTTGCATAGAATTGTTGTTGGTTTGAGATTGAGATTAGTACATTGGGTGATTTATGCTTTGTTGGAGGAGAGGAAGGGATTCTTTTGCTGGGAGGTAGATGCTGGATCGGGACTCATTTGGTTGTATCTCCTCTCGAACCTTGTTTATCATATCAATAAAGCTACTTGAGTTTCTCCTATATGCTTGTATTTCAATGATGTTTTGTGATATTGGCATATTTAGTTTATATCTGATCCTAAACTAGTTATGAATGTGAATCTATATCTTTCATGTAGTTTTCCTCTCTTGTGATCTTGCAGGAACTGTGTGAAGCTGGACCAGCGAAAGAGCAGGTAGCAGGAAGTGAACGAAAGAGAGAGTGATTGGATCGACAAACTAGCGGAAGACACCGGTTAGTTACATCCTTCTTTCTCTATTTTGCATCTCGTAAAGAAGAATACTCAGATAGCTTTCCTTGTTTGTTGCTAAGGCACTATCACCTCTTAGAGTGGGATAGGGGCATTTCGAATTGGATACTTTTCCCAACAACAAATTGGCGACTCCGCTGGGGAGGGTATCTTGTTAGTTTATTTGTGTTTCTATAGCTATTCATTTCATAAACTCAAGAGTGCCGAATCGAACTGCATTTTCTATTTACAAATGCAAAGTAGAGATCAGCTACTCTAGCCCTCTCACTGGGCCTGTTTATGATCTGAGAAGCTGATCCACAAGTGCTCTAACAGCCCTTTGTGATAGATCTTAGTCCTCCTATAAATCATCCTCCTAATTGTACCTAATTGATAGCTTTTATCCGGCCAAAAACTGTAGAAAAAACTGCAAACCGTAACCCAGAACCCAGAAACAACTCTCGTTTCTGCTTCAGCGCAGACTCTGTGAAGAGGTTCTGCATTTCAACGCAGGTCCCGTGAAGGCTACCTACGCTGAATGTCAAAACCTCTGTGTTAGGAGTGCGCTGATCAGTCTTTGCCTTGTGCAGTTGTGGTTCCCTGCTTCCTTTTGCTCAGTTTTCATCTCTGTTTTTGCAGCCTGTTATCAGTCAGTGTACCTATCTGAAACCCCTTTTATTTGCCTCAATTCTGCCTCAGTTATATAAAGAAACTGTATTTGTTCTTTGTGTATTTGTTACATCATTTGCAGTTTCCCATTACAAAAGTAAACTAGTCATACTGTCGCCCCTAGATCTAGACCTGTCGTAAGTGTCATTTTGATCTTAGGAGTGAGTTTGTTTGTTGTTCGCAGTTGATTTAGCTTTTGCTTTTGTCGTTTGGTTTGAATTTATGCATTTCGAGTGCCGAAACAAGTAAATCATAAAGTGTCGTAATCGTCTTTTTGATTTCGAAAAAGGAACTTGTTTGTGTTTTCACTTGAAATCGAATTCAAATTTATATAACAGCTTTCTTTTTAGGCATCAATATTAAGAAAGTGAAAACAAATACATGCATATGTGCATTTGCATTTTGACAGTTTGTATGTTGATTTGGGGAAAAGTGCATTACTGTGTGCTCTATGCTCTTTGAGAAAAGATGGTGTCTTTATTTTGCCCTTGTAGCTAGGATTTTCATTGTTGAAAAGATATAAAAGCTTGCTTATCATCTTTAGACTGCATTTAGGAATTGTATCATACATCTCGTGGTGATCCAAAAAGGCAAAATTCTAAGAAAGATCAACCTAAAATAAATTGAATGAACTTAACAACGCTTTGTAACATAACGCACAACATAGAGGTCTAGGCTAGAGACGTGTTCCGGCGTCGTAAAACCTGGTCACTGGTCGCCTCGCTGATGGTTGGGTGATTCCTCCTGAGAGACGATAAGTGCCAGTACGGATTGTGCTCCCACGTACCGTCGCGTATATATTGGGAGACCCCTATAGGAATAAAGCCTTTATCCATAGGAAGCCATGTCGGCCGCCTTACTGATCGCAATGCACTGAACACAGCATTCGGGAAGATTGACCGCCCATACCCTAAAAAGTATTCTGCGGTTTTGCGAAAAGTTTGGCACACCCTCTACCTAGAACTCCAGAGCAGTCCCTTTCATTCCTTTTCAGACTCCTTAATGGAAAAGGTCCATCTGAGCACTTGTCACTTCAGGCTCATTAAAAATCGAAGGAGACTAGAGTCATCTTTTGCTTTTTCTCGACTCTTTAAAATTGAAAAAGCAAGTTGTGTCTAAGCATCGTTAAAATTTATTTTAAACGGAATAATCGTCACCTTTCCCTCATTGATCTTCGAAGTTAGTCTCTCTTCATCGCAAGTTCTTGTAGAATCGCTAGAAAATATTTTGGATAGACTAGATATGTCTGAACAACCGTCGACATCCAAGACTGTGTCGTCCGATACAGTGGTGGCACAGCCTCCTACTGCTACTCCAACGATGTTCAATGGTATACCATCTGTCCCGGCAAGTTATCAACAACAAGCCGGAGTCCAATCAAGGACTGCTTCCACGACATGGTTAGTTCCTATTTCTTCGTCTGGATTATCATCTGGTATTTCTTATGTTGAAACTCAACAAATTGATCCAATGTGTCTTCAAAGGCCAATCTACCCTTTAAGTACTGGATTGCCACCATATGGAGGGCAGTATGTCTTTTCATTGTTCCCTCCCGGAGAACAACCATGTGGGAGTTTACAACAAAATTCAGGTCAAACTGGAATTACGTCCAGTGGTTGGGTACCAATACTGCCTCAACAACCAAGGGTTGTATATTCAATGCAACCAGTCCACCCTGTGTCGGATATTCCCACTATACCTGCTATGGTGACTGCATCGCAAGTACAAGCGCTACCTATTGTATGTCAACCCCAAGTTTCTCAGGTTGCAATACAACAGCCTCTTGTCTCAACGACTCAATCACAACCTCAGGTTAGTGACTCCTTATCTGGAGCGACTCAGGCTCAAACAAGTACTATGAATCCTCATCTTGGTCAATCATCCAGTATTGAACAACAGCAAATGGTCCAACAACCAGGGTTGGTTCAATCTCAACAACCGCAATTCCAGCAATCATATCAAGGACCTGAGCAACAAGTCTTTGTAAGTAATGGGCAACCGCATTTCCAAAGCGGTTATCAACAACAAATTGGTTATGCCCATCAACCTTGTCAAAGTTGCCAGCATCAAATACATTATGCTGGTATGCAAAGACCCACTGCTCAGGCGATTCCATCTTATCCTAGGTATGCTTCGCCTAACCTGAATCAACAGTTGCCCTTTGTAGCAACTCTAGAATTACCAGATCTAAACCGGCTGACGAATGATCCAATTGCTTATGCCCCTTGGTGGCCAGCGATTCCGCATAAACTTCCGTCAGATATTCCTAAATTTAATGGAAATCCAGGTGAAGATCCATCGAATCATGTGATGACATTTCATCTGTGGTGTTCATCAAACACCCTAAACGATGATTCGATTAGGCTTCGCTTTTTTCAGAGGACGTTAACTGGTCCGGCAGCAAAATGGTATATCGAATTGCCTAGAGCTTCATTCAACAATTTCAGTACCCTAGCCACAACCTTTTTAACCCATTTTCAATTACCGATAAGGTATGAAACGGGAACGGAAATCCTAACCAACTTCAAACAGACAATGGCCACTCACATATCTGATCATATACATAAGTGGCGACGTCGTCGTAGGATGGTAAAAACGTACGTTCCCAATCAGCTATTAGCTGAATGGTTTATCAAGTCATTACTTCCTGCCATCACGGAAGATGTGGCGAAGGGGGGAGTCGTAATGGAAGAGCAAGTTATCGCTCATGCGCAATATCTGGACTTGGTCTATACTCAGTCTGGCACGCTCTACGACAAAATACCTGATGCCC
The DNA here is from genome assembly GCA_031772625.1 of Pinus tabuliformis. Taxonomy (NCBI): domain Eukaryota; kingdom Viridiplantae; phylum Streptophyta; class Pinopsida; order Pinales; family Pinaceae; genus Pinus; species Pinus tabuliformis. The sequence goes on along the minus strand of CM062807.1, from coordinate 852,337,423 downwards.
CTAGACCGGAATTCTCAATTCCTCCTCCTCCTAAATCAAACAATGACTCTCACGCCGGCGATGGTGTGATTGGCACGACAAACGCGAAATCGACAAAGGCCACATCCAAGAAGGCCCGTAAGATTTCAGATCAAAATGCAAAAGACGAAATTCTTGCCTCGGAAGTAAATGCCATGTCGGCCAACAAGGGCAAACAACTGAAGCAACCAGGGGGCAAGAAGAAAAAGAAAGGGAGAAAAAGGAAACCCCCTGCGGGGTGTCATATATGTGATGAGGATTATTGGACGAGAGATTTTCCACATATAGCTGAAGTTAAGAAACTCTTTAAGAGTTCAAAAACCTCAGCAGTATTGACTGATCCGTTTCCAAACCCGGGAACCAAACTGGTTGCTAATCAAAATTCTTCCCAATCCCAAGTGCTTATGTTGTCTATATCAAAGCAGCAAAATGATGCTTTGGCAAGGAATAAAGATTACGGGAATCCACAGGTGTCGAATAACAAGGCTATTGAACAACCTAGTAGTTCGACAACAACTTTGACCAAAGTTGTGCCACCCATCATTCCTGAACAAATGATAAAGTCGCCAAAGGGAGTAGTGCACAAATCGACATTTAATCCTCGTGCAAAAATAGCACAGAATTATAATATAATAGAGGACCTAGCCCAATCGCCGTCCGCTATGTCGACACTTGAGGTACCGCAAAATTGCCTCTCCCAAGAGCAAGCTTTATTATCATCAATAGGTGGGATTGACCCAATGGATTCCAATCTTGTGGCCTTTAATCATAAAGGATATGACCCTCAGTTACCAGCTCAACTAGCTTTCCTTATTCAAGTGAAAGCCCTCAACAAAACGGTTCATCGAACAATTATTGATGAGGGGGCATCTACATGCATTATGTCGATGAGTTGCTGGAAAACTTTAGGATCTCCAACCTTGTCGCGATCTTCGACGACATTAAAAGCATTCGACGGAAGGACATATACACCATATGGTATCCTAAATAACTTGAAAGTTGAACTAGGAGGGAAAACAGTAGAAATTGATGTTGAAGTAATCGACGAAAACCTTGATTACAACATCCTATTGGGAAGACCCTGGATATATGCCATGGCCGCAGTTGTGTCGACCTACTTCAGGAAGATTGCATTTCCCTTCCAAGGAGGAATTACAATTGTCAACCAACAAACATTTCTCTCCAACAGTTCACAAGTTACGGGAAGCATTCCAATGATCCATGGAAGCAATCATTCGCTCCAAAATATCGGAGTAGGTCTCCTAAAAGACCCTTCCCTAATGGGTACTTTTGCCCTACCGCCTCCGAGTAATCTGGCGGAAGTGGCCACGGTGGAATATGAAACCTTCTATATCTAATGGATTTGGATTCCGAGGACGGTTCTTATCTCGTGTCAACCTCGTTAAAAAATGAAACAAGGAGTCATGAGGATAGTTCTTTTACTGTGTCAACCTCATTAAAAAGATGAAACAAATCCCCTTTTTGAAATCTCAAAGGTAAGCCTTCATTCCAACCACCGAGTTGAATGTAATGAAGCTTGGGGGGCATGCAAACTTATCATTGAGCAGTTTTAACACATAGTTCATGCTCATTAAAAAATAAACATAAGATCGAGCAAGTGTTTCAATTTGCATTTAAGCTCGTTAAAAAATGAACTATCCTCCGGTAAATAACCACTGCGAATGTAAATTTATCAGCCATTAAAGCCTTGGTCGTGTTTGCACCGTCACCTCCACTTTTCCATTGGCCGATCATTCACCTCCATTTGATTGTTTACCCATTTTGAGGAACAGCTGCGAAGAGTGATTTCACTAGCCATCCTTGTGACACTGCCGTGATTGGAAAATTCCAACTCTTACCTGGAATCAGCTGCTACCCATTTTATCACTCGTTCCTCAAAAGACGAGTCTTCTTTAAGCTCTTTTCATCTGACTCATAAAATACGAAAAGATTGCCAAGTTTTGGCCTTCCAGCTCGTTAAAGCGACTGGAAGTGCTATCCCTCCTCTAGATTTTAATCTTTTTGGACCTGAGGGATTATTGCACAAAAAGATCGAGCGCTTGTTTTGTTCGGCTCGTTAAAACTATCGAAAATTCATCCCTTCTGTATTGTTTTATACTTTTTCGGACTTAAGGGATTAGATGACGAAAAAGGAACTTTGGAGTTATCTTTACGTACCTTTTCAGACTCTCTAAAATTGAAAAGGACCGAGTTATCTTTGTCGTTAGACTCGTTAAAAGCATTAATAGTGACAAACTTGTCTTTAGACGAGAACGAGTTTCACTATCGCTAGGCTCGTTAAAACATAGCGATGGGTTTGCCCGAAGGGAAAATTATAGAACAAGCATATGTTATCCTCCTCAAGCTTGACAAAAATAAAGAGGTACTAGTCAGAAATGACTGGGGAAAATTGGGAAGAAACTCAAAGAACTTTTATTGGTAGCAAGTCGCTCTTGAACATGACACTTCCACTCCGTGCCTGAGTCGGGTTGGGTTGTTTCATTCACCGGTCACATCACCATGGTCTCGCCAATACCATCCATCATTGGGGTAAATGCTACCAATCCATCACACAAGTGTCGCCGATATGTTCAAGAGAAGTCATCCAGAGAAGTCAATCGTGTCCCATCCACTACCATACATTATCCTTCATCCTTTCATGACCGCCACCCTGAACCATATATCATCAGATCGTTTTCACCTCCATCAAAATCATTTGCTCCGTTCCGTGTCACTGATGTGGGATACATTAAGGCCCTCCTTTGACAGATCGCTTCTTGTCGACATCAGCTCATTATCCAAGAAGTTGATCTAGGAACACCCCCTTCAGTACTTTGAAGCTTGCATGCCTCAATGGCAAGTTTCTCACTTCCGGCGACAGGTATACATCAATGACCTTCGACCAGAAGATTTTGTGTGGTGTTCGACGCCAAGTCCTTTATTCACACCACGTGAATTGTACTGCAATACCTTGAGGGTCATTATCATTATCGGTGATTCCTCTCGCGCTTGTTAACAGTTTACATCATTCACTGGTAATCAAGCGATGTCTTTCCATGTTCGACTTCAGAACATTTCTCACATGGATCGACTTGTACTTAGAGTGAAGATCGAACGAGATTGAAGACCCCGGATCTAGTTTCATCCATCCGGGCTGCGATATATATTCAGGAAAAATAAAGACATTGACATGTACAGCATTGCAGCAGATAATCATCCTACCAAAAGGATGATGATTTCATCAAAATCATCAGTCTACCATCAGACGATTGTCTGTTCTATGTACAGAAAAATGAATTTATAAAGCTGAGCATGGGAATGCCCGCCTCAGCTAGATTATGAAAGCAGTATGAAAAATAATGTATTGTATTGTATCTTATTACAGGTCTCCTCCCAGCATCAGAAGAACTTCGGATCCTCCTAATAAAGCATTTCACCTGATAAACGGCCTCATACTTTAGGGGGCAACTGTTATAGACATTTTTGTGCCTTACAGCATTGAGCATGAAATGTCAATAATCCAAGGGATCCAAAGTCCCTAAATGAGTTGTTCCTACCCCTAAAGGAACAAGGTCAACCAATGACAGCTTCTCCTAGAAGTTCTCCACCAAAAACCACTCAGAAATGGTCAAATCAGGATCAATTCAAGAGCTCCACTAGCTGTCTGCGCTGAAATGCAGAGGTTACACTGGCTACTTGCACTGCAACGCAGGTAGAAGCACTACCAGGGTGCGCTGAGCGGGAATTGACAAATGGCAAGTTCATTCAACGATGTTTAAAGACCCTGGAAGCTTCCAGAATCTTCCTCAATGACACTTGCCTCAGTGAATTCGACCAAGTGATGAGTAAGAGGTTCACAACCTCCAAGTGGAAGCAAGAACTGACAGAGAGAAGCCACAATTCAAAACATGAGCTGACTCATCCTCTCTGCTCACATCTATATATGGATCTCTCACCCAGAGGTTGGAGGCTGGAATTTTGTATTTGCAGAGAATTGCTGTTGGTTTGAGATTGAGATTAGTACATTGGGTGATTTATGCTTTGTTGGAGGAGAGGAAGGGATTCTTTTGCTGGGAGGTAGATGCTGGATCGGGACTCATTTGGTTGTATCTCCTCTCGAACCTTGTTTATCATATCAATAAAGCTACTTGAGTTTCTCCTATATGCTTGTATTTCAATGATGTTTTGTGATATTGGCATATTTAGTTTATATCTGATCCTAAACTAGTTATGAATGTGAATCTATATCTTTCGTGTAGTTTTCCTCTCTTGTGATCTTGCAGGAACTGTGTGAAGCTGGACCAGCGAAAGAGCAGGTAGCGGGAAGCGAACGAAAGAGAGAGTGATTGGATCGACAAACTAGCGGAAGACACCGGTTAGTTACATCCTTCTTTCTCTATTTTGCATCTCGTAAAGAAGAATACTCAGATAGCTTTCCTTGTTTGTTGCTAAGGCACTATCACCTCTTAGAGTGGGATAGGGGCATTCCGAATTGGATACTTTTCCCAAAAACAAACCTGAAGTGAGAACTAGTACTTGTGCATACAACGTCGACGCTTCCAAGTTTGTTACGAACTACCGGGTTGATAAGAGTAAAGTAGGCTGCCCAAGAGTTGCAGCATTATTTCTGCAATACTGGTGCTCACCATGAGGTAGTCTGCAACATTTTTGGTGCTACCCTTCTTGTACTTCATATTAAAATGGAACTATCACAAGTATGTGGACCATTTCTGATGGTGATTGTTCTGCAACTTCCCTTGTGTGTGTATGAACTGCAGGGGTCAGTGGCCTGTGTGGATGATCGTTTCCTTCCCCATAATGTAATTCTTCCATTGTTGGAAGGACTTCACAATGGAATACATCTCTTTATCATAGGTGGGATACTTACAAACTATGTCTGAAAGTGTCTCACTGTGATATTCCACTGTATGCCCCTACTAAGTAAGAACTGCACCAATAGCATAGTCGGAGGCATTTGTCTCGATCTCAAATGGTTTCTGCAAGTTTGGTAATGTGAGCACTGGTGTAGAGAAGAGGAGATGCGTCAACTCAGCAAATTCCTTATGTTGGGATTCGAACCAAAATAACTTTTCTTTCGTTGTGCCCTTGGTGACTTGACTTAAAAGCCAAGTGATATTAAAGAACCCAAACACAAACCTGCAATAGAAATTGACAAGACCCAAAAAGCTGCGGAGCTCTATTAGAGTGGTTGGGGCTGGCCAATCTTGAATGACTTGTATCTTCGTTGGGTCCACATGTACACCCTTCTTATCATTTATGTACCCCATATATTGAACCTGGGTCATGCCAAAAGTGCATTTATCCAAATCAGAACACATCTTGTGTTGTTGTAGGGTTTGAAGGACCTGTCGAATATGGTGGAGGTGCTCTTCCCAATTCTGGTTGAAGATTAATATGTCATCTAAATGCACCACCACGAATGCATTGATGAAGGGTCACAAGATGTCATCCATCAATATCATGAAGGTTGTAGGGGCATTTGTCAACCCGAAAGGCATGAAAAAACATTCGAAAAGTCTCTCCTTGGATTTGAATGGATTCTTCCACACATTGAAGGGTTCGATAGGAACCTAGTGATAATTGGACTTCAAGTCAATCTCACTAAAATACTTAGCCCCATTGAGCTGGTCCAGAAGGTCATCAATCTATGGGATTGGTACCTATTCTATAAAATGATCTTGTTTAGCACCCGATAGTTAATAAAGAGTCTCTAGGTCTGATCATTCTTCTATACCAATACAATTGGGCTCCCAAAGGGTCATAAGCTTGGCCTAATGTTCCCTTTCTGTAACAACTCTTGAATCTGCCTCTTGATGTCATCGTTCTCCAAAACATAGTGTCGATAGATATGTCCATTGGGTAGTGGTGAGCTCGGGGTCAGATCGATGGAGTGCTTGACCTGATACTCCAAAGGTACCCCTATAGGTGAGAAGAAATTTTCCCTGTACTCCTCCATGACCTTGTCCATTTGCTGCTACTGTGCAAAGCATCGCTATCTAGAAGTCGTGACCACAACCTTCTCCTTTCCCTTAGGGCGAATCATAAGGAAAACAATTTTCGTGGTCTGGGAAATGATCTTGCTACATTGCTTTGCAGTGATCAAAGAGATGGAGGTAGGCAGAGCTACCTCCGGTATCATGTAAAACTTATCGCCCAAAGAAATAATCACATAGCAAGGTCTAGACTCATATACAACATGTCGCTTCCACAAGTATGGTTGTCCTAATAATACATCAGAAACTTCAAGAGGAGTAACATCACATAGAACCTCATCCGTGAAGGGCTTGATGCTATAGGGAAGGTGATACTCCTAGCTGACGTAGAGATCTCATCCTTGGTGAAACCACCCGATGGTGTACGATTGTGGATGTGTTGTAGTCGGTATACCTAGCCGCTTCACGACCTTTGTTGAAATGAGGTTCTTTTGGCTCTTGATGTCAACAATGAACTACATCAAAGAACCCTTCACCCACATTTATGAGTGGAAGAGGCATTCCCTCTCCTCTAGATCTTCAGGATCATTCTTCTGAATCTTAATGGTGGTCAGAGTGGCACTGGGCTCCGTGTCAATGATTTTCTTCCCTTTTTCATTCCCCTTGTCGGGTTCCGACTTAGAGTCACAACATGCATCTGATTCAGAAGCCTTCGTCTCGACCACCAGTGATTTCTTGGCCCAAAACTCACTTGCATTGTGAGTGGAGCTCTTATGGAACTCACACGATTTTCCCATGTCCTTCTTTTTCTTCATGGTGTTGTTCTTTTCTTGTGGCTTTGGCAGGTTTTCGTGGGTTGCCTCACCTTATCTTTTTCCTTTTCTCTGTGGTTTGGGGGCACCTTTTCCTTGCTTTGGATTCACAGATCCAAAGTCTCGCTTCTTCGATTTAAACTTCTACTCAATCTAAACAGTGTATCGGTACGTCGTGCCGAGTGAGGAGATGTCTAGGAACTCCATCTCGTCCTGGATGTACTTGTGTAGATAGTCGTGGTACTTGAGTGCCAAATGCTTCTCAGAATCCTTGATACCCAGCTTCTTGCAAAGGGTATGGAAAACATTTGTAAACTTTGGCACATCTTGGTCCCTTCCCTACCGCAGCATGGTCCACTTTATGTATTTTTCTTCATAGCTCCCGACAGGGTATTATTTTTCCTTGATGGTGTCTCGAAAATAATTCTAAGTGGGTGCAGCTAAAAACAATGATGATTCCCTCTCATCCTTTTGTTCACAGTAGGTTTCCCACTATTCCTTGACGTGTGGGGAGATTTGAGAAGTGCAAAAGTAATCTTTTCCCAATTGGAAAAGTCATGAACTGAAAAATATCCTTCCAACATATTTAACCATTTATCTACGACATCTGCATCTATCTGGCCCTCAAATATGGGAATATCAAAGTTAACTTGTACCTTAAAAGGAGTGGTGCCTCCAGAGTGGTTGTTGGATGAAGATGCATCACCTGTGGGTAATCGTCAAAGAATCTAGGAAAAGTTATCCATCATCGCATTCCTTTCTCACTCGAGGGCTTCCTTGAGCAATATTTTGAAAGGATCTCCTGCCCCCTCACCTTTATTTTCTTCTGCCATGGGAGGTTATTGGGTTCTGCAAGGCTGGTCTTGCAAAGGTTCAACCAGATCGAGCCCTAACTCCTTATACCCTGAACTTGTTGGGGACATGCAAATAAAAACATAGAAAGAGTAGACCACTCTGATACCACTGATCCGAACATGCAGGGAAAACAAAATACAGAAATACCCATATAAACAGAGATGCAACATAAATAAAACATCATTTCATTAATATTGAAGAATTAAAATATGCTTGCATACATAAATAATAATAAAAACTAGCTCGAGTGAATACGATGATCTGGACTTATGCAGGAACACAACAAAATACAGAAATACCCAAATAGAAAGAGATGCAATAGAAATAAAACTTCATTTCATTAATATCAAAGAACTAAAATATGCTTACATACAAAAATAAAAGTAAACTAGCTTGGGCGATGGTAGCCTATCTTTGAGAAGAGATGTGGCGGCAACATGCCTCTGAACTATGTTACAATGAGGCTCAAAAGCTTATTTATTATTCAGAAACAATGGAAAAACCTAAACATCTAAAATCCTAACCCTAGGAGATGAAGCACCAGAACTGTGGGCCTCATTTGGGTAAATTGGTACATCAACTTCCCGGGGTCGTAACTTTGTCATACGATCTTTGTTTTGCTATCATAATACCTCATTTCGAAGATCTCAAAGAGGAGGCCGGAAAAAAATTGGTGCATTGGTTATGGACTTTTTTGATCTCTCCATTTTCCCTAAAAACATATTTTCGTCCCTCAAAATGGCTCCAAAAGTTTAAGACCCGAAAAACTGCCAAAAATAGTAAGTTGTGCTACAATTAAGGAAACTGAAAAGAGACAACAGTGGAGGTCCAAGTGGAATAGACAGGTGGCCACCAATATCCACCTGGATAAAAAATAGTCTTGTCATAGCTAGAAAATTGACTCACTCAATTTAAATAAAGAGGAAAAGAATTTCATTTTGTGTCTAATGTTGTCCGTATGAGCATTTATATCCTCCTTTATCAACAAAGTTCAGGCAAGCACACAAACTCAATGTGTGGTGTATGGGGAAACTTATCTATTGGTTGCACACATTTAAGTTGGTAGGCCCGTGCCATGTTTGACCCTGGAAATCCATGACAAAGGTAGTCAAGGTCCTAGGCACAAGTAATGGGATTACATGACACATATATCATGTGTGATGCCTATAACTTCTAGGGAAAGAAAATCAACTTTGTGTGTTGGCATGGCCCATTAGGATCTGTGATAATAATATAAGGTGAGGAAATTAATTCCCAAAATCATCACCAATATTGTTGATATATCCTTCAATAAAATTTACATTTTGAATATCATTATGCTCTGCATTTCAATGAGCATCTACCACAACTTGGGGACCACTTCATAGCCATAGAAATCCTTTACCTTTGGCTAGTGTAAGACCCATGGATCCACTTCCATAAAACAAATACAAAACTATTTATGGGCCATATTCTCTCAAATTTGTTGATTTTTCTATTAGAGGGTAAAGTTTCTCTTCCTAATAAGTATTTGTTTCAAAGCGAGAGTTTGCTTATATTTAAAACATGAGTCCTCGTAAACATTATGTTTTAGATGAATTATGATGCAATACATACTCTCCTCCAATTGATGTTTTTACAATATAAATGTTTATATTATTTACAATTATCACCAGTATGATTGATATATCATCCAATCGGAAAGGTCACATGAACCCTGGGTGCGATATGAATCGAAAAAATAATGTAGTGTAGTTGTAACACTCATTACTTCTAGAATATTATCAATAATTTTTGACATAATAGGTTGAAGCAACTTTGGCTTGTAAGATGATGTTACAAAATGAATCATCAACATTGAGAATCTTTTTTCATCTCTTTTTACTCTTAAAGAAATATGTTTGAGGAATCTATTGTGAGTATGAACATCATTGGCAAATAAACTTGAAGTTGGATGTTGCCAACACTCTTGCAAAATTGCTAGCGCCTTTCAAGCTCTACCAATATGCCATTAGTATTTTTATTGGAGATTGCCAATGATATTTCAATGCTATAAGATGTCTCCAAGGAATCATTTATGAATTGCAAGAGTCATTTTAGAGTCCATGACAATAGGATCTCCAGCAGGTTTACATTCTAGTTTGTGACCTTCACACCAATGCTTGGTTTGGAATTTCAATGAGTAGTTCCTTTTCTTTCAAGTTCCCAACACAATTTCACAAGACCATGGTCATGGTTCTTCAAGGATGAATTTAAAAATTCAAACGAGTGCATTAAAAGTTATATTCAAAGGCGAACATGAGTTCCATGTTTTATATAAGTCCAAGAATGAAATATGAACTATCAAAAGATAATGCACAAAACCCGGACAAAAAAAAAATAAACTATCATGACCATGGTTCATTTGTGAGTTGCATTCAATGATGATTGGGGCATTTCAAAGAGTGGATCTAAGTAATACAATAGAAACATCCATGAGAATTTGGAAAAGCAAAGGGGGACCCAAAATTTTAAATGGACAGCGTGACAAATTTGGGTGGTGTTGTAGTCACTATAACATATTCATATAAGAAAATCCTAAAACTATTCTCTATGAAGCACCCTGTATTCCCATAAAAAGGAATAGATGAGAGACAACATACTTAATAGAAGGTGAATTCTGCTTCTAGTCCTTAAGTTAGTATTTTCCTTCCTCAAGCTACTTAGAAACTAGTTCCTTTCCATCTACTTTGACTATCCATTTCTTCTTCACTCTCCTGAACATATTTTAGCTATGGGTCCTTGACCTCCTTAGCTTTTCATATCTTCTATAATAAAATTAGTCTCGAGGAAGCATGAAAATGACCATGATTATGCCTAACCATGTGAGAAAAAAAATGGAATCTACCATTAATCTATTCACTATATTCATAGGAAATCTCCAAATACTAGTTCCACTTCCTCAAGCATACCTTCCCTGGTATCAACCTTGACCTATACCCAGGCCCATCTCTAGTCCATATTAGTACTCCATTTCTCCTTCTAATGGATAAACATGGAAATTTTACTTCCTTTGGTTTCCAAGATTGTTTTTTTGCCAAAATAACATTAGGAACCTTAGGATCAAGATACTCATGTTGCAATTCCAATATGTTGACACTCACATTGTGACTCCTTGTTACTACAACTCTCCTTTATGTCATTGTTGCAAATCACTCCATCATAGCCCTAAAACCCTTAGCCAAGTGGCTATTGATGTAACTATGGACAATTATTGTGCATATCACCTCAAATGCATAGTTGTCACCAATAAATTTCCCAAATTGTTCAACCAACCAATCTCCTAACACAAGAAAATGACAAGGGAAATTAGTTTCTCCACAAGGAAAGTGTGGCCTAACTTCCACTTTCCATACATCTGATTGATTTAGTGTTGCCTAAATTTATATCTTCTAAAGTAAATTCACTCTAACTAGATAGAATAGTCAGAATTAATTACTTTCCATCGAAATGTTAATATAGTTGAAATATTTGTAGAAGTAGGACAATAAGGGACACACCTAGTAGTGAATTAATCACTCTAAATTTGAAGGCTAGTTTGTAGTTGTAATTTAGTTCTTTCAATACAAATTCCCATTTATTTCCATCGATGGTGTCTTGATTGGCTAGCATGTTGATTTTGCTTTAATCAATGCCTCCTCTAAAGAGGTAGCCCCCCCCTCTTTAGCTAGGAAATGTCTATACATTGTAGTGTGGATATACTTTTATTTGTATTTCCTTATTTCCAATAATTCCTATATTTATGGTACTGTTGCAACTTTGATTTTGTTATTCACTCAATGATGCAACACTAACATTTTTTCTAGGTATTTACACATTGTTGCAACTCTTGAACATATACATAGCTCAATTTTTCCACTACTACCATAATGGCATCATGTTGTTTAGATGTCTTTGTAAATCCCTTGATGAATTCCATGGATATGACTTCCCATTTCCACTCAGGGATTGGAATTGGTTGTAATAATCTCACTTGATGCCTACATTCGATGTTGATTTGTTGGTATTCTATGCGCCTAAAAATATAATTAGTTCTTTCCTTCTTTATTTGTAGCCAATATTATAAATTCTTTATGGTTGTTATCATTCTCTTGTAACCAATATTACCTAAATAAGGTATTTTATGAAACTCATCCATTACGAGAATTTTCAAGTTGATCACATAAGGCACATATGATCTATCTTTGAAGAATAACATAATGTCACTAGTTAGCTTGTAATTCTTGCTTATTGTTCACTCTATTTTTTTATAATCATTCCTTCACATACTAGAAGTTCTCATCATGTAACAATGTTTCTTTAATCTTTTCTTTGTTGTGAATTTCACAAGTTCTCATGGCTTGTAAGTGAACTACTTGTATACTTCCACTAAGTGCATCTGCTACCTATTTTTCCTTACCTTTAATAGGCTTGTTTTCAAAATAAAATTCACTAATAAAAGCCAACCATCTGGCTTGTCTAGCATTTAACTTAGTTTGATCAAACAAGTATCTCAGTGCTCCATGATTCAACATTAACACAAACTTTCTCCTAAGCAAGTAGTGCCTCCACATCTTTAGTGCATGCACAATTGCTTCCAGCTCCAAGTCATGAGTCACATAGCTATTGTCATGCTTTGTTAGTTTACTTTACTCATAGAATATCGCATGTCCTTTCAGCAAGATTCCTCCTAGTCCTTCCTTGCATTATTCTGTGCAAACTAGGAAATTATTCTATAGGTCTGCATCTTCGTGGGATAGTAGGAATAAAGTAGTGATTAAACATCGATTAAGCATCTTAATTAAGAGAATTATTAATTAATCCCATGCATACCATTCATCATATTTAAGGTGGAAACACATTATTTTAATTATTCTAGTTATTTCATCAATTCAATGAAACATATAATAAACCACGATCCATTCCTCACACATCTTACAATTTGATTGAACTTGCCCATAAGAACATGAATATCAATTAAATAAGCACGAATACACAGGTACTCATAACTATACAAGAAGTGTTGTTATCCATCTATCACAGATTGCTAATCGTCTAAGAAAAAAATGAGCTAATAAATTTAGAAGGCATTGTTGTCAACTAAGAAAGCATAATGCATAGTTTCTCACATCAATCATGAACTAAATATTCAACAACACAGTCGAAACATTCATTAAAAATCATAGAATCATAAGATTTCATACTAGTCATAAGCATAACATTGAACATCATGGTTCATAATTCAAATATGCAATTGTAATATACTTATCTATATATCTTGAACTAATTGGAAACTAAAGGAGGGGCTTCCACTCTCCACCCAACCATAGGCTAGCTACACAACAAAATTCTTGCAGTCGATCACCCTTACACTGGATCCATTATTTGAGGAAATCTTCATTCAAGGAATTCACACCAATTTCTTGGTTTAACACTCAGAATATGGAGCCCATTATTCATGTGATTTATCAACTTTCCTCTAATAGTAAGCATTAAGGTGGTTTATCAGTTGTACCTACAACAAGCACTAGGGTATTTTATGTAGAGAATTCCTTGTAGATTCAAACTGCAGATTGTAATATGTTAAAATAATTAACTTGAATCTACTATACTCATCAGCAGAAAGAATAAACATTCGATGAAATCACGAAGCATATAAGAGAAATAATCCAATCACACATAACACAATGATTTTCTAGGGAAAGCCATAGCTAAAAGCCTTTGCTATCTGTATATTGCATTAATCAAAAAATATGAGAAGATTACAATGTCTTTCTCAAGACCGAGAAACCTCTACACTATCTCTATTTATCTCACTACCAACCAGTGCACAAGCTTCTCTTAGCACACCTTTCTCTCACACGCTCCACGAACAAACTTATGATTCATATTGCTTGATCTCACCAACTCGTGATTACAAAAACAATGATTAAACTTGTGCCTCCATTCCTCCTTTTAAAGGAAATTCAAATGGCTAAAATTAGTGAGTTTTCTAATTAAGGAATGATTGATTTTAGGCATTCTTCTAATTGCATATACCATCTGTATAATTTAGATGATTTTATAACTGATAGTACATTGTCCCTAAATTCCAATCTCAATTGGGTCTTTCTCTGATCTTACATGCATGAGTTAATTATGAGTGAATCTTCAGTTTACTAGTTGAGCAGTGTTCGCTACACCCCACTATTGCAGGTTACACCCCACTACTGGATCTCCCACTAATTACTTCATCAGTTGGAACTAGTTTAACTAAATTTAACTCAGTTAAACTGAATTAAATAATTACAACTCAAAACAACTCAACTTGTCCCCTAAAATTTAGGAACCGCTCAACATGACTCTAGATAGACTCCCAACTCGAATTAACTAAGTCAACTAAGTCAAATTAACTTAGTTAACTATTACAAGTTGCTATGATAAAGTTAATTCAAAGACAAATTAAATTAGGAATTTTTTCTTGATTCTATTTTTAACATTTATTGTTGTTTTCAATCTTTTATCAGTTGTTCCTAACAGTAAACACCACAGTGACCCACACTCTCTTTCAAGTTCATTTATAGGGATTCACCCAAGTTTTAGATGGGGTATTTATCAGTCTTAGGAGTTGAAATCCATTGTCCAAGTGTTTTATCAATTGTATTTTCATAGCAAGCACCACAGGGATCTAATATCCATTTTCCAAATTGTTTATCGGCTACTTAGAAAGCACCATAGTGACTTATAATTATGTGTCCAAGTAGTTTATCAGCTATGCAACAAACACCATAGGGATTCAGTCATCCACTGAACCTCTCGCTGACCACACAAGCTTAAACAACACAGTCTAGTGGCCTCATAGATAATTCACAGGGTATTCGCCCAAAATTTGAGGGGTATACCTCATACTTATGGCTATGCATACTAGCTAAGAGACCACTTTGTCTTTTGCAGTCAGTAGTGACAACCCACGAAAAAATAACCAACCAAACAACTTGTGAACTTGCAAACCAATCAACGAGAACCAACCCATAGCCAAAAGACTATTTTTCCCAAGAGATCCCAGTCCCTCTTCAGCCGTGCGTTTATATGTTTCATCCTAGCATCCCTTCATGTGTTTGAGAGGTTGTCAACATGTCTCCTTGATGCAATATGGGAAAAAGGGCACATTTTTTTACTCCATTGCCTCTAATCACATCTTATATATTGACTATCAATAAGTAGCTAGTTTGGGTATGCAGTCAATGTCCCACTAATTTTAGTGTTTAAGTTCAAGGTCGATTTCATGGATTTCTAAGCAAGCAACTCCATCAAATATTGGGATTGAAAAGGTCATCTTCTCCTTCAATCTACAATTAAATTAAATGTTAAAACACATTATATCATCTAGTCATGGCTCTTGTGCCTACTCTAGCATTACAATCATAGAGAAATGGGGTAAATGTGATAACATTAAATAGGTTTTGATACTATTAGTTATCAACTATATTTTCAATTGTGTTATCCAAGTGTTTTATCAAGTGTATTTTCATAGCAAGCGCCACAGGGATCTAATATCAATTTTCCAAATTGTTTATCGACTACTTAGAAAGCACCATAGTGACTTAGAATTCCGTGTCTAGGTAGTTTATTAGCTACACAACAAACACCATAGGGATTCGGTCATCCACTAAACCTCTCGCTGACCACACAAGCTTAAACAGCAAAGTCTAGTGGCCTCACACACAATTCACAAGGTATTCGCCCAAAATTCGAGGGGTATAACTCATACTTATGGCTATACATACTAGCTAAGAGACCATTTTATCTTTTACCATCAATAGTGACAACCCATGAAAAACCAACCAACCAAACAAGAGGGTCTCATACACCAATTTACATAATAATAATTTACATCATCAAGTAATGAAAAAACTTTAAAATTAAAATTAAATTTTTATTATTAAATTTTTATTTTAAGATAAATATTAATTACCATTTTATCATATTCAGGTGGCTATTTTATAATAGTTAAGCAGAGAGATTTAATCCTATGAATCTCATGGTCCAATCCCAAACAAAATGATATATCGTGAGAGCTACTCAAATGCGATTTCTTCGGTTGGAAAAAAAAACTGCTGTGCTTTCCATTGTGTGTCGTAAAACATTCAATATGCCCAGCAGAATGTTTCATTTAAGTGCAATTCCTTCATGGCGCTGACAGATGATGACTCAATTGTCGGCCACGCAATACAATGTGCATCATGGTGGGCCCGTCCTTATAATACACACGTCGGCGAAAGGTGTCCCGTAGGCCACAGAGTGGACCAGGGCACCGGCCCTCCCATCCGACCATGAGACTTCACCGGAAGAAACAAGAAGTGGATGGGCAGCGCTGCAAGTAAAAGTAGCGCAAAAATCCATTTATTCATCCTTTATTTGAAGTCAAATGAAGCAGTCAGTGAGGTGGGAAAATATGTTTTAGGGTTTATGGGACCGCCTCATTTGTGGGTCCACACAGTTCAGTTTACTAATTTTAATAGTGTTTGTGGGACCGCTTAATTCTGAGTCCACAGAATTATGGAATTTTTAGTCATATAAGTGGTAATCTCTTATTTTTCCAGTAGTACTTTTTGAGTAGGTTGCGGAATTGTTTGTCAAAAATGGTCGGAATTGGGTAAAAAATTTTCAAAAAAAATTGTAGGACAGTGTTTGAATTGTATTTTTGATGGTGGAAATAGATTCAGCACCATCAAAAACGTCTAGTACACTTAAAATTTGGAAGTTTAACAATTATAACTTGGATTTACAAAAAAATTTACCAAATTTTCTCTAAATATGATTGGAATTTCTATAACTTTCCAACCAACTCCTCCGCCTCGTTAGACTACACATTTATTTTTCACCAACCACATTCATTCAAACACTTGAATTCACCCACTCTTGCAAATTTGCTGTAGCAGACGGAGAGCATAAGTCGTTTTAGAAATACTAGACGAGGAAGGCGGCATTGGAACAGTAGAAGAAGAAGAAGGCAGCCCCGGTCTGTTTTGTTTCATTTATACTCTTTTTTCTAAAGCAGGAGTAGGTGACATTTTGTAACTTAGTTTGCAGGAAAATTTGCCAATGGAGAAGGAGAATTGGATTCAATTTTGGTTGCCAAATCATACGAAGTCACCAGAAAAGGCTGCCCACCACGAATCCTGCATTGCTCCGGTGAAAGGCTTCACAGTTGTTAGTACCAAGAAGAAATGGATGCTATCATATGAGTGATCCCAATTTTAAAGGTAAGTCATAAACAAGACTTGCTGGCACTCATGGATTAAATATTATTCTTTTTCTCAAACTATTTTTTTCCTAGATAACTGTGTAGGCAGAAAAGAAAGAAATGGGAGTAATGGGAAATTTCAAGAAAAAATGGCTTGAAAAGGTAATTGATTTTTCTATAAAATAAATTTTGATTATCAATTCTCTAAATCTATATCTATATCTATTATTTCTCAGGGAAACTTCTATATGAATAAATTTTGAAATAATTTAAAAATTTTAAATTTAAGTTTTGAGAAGAACATATGTTTTAAGGAGGAGGTGAATCTAAATTTTTTGATGAATTTTATTTGGAAGAGTTTTTTATTTTTCATAGTTAGAAGTTATGTAATATTCAAAATAAATTAGAAAAAAATTGAGCCAAAAGCATAGTTGTTACATAATGGAAAATGTTTAAAATATTTATTATCAAAAAGTATTTAAGATGTATATTATGGAATTTTTTTCCTGATTTCATTCAAATTAGTATCTTATTGAATTTGAATCCTAAACTCTATAACTATGGCCTAAATGTACGTCTACCAACTATTATCAATGTATTGAAATTTCACATTTTAATTCACATGGTAATTACTTCATTGAAAACATGTTAAGGATATTATTATATTGATTGTAATTATATCAATTTATGAAATACCTCATTGTGTCATGACTCCATTTCATTACCACCATTTCATTACCAACTGTAATTTAGATAATGAAAAATGTTTCTCCTATAAAATTTCTCATCTTTTATGTTGTTTTTCTAGTGAATGTAGAACTAGAGAAAAAAAATTCAAATATGGTAACTACTTCCAATGATATTATAGTCTTCTTCAGAGCATTCAATATAACATTTAGAGCATATTAATCATCAAGTAGTTACACTTGAAAAATCACAACCATAAACAATGAGCAGAAGAGATCACAGTAGAGAATAAGACAAGAGACACTAGAAATTAGGTCAATGACCAGGGAAAAACCCACTAAGGGAAAAACCTAATCAATCTTTCCTTATGAGAGAGATTCCAATTCAATTTGTCTAATAATAACCAGTCAAAGGTCAACTTTTGACCATTCAAAATCAAGTCAAACTTCGTCAACAGAGAGATATTATCACTGATTTTGTCACTGTAAAATACCAATCAAAGTCTAGTCAACATTTAGTCAAAGTGAAAATTTGTAGTAGCTTAGTCAGCAAAAGTAAAATGTAGTCAACACAAAAGGAATAGGCCAAAGTCAATAGTGCCAAAGGTCAACAGAGCGAAATCAACAAGGTCAAGAATCAATAGACTGAAGTCAACAAAATATTTGGCCCCCTTCACAATTTTGTCAAATAACTAAAAAATGCTAGGTCAAAGACAGTTAACACACTTGACAGAAGTCTTCCTTTTTCTTACTTTACACGTGTGAGTCAATTGTAGTAGATCAGATGAGTTTTTTCATTTGATGATCCAACACCAAAATTACCTCCAATGTGGCTCTATTTATAGTGGTCAATGTGGAGGGTCATGGCCCTTTAAAGCCACCATTTTACTATGGAGTTGACCTGATCTTTTAGAAGCTAACTTGACTAGCATAAAAAATTAAATTTGTCTCCAATAATTTGCTAATGAAACTATTGATTGAAGCTACATTTTTCAACATTCCCTCTTAGCTGGGGAGGTACTCTTCATTCTCTCTCTCATAATCCATCTCCCCAATGAAGTCATAGGTCTCATCAAATATAAAAGAGATATCAAACTCATCATAAGGAAATGTATACAATCCAATCTCTCTCATAGAGAATACCAGAGAATAACTTTCCTTATGGTGTATACTTGATCATGAGAGATGAATATACTTGATCTATTTATGTTCTGATATATCATGAAACAAATGGTTCTCTCATAGCCTTGCTTAGCTTTGATTGTCACAATATAAAATAGTTGGTTCTAACTCATGTCTAAACAATCATGAGAACATATTTTGAAACCAAATTGCTTCTTGATAAGTTGAATTAGCCACAATATATTTATCCTTAGTTGTACTAAGAGAAACAGATGTTTGCTTCTTACTTGACCATGAAACCATTATAGACCCCAAACTGAAACAGAACCTAGATTCTTTTTTCCTATCCTTGGAGCATCATGCCCAATCAACATCAGTAAAACCATGCAAATCCCATTCTCCATTAGAGACATACATTAAACCATATTCAATAGTGCCACAGAGATATCTTAGAATGTGCTTAGCAGCAATCCAATGTACGTGATGAGGCTCAACCAGAAATTGGCTCAAAGTGTTAACAACATAACAAATATCAAGCCTAGTGTTATTCAAGAAGTTTAAGGGTCAAACCAACTTGAATTTTCTTCAAATTTGTTTTCACCAGAGTACCCATTGACTTACATTCCATCATGCCAAATATTTGAAGGATATTTATAGTATATTTCCCTTGTCCAACAAATATTCCATCAAGTTTTTTTTCCAGATTTCCAATTCTCATATAGTAGTGCATAAGGCCTAGATCCTTCATATCAAATTCAGAAATTAAATCTTTCTTGCATTGAACAATTAGAGTCTCAACCCCTGTTAGAAACAAATCATATACATATAACAGTAATATCAAGGGCTCTCCTTCCACGATATTGAAATATAGGTTAGCATCAACAACACTCTTGGTAAAACTAAGACTCATCAAGTAACTATCAATGTGGCCATACCATGCACGAGGGGCTTGTTTTAGTCCATATAAAGCTTTCTTTAATTTACATACATGGGTCTCTCTATTATGGATTTCAAACCCTTGAGGTTGTTCAACATATATTTCTTCTTCAATAACCCCATTCAAAAAGGAAGTTTTGACATCTAATTGATGCAATTTCCAACCAATAATTGAAGAAGTGTAACTATTGATCTAATAGATGCATACCTAGAAATTGGAGAAAAATTATCATCATAATATTCTCCCTCTTTCTGGGAGAATCCACGAGCCACAAATCTTGCTTTGTACTTTTCCACACTTCCATCAACTGCATGTTTAACTTTGTAGATCCATTTTGAAGTTACAATAGTCTTACCTTCAAGTCTAGGTACAATGTCCCAAACATCATTATTTAGAATGGACTGGTATTATTCTCTCCTAGGATCTTTCCAAATTTGATTATCAGTAACTTCTTCATAAGAGGATGGCTCAACTTCAATGAGGTTGGTCATCAAGGTTGTATAACCTGAATATTTATTTGGTCTTTTTCTTTCTCTAAATGTACCATTAGGAAGGTCTATTTTTTGTTCTAGGTACATTAAATTTTGGAGGATCATTTGCTTCACAATATTCTTCTTCTTGAGAATCTTCTTCCATAGAGACATTTTTCCTTGGTTTTTTATTCTTAGTAGCTTCCTGGGCTTCATCATCAATCTCCAAGTGAGATTCCTTAGATTTCCAAAAGGCAACATCTTCATCAAAGATAACATCCCTGTTCAATTGAGTGATGTCCCGGAATATATACCCTATAACCTTTATAGGTTTCACTATATCCAACAAAGATTCCCTTTTCCCCATATGGTTCTAATTTTGTCCTTTTCTCTTTGGGAACATGAACAAATACAGGACAAGCAAAGATTATTAAATGTTCAACATTTGGTTTCTCACCTGAAAATACTTCCTTAGGTGTCTTATGATCCAATATCTTATGAGATAATTCTTTTAACATTGACAATAGTCCTTGCAGCTTCTCCCCAAATAAAACTTGGTAAGCCTTGATCGTGAATCATGGCTCTGGAGGCTTCTATAAAAATGTTATTCCTTCTTTTAGTGACTCTATTTGTTCAGGATTGTAGGGAATAATAAGCTCCCTCTTAATCCTAACATCTTTGCATAGAGCAATGAGTTCATTAGAAATATACTCTCCTCCATTATCATATCTCTAGGTCTTGATTTTCTTTCTTGTAGAATTTTCAATTTGAGCCTTGAATTTGTGAAAATTGTCATATATTTGATCATTAGATTTCAAAAAGTAAATCTATGTTTTTCGAGAACAATCATAAATGAATGTAACATAATACAAATGGCCTCCCAAGGACATGACATGCATGAGTCCACAGATTTCAAAATGAATGAGATCAAGGATTTCTTTAGATCTACTATCATTGTTAGAGAATCTTCCTCTTACAATCTTTCAAGGGGCACCATTAGAAAAATTTTGAGGTCTAAAATGGGTCTCAAAACAAAAATGTACAACCAAAATCAACTTTATAAGAACCAATAGGATTTAATATGATGATGTCAACCATGGGGGATGATTCACCATTTTTGGAGTAAAAAAGTAGAAGGATTAAAAAATAAAAAAATATTTTTTCAACTTGTATTTTCAACTTATCTCCCTACGGTTTTACTCAAATTTTGACGAGCACTAGTTGGATGAAAAATTTAATTCCTCATCCAAGAAGTACCCATGTTGCATATTTTCGATGGACCCTACTACACGAAAAATGAGAAATACATGAAAAACATTATTGCAATCACATTTGTCATGTATTTTTGAATTTTTGTGTAGCAAGGTCCATCGAAAGCATGAAACATGAGTAATCCTTGGATGAGGAATTAAATTTTCGATCCAATGATTTCTCCCACTCGAAAAGTGAGTAAAAAAAATTAGGGCGATAAATTGAAAGTAATCTAAAATTTGATGATGTAATCTAATATTATTTTATATTTTCCACTGTGATTTTATAATATTCCTTAGGAGGCCCATTTTAGACCTCAAATTTTCTCTAATTAATCTTTACAAATTCCAATATGTTGAATTTTGATTTTAGGGACACCATTCACACAATCCTTTATTCTAGATAGAGATTTATAGTGGACATGAGCATATCTTCGATACACAAACTCACATAGATTAGTTGTATTATGCAAGAGAGATTGAATAGATATTCCAAGGAGACAATATAGGCCTCTTATTTGTACACTAATTACTTTTTCATATTCAAATAGAGAGTCTTTCCTCCAAGAAAAAACATGCCCATCCATGAATGCAGCCCTATAGCCATTATCTTCAAGAGATGAAATAAACAAGAGATTCTTCTTTAAATGAGGAACATAAAGAATAATGTTTAGAAACATTATATTTTATTTCATTCGAAAAAATGATGATCCAATGTCTTTGACTTCATTTTTTCCATTTTCTCCTAGTTCCACCTTTTGAGGTATCTTCTTCTCCATCAATTTTGTAAGATTGTCATGAATGCTAGTCATGTACCTAAAGGCGCCATTGCCAATTAACCAAACTTCACCATGTCCTGCAAGGGAACCTATAATTCCATAGATAAAAGTATTATTCATCACTAGAATTGTGATATTTTGGCTTCCTTTTGGGTGAAGGTTCTCTAACTTCAGTTATTGAAGCATGATGCCTTCCCTTTCTCTTCTTTCCCTGAGGACAATCCCTTTTATAGTGACCAAATGCATGACAACGATAACATTCAATTTTTGATTTGTCATTTTTTCTAGAGGGAGGAGGTATTCTTTCTTGAGGAGGAGATCTAATTCTTTGATTTTGATTTGAGGCAAATTTTTGAACTTTTAATAATTTTTAATCATTTTTAGCCAATGTTTAGTCAAAGTGAAAATATGCAACAACTCGATCAATAGAAGTCAACTATGTTCAACACAGGAGGAATAGGCTAAAGTCAACAGAGTTGAAGATCAACAATGAAAATTCAACAAGGTTGAGAATCAACAGTATGAATTCAACATAATATTCGACCTCCTTCATAGGTTAGTCAAATATCTAGAAAATGTTTGGTCAAAGACAGTTAACGTTGGACATAAATATTCCTTTTTACTTCTCATGTGTGAGTCAATTACATTAGACCAGACGAGTTTTTGATGTGATGATATGATGCCAAAATGACCTCTAGTGTGGCTCTATTTATTGTGGCCAATGTGGAGGGTCATGACCCTTGAAAGGTCACCTTTTGACCATGGAGATGACTTGATCTTTCGTCTCTAATAATTTTTTAATGAAGGTATCAACTGAAGCTACATTTTTCAACATCTCTAATAATTATCTAATGAGAATCCTACCTCGAATATGACATTTCAAAATATTGAAAGTATAATTCCCTTCTTTTATCCTAGATTTAAATTCCTTGATAAAGAACATAATGTTCAAAATAATACTAAGAGGGAGGGTGAATCAGTATTATCAGATCAATACCGTAAGTTTCCAAACAGATTTGTATACGCTACTTCAGCTAAGTGAAATAGCGTGTATACGCAACTGTACTTAAAGCAACCAGGGTATACGGAGAGAACTTTTGATTTACCCAATTTATCATGTTTTGAACTTTAACCAGTATATCAGAGATTTATTAAACAGTGCAGTAAAATCAGAATAAAGCATCACACATAAGCAACACACATGAACACCAAGACATAAGGTGGAAACCCAATGTGGGTGAAAACCACCAGTTGCTGTCGTTTATGTCTTCTTTTAATAATAAGAAAATCTGTTTACAATTTTGTACTAGTGCAGACTTATACCAGTACGCAGGCTTCTACCTGCAGAAGGTTACAACCTTCTCTCATTCTCCAGCTTCTACTGGAAGGGAGCTACAACCCCCTAACTCTTGTACTAGCAGATATGTTTACTAGTACTTAGGCTATGACCTAAAAAAGGCTCTGACCTTCTTTCATCCTCCAAGGACCACGTTTCATAAATTTTCAGACTGGATCCATCAACAATATCATAACTGTAATTCAATCATCAAATACATATGCATTAACCAATCACTTTCTGAACCAACCACAATCGAATCAATCAATCACTTTGACAACCCATCAATCTGATCATTTAGAATATTGTCACCAGAATAAAGTAACCAGAATCCAAACCAGAACCCAAAACTCTGCAACAACAAACAAAAACAACTGAAACATACTTTATAAGGTATACGCTACTTCCATGTGTCGAACCTACATGTATACATGCTTTTCTCAAAGCCAACCAGCGTATACATCTGCAAATATTAATTCATAATTCTGTAGCTATTCTAGACTTTAGTTATATCCAGATCATAATATTTATAGAACAACACATGCGTCAATATTCAGATCTAGAATAAACATGATCAAACCATATAAAGATAATTCATTTCAAGCCTTAAGATCCTGATCCACCATTAGATCTTATCCTCCATCAACTGCTAAGGTTCATCCCTGGTTCAGATCCAGCACAACACCATAAGCCAATAACCTGCATACTAGATCTCACACTTCATCAGATATTCGATACTTGCACACCTGGCCTAATGATCTTCTCCTCCTTTTATAGTTTTAGGCATTTCTCAATACCATGGACCAAAACCACTTAGGACCAATACCTTGGACCAAATACCTAGGGTCAATACCTCGGACCAGATACCTTGGACCAATACCATGGATCAAAATACCATGGACCAAATACCTTGGACCAAAAACTTATTTTTCCAAGATATACATGCTTTTCCTTCTGTGAAAGTCCGTGTGTATGTATACGCTTCTTGTTTTCAGTGAACCTGCATGTATATGCACCTTGGTTAAGGTGAACCTGTGTATACCTCTCTTTCTTCATTCTTTGTAGTCTGATCTGTAATTCTTTGTTGATAACTTATTGTACTGTGATCTTTCATCTAAGTGAGTTTCCATCAAGGACAACACCTGTATCATAATGCCAACACATAATAATAACATTATATGGTATTTTAATCATAATAATTACCAACCAAAACACCAAATTGGTGTCTAAAATTAATTTTTACTAGGAGTCCCTTTACTAGAACAAAACAAGTCATTAATTCCTAAAATAGCACCAGAATCCAGTGTTTCTGAGCACGTGAATTGGCTTCAAGAAGCGTCGTAAAATCCACCGAAAAATGGCATCTTCACTTGGGTGCCTTGATTTGCACTAGGAATAGCACTAGAAATTGTTTATTCTCATGAAACCGATTTCCCAAGGCCAAAGCTCACCATCCATTCCTTCAGAAGGAGACCGGTAGGGGACCAACTCCAATCCCTTTGTAAAATTGTCTGCACATCCTCTGTTGAATTAAAAACAAAAAATATCCAACCCCGAACCAGGAGGTGGAATGACAAACAATATCCTAAAATCATAACCAAAGAGGTTTTGAACCACTGGAATAGAATTTTTTCTCAAAAAAAATTCCAAATAAATTCTCAACCAACATCTTCCCCATTAGATTTAGTATGGATTCCACCAAAACATTCTCTCCAAAAACCAATTTCATAGTCCCTTTACAAGTTATGATACACTTATCATTCACATGTGTTGGGCTAGAAGGGATGAGTTTTGCGTTAATGATAGTATGAGTTGGGCTAGGATCAAGGAAAATTTTAAGGACAAAAATTTATTTTAAAGTTTAGAAACATGCGAGTCTGACTAGTACATAATATGTAATTTGTAAAATTCTTGGCAATGTTTTTGTAAAAGTATTCAAATTTCAAATAATTTTATATAGTCTCTATATAAAATTTTGGTGATTTTGAAGGTAAAATAATTATATACTATAAAATTTGGGCAAATAATTTTTAGAGAAAATGGAAATTAACGAATCTCTTTTCTGGAAAAAGCATGGAAAATTAGCCCACTTGGGAATATTAGTAACTAAAATTTTCCTTGGCTAGGATGCATAAAACTTTGTGAAATATCATTTGCTTCTACCTACTTTGAATTAGCTAAATATGAGGGTTTGGGGTCCTAACCTCAACTTCCAAGAAAACCACCATTTGAATTAACATCACTTTGAAAACATGATCCATCACCTTGAATGTCTTGCAACTGTTTCGTGGAACCCACCATGTCACTTGTTCCTAGGCAGCTAGTTAGCACTACCAATGATTTTCCTACCTCACATTCAGTGCCCTTCTATCCTATTGCCATTTGATAAGATATGGATCAGAGCAATAGACTGCCTCTGAATCAATGATGTCCTCATTGAACTCGATTGACACCACTTCCATGTCATAATCCATAAAGTCAAACAATGTGATTATAGGTTTGTAGGCATATGGTTGTCATGTTGTGGTCAGGCCTAATGCCTGCATGCTAGACCTAGGTTGCAAAGAATTATGATATTGTATAGAGCATCTTATGAAAATAATGACTTCATTTGTAATGGAAGGAAGCCATGAATTAATAAATTTTAATAAAAAATAATAATCAAACATATGTTTTCCCGTTCATTTGATATTCTTCAAAAGCAATTGAACTTATATCATTGAAAACATGAATGTATTTACCTAATGGAAAAGGCATTATCTCTTTTGTTTGTTTCCATATATTTAATATAAATACACTTTAATAAAATACTTTTTTGTGGGGTAAACAACCACGAGGGATTTGCACTGGTGACCTTTTGACATGGAGTGCCTTAAGTCACCGTCAATCCAAAGCCTCATGACCACTTTAATAAAATACTTTACCTTTATCATATTTAATAAATTTATAAAAAAAATATCTTAATCTAAATCAAATTTAAGTACTTCCAATAAATTGTATTGTTTATTAATAAATTAGATAAGTTATACATATATGTTATGGTTTTAGCTCAATAATAATTTTAAAAAATGTTCTTTAAAATATAACAGAATGTGTTATATTTATTGTATTGAGAGGTTCTATACAACCCAATATGATAGCGATGTTGTAAAACATTATGTAATGTGATATTATGTCGACTTGGTCAAATTATTTAAAGTAAAGTTAACATTAAATTAAAATTAAAAAATAATAATTAACACTTAATATAGTTAGATGTCAGCTCAATGGATGGATAGGTTACGTCCCTTCATTTGAACATATGAAACATATAAATAATGAAGCATGTTCTTCAATCTATCTTAGATATGCAGGCATCAAAGGTTGAAACATGAACTTTTTGGTTGAGCATTTTGGTATCTCTTGGGAGACGCCATGGACACTTCACTGTATTCTTCGTCCGTTTGATGGCTTCCCCCTGTTTTTGCTTAATCCCACAACAATTGTAGATTGCAATATTATACATTCCATTACTTTGATCGATTGGGTTTCACTCTTTACAGTGCAATGATTTCTGTGAAGGATAGTAAGGATGAGTGGTTTACATTTCTCAATGTTTGGAATTCTCTTGTAATTGAAGGTACTTTGTTGTCTGATATATTGATTATTGTTTTTCTCTTCATATCAAAGTTATGTAATATAAATCTACTCGATGTTACAAAATGCAAATACTTTTAACCTTTTTCCTAAGAAAAATCTTTAAATTACATAGATTTAAGCATTTATATTTCAAGTCTTGTATATCTCTAGAACATTTCTTGATAGTTGCAAATTTAATGTAGACTAAGGGTTATGTGAATAGGTCTCTAAGTTTGTGTATGCTTGCATATATTTATTATTAGGATTACTAAATAACATGAATTAGTAAGTGACACATGCTATCTATGAGACCTATGTGTATATATTTATTTTTATATATATTTTTTACTTATTATGTAGAAAATCATGTAGATTCACAATCTCATGCAATTTAATAAAGCACAAGACAAGAATCTACTTCTACTTTCAACCAACAAAAGCCAAGAGATCGATGAAAACAATATGAACAATAAGAAGATAAATCAATTGCACCTAACACAATATGCATCTGGGGAAATACACTTCTCAAAACCCCATTATATGTATTGCATATATCAGAAATATGAGTGAAGATACAAAGCTTGTTCTCACTAGAACAATTCCGCACAAGTATGCTCAACTCTCTCAGCTCACAAGCTAGCTCTTGGCCAACACTTAGCCGATTCTACAGCTCTCCAAGCCCCTAATCTCTTGCATAATTCCTAGGATGAATAGCCTATATTTAAAGGGAAATTCCTCATCCATAACTCCGCAATCCAAAACTAAGTCCTTTGATTGCACGCATGATATTTACAACTCAGTAAATCATAAACCCGATAGTACATTGTCCTTGCACTCTAGTATCAACTGGGTATTTCTCTAAATTGACATGCATGAATTTTTTATGAGGGAATCTTCAGTTAACTGGAGTGACACTTGTGGATGCACTAGTGCACCAACTGACCGTTAATCATCTATTAGTTCCACAAACAGGTAGAACTAATTTAACTGAACTTAACTCAGTGAACTGAGTGATCTAATTTCCAACTCAATTTAAACTCATATTGGACCCCTAAAATTTAGGGAGAACATATACATGACTACAAAAATAATTCCAAATCGAAATATCTAAGTTATTTAAGTTAATTAAACTTAATTAAGTATTTGCAAGTTGTTATGAGAATAGAATTCGATTTTAATTCTCAGTTTAATTCAAGGGCAAATTAAACTTGAATTTCTTGTTTCCATTTCTCAATAATAAAGGGATTATCAGCTACCTTGATCCTGTCTCTCTGAAACTCTAATTTACATCTTGACAATGCCTTTTTCAAAATGTCAACATCCTTCTCCTTCATGGGAATTTACTCTAACAACATAATCTTCTTCAATACAAAATCTCTGAGATGATGATATCGAATATTAATATGCTTGGATCGATCATGAAAAACTAGATTTTTAGAGAGTTTGATACAACTCTGATTATCGCAGTAAATCACAGTTGGATCCATCTACTGACCAAACAAACCAACCAGAATCTTCCTCATCTAGATGGCCTCATATGTTGTCTGACTCACAGCCATGTACTCTGCCTCTGCTGAACTGAGTGCAATCGATCTTTGTTTCTTATTGTACCAAGAAACTATCGATGACCCAATACTGAAGATCCCTCCTGATGTGCTCTTTTGGTCGGATGGAATCCCTACCCAATCTACATCGGTGAAGCCTTGAATATTCACTCCTTTTGTTCATCTATATCATAATCCATACTGAGAAGTTCCCTCGAAGTATCTCAACACATGATTTGTCTCCTTCGAATATATCTTGGTAGGCCTAACCATTGCTTGACTAAGTTTGTTAACTGCATAGCACATATTCGGTCATGTGTTCACCAAGTACATGAGTGAACCCACAAGTTAACTATAAACAGTAGCTTCCACTACTTCCCCTGAAGTAGCATCCTCCTTTCTCCAGATACTTGCTAGAGTAGTCTCCATGGGTTTGTTGCTCTCCATGTGGAATCTCCTTAGTATCTCGTTGGCATACTTTCATGAGACACAAACAACTCCCCATCTCCCAACCATACCTCCATGCCAAGAAAGTAACCTCCATGATTAGTTGATCAGCACTTGTTAGTATGAGATCATCAACGTAAATTACAATGATCAACAGTTTGCCTTCCACCACTATGTAGTACAGGTTCGCATCTGCTTCACTCTTCATGAAGCCCAACCTGATGAAGTCATTATCTATCCTGGTGTACCAAGTACGAGGTGCTTTCTTCATCCCATACAACGCTCTCTTGAGCTAGCACACATGTGACTCACGTCAAAGGTCTCAAAACCTTCAGACTGATCTATGTACACCTCTTCCTTAATCATGCCATTAAGGAAGGTTGTCTTCACATCCATTTGATGGATATTCCAACCCAAATGTGTTGATAGTGCCAATACAGATTTGATCGACAAGTACCTTGCAACAGGAGCAAAGGTCTCATCTTAGCCAATCCCCTCTACTTGTGAAAAGCCATGGGCGAAAAATATAGCCTTATGCTTCTCCACACTACCATCTGTAGCTTGTTTTACCTTGTAAAGCCAATGGGAGCTCACCACTGATTTGTCCTCCGGTCTCGAGACAACATCCAAACATTGTTACGAACCATGGAGTCATACTCCTCCACCATGGAATCAACCCAAACCAGTTGTTGCACTACTTCCTTAAAGGAAGATAGCTCTATCACAACACATTCACCCATAAGAGCCATGTATCCAATGTACCTCTCAGGTGACCTCCTCTGCCTGCGCTAAGAAGTGGTAGCTCCCACATTCTCCTGTGCATCATCCAACAATCTGTTAGCTTCTCTAGTGCGCTTTCTTCCCTCTCTGGAAGGCTCTACCTGAGTGGATTTCTACACTCTCAGATCCTCTGCATGTGGCTGCTCCACATCAATTTAAGGCTCCTCAACCTTAGGATCTAAAATATACTCATCCACATGTAGCTCAAGCTCCCTATCAAGGGAAACTCACATTGCCTTCTCCTCATCGAATCTAACATCCCTGTGAACCACTGCCATCCTACTGGTCAGCAAGTACACCCGATAGTTTTGAGGTGTGTTAGTGTACCCCACAAATATCCCCAACTCTGTAGTCAGCTCAAGCTTCTTTCGTGCATCTTTGGTCACATGGAAATATACCGATGACCCAAAAATCTTGAAGTGATCAACATCTGGCCTCTTACTGAAATAAACCTCCTCTGGTATATTCATCTCAAGTATTTGATGTGGGCTACAGTTTTGAACATAAATCATTGTGTTGCATGCCTCAGCTTGCAAGCGTAGTGGTAGGTCTTGATCATGCAACATCACCCTCACTGCCCATACTATTCTTTTGTTCTTCCTCTCGGCCACCCCATTCTACTGAGGGTTTGGGGTGCCTTCAACTCCCATTTAATCCCTTTTGCTGCACAGAATTTCTTAAACTCATTTGAGACATACTCACCATCGTTATCACTCCATAGAAATTTAACCTTCTTACCCAACTCTTTCTCCACCAATGCTTTAAAATCACAAAACTTTATGACAATTTGATCCTTCTTCTACATGAAAAATATCCAGTATTTTAGAGAAAATTCATCAACAAATATAACATAATACCTTTGTTTAGCCGTGGATGTTGTCGATAATGGTCCATGTGCATCTAAATGGACTCACTCTAGAATAGCATTTTCTCGACTACATTTGTTGTGAAAGGAACCTGGAAGACTTGGTATATTTTCCCAAAGTACACCCCTTGCATGTATCAACTTTCTCAAGCGTACCTTTGGGAAGATCGGTAGAGATATGCTGCAATATCTTCAAATCCCCATGATGCAAGTGGCCCAATCACCTGTGCCACAACTCGCCAATGTCTCGGCTCTACACCATTTCTGCTTTTGTGCTTAAAGTAGCGCACTCCTCTACCTCTAGCTTATAGAGATTCTTCACCTGAATCCCTATCTTCTTTACTTGACCCGTGGCTATGTGTCGAAGGAACACCTTTCCTTTCGAGAAGATCACATCATTTCCTCTATCCTCAAGCACGGCAACAGATACCAAGCTATTGTTTAGCCCAGGCACATACATAACATTATTTAAGGTGAGTGGAGCCCCATTCTCCCTCTGAAAAAAAATTGTGCCCAATCCAATAACACTATACTTCCCGTCGTCACCCATCTTGATATGCATCTGGAGATCTTTCTACTCCAGGTCATTGAATAACTCTTTGTCACCAGTCATGTGGAATGAAGCTTCACTTTCTAAGTACCATACACTTCCCATAATTGATGACACCATGCATGCAATTGGGGAAAATTCTAATTCGAATTAAGAGGCCAAAGCCTCACCCGCACTCTCATGACAATGAAAGAACTTAACTTTTGGCATGTCTTTCTTCTTACCTCCATGATAAGAATCTGATTTGGAATGGGAATCTTTCCCTTTCCGCTTCTTCACCTTAATTTCTAAGGCACAGTTCTCTTCATCATCAGTCTTTGATGAAGAGTCATCCCTGGTGTTCCTACTGATCTCCTCCTGCATCAAATCCAACCATATTCTTTCCCAATCCGACAACTTCTCCCAACCATTAACAGAGTCCTGATAACTATGCAAACTCTTTGGGAGTCCTAGAAGAGAAAGACTCACCATATCATCCTCGGCCACCGTCATTCCAACACTTCCAAGTTCATCACGACACTGAGTGAACTTGGTCAAATATTTTGGAATTGTCTCCCCTTTCTCCATTTTGATTTTTTGAAGTTCTCCTTTAGTGCCAATTTCCTTTGGTCAGTGCTATTCTGATATAATTCTATCAATTTTTTCCACATAGCATCTGGATTTTTCTTTCCATGGACACTAAGACAATGTGGTCTTGAACTCCCTCAAGGTTTATCCACCTCACTTTCACCGCACACTTCTTCCATTCGGCCAAATTCTTTGCATTCAATGATGTTGGCTTAGTAATTTATTGATCAAAGAATTCCTTCAAGCCATTATCCTATAACATAGCCTCCATTTTCTCCCTCCATGCTATAAAATTTGAGTTTCCTTCCAAGGCATACTCGAGCGGCAACCCATAGAACGCCATCTGTCAATCCTGAAGTATGTATTGCAAATTCGAATTTCACATGTAACCCAAAACTCAAAACTTCAAAATCTCCTCTAGTATATTGTTCTCAGCTTCAATACCATGTAAAAAATCTTGTAGATTCACAAGTTCATGCAATTTACTAAAGCACAGGACAAGAATTTACTTCTACTTTCAACCAGTGGAAGCCACTAGATCGATGAAAACAATATGAACAAGAAGAAGATAAATCAATTGCACATAACACAATATGTATATGGGGAAATACACTTCTCAAAACCCCACGATATGTATTGCATATATCGAAAATATGAGTGAAGATACAAAGCTTTTTATCACTAGAACAATTCTGCACAAGTATGCTCAACTCTCTCAATTCACAAGCTATCTCTTAGCCAACACTTAGCCAATTCTGCAGCTCTCCAATCCCCTAATCTCTTGTGTAATTACTATGATGAATAGCCTGTATTTAAAGGGAAATCCCTCATCCATAACTGCGCAATCCAAAATTAGGTCCTTCTATGATTGCACGCATGATATTTACAACTCAGTAAATCATACAACTGATAGCACACTATCCCTGCACTCTAGTCTCAACTGGGTATTTCTTTGAACTGACATGCATGATTTTTTGATGAGGGAATCTTCTAGAGTGAAACTTGTGGATGAACTAGTGCACCGACTGATCATTAATCCTCTATTAGTTCCACAAAAAGTTAGAACTAATTTAACTGAACTTAACTCAATAAACTGAGTGATCTAATTTCCAACTCAATTTAAACTCATATTAGACCCCTAAAATTTAGGGAGAACATATACATGACTACAAAAGGACTTCCAACTCGAAATTCCTAAGCTAATTAAACTTAATTAACTATTTACAAGTTGTCATGAGAATAGAATTCGATTTTAATTCTCAGTTTAATTCAAGGACAAATTAAACTGGAATTTCTTGTTGCCATTTCTCAACACATTACATTTTCAATTCATCATACCCCATTTATAATGTTGTAATAGGATGTGGCTATTTAGATCAAATGATTTTAGTGATGAGAAGAAATGTTGCAAATTAATATAAAAATTATTATTATAATTCTTCTAAAACTATATATTTTGTTAATATATAAAATTATTTTAATTTTATTAAAAAAAAAATTAATCATGCCAGACAAGGAACCTAGAGTGTTAGTTTGGTGGTAAAAGAATCAATGGGGACTAATTTGTTCGCCAAAATATTAACTCTTTCAATGGTGTATTTGTTAAAATAAGCTTCATAGAGGTGAAAATTTAAAAAAAAAAAAAAAGATGCTTCCTAGGGCCGAATTGCTGCCCTCTCTGTAAATCAGCATAAGAAATAATGACCCATCTCTTTTTAGAATTCCCTTTCGCTAGCGCTATGTGGAGCATTGTTCTTATTTCTTTATATATGAATTTAATATGGAAGGTTTTATCATGTTTGGATGCTTGGCATTCCTGGTGGGAGAATTCTTCTCCCATGAAGTTTAGAAATATTCTACCCATTATCAACTAAGGGATTTTGTCAGGCCAGAATCATGTTATGTTTTAGAATAAGGCTATATCCCATTACAGAGTGGAAACAAACCCATTAATAATATATGATATTATTCCAGATTTAACTGATTCACATAGTCCTAGGCAGATTTCTCCTTAAGTGGTGGATAGAACTTGTCCTTGGGCATACTTTGATGGTGCTTCTCAAGCTGATGGCGAATGTGGGGAGGTGTTGTTCTATATTTACATGATTTCCATTTTTTCAAACTTCAAAGTGGCTCGGGATGAGACTATACAATCCAAAGCTTTTGTTATTATTTTCTATTGAAAAAGAATGCATATAACTCTAGATTTTTGGTGATTCCCTCATTATCATTAATTGGTTTAATGAATCTACTAAATGTCACATCAACACACTCATTACCATGTTGGAGGAATTTGTATAGTTGAAAGATGGTTTTGACCAAATTCTCAGTTCTCATATTTATAGGGAAATGAACTCTATGGAAGATGACCTTGCCAAAGCGGGGACGCAACAAGACCATTGTACGTGGAAGATCACATAACATAATGGAGATGCACACTTCAAGTTTTACCACGGACCTTTCATAGAAGGCCTGGGGTTGGACCAGTTGCAAGCTTTAAAAAAATTGTCATATTATGATCTTTATGGCATATCTGTATTTTTTTATCCTCCCTCTTTCAAAGGAGGGTATATGTTGATGCTTTTCATGGTGATATTTATTTGTAATAATTATACTTGGATGTAGAACTAAGAACGATTTTGCGCCTAACTTTTTTGGAATTGTTTATGATGGATGGTTGTTTTCTTTTCGATGGGCTATTTTTGAATGCACTACAATGCATATGTAAAATGTAATGTTCACCTTATTTAATGAAAATTACGATTTTTCTATGGGGAAATAATTAAAAGGATTTTTTATTATTATTATTATCAAAATATTTTTTTATGTTATGTTATTTTATATAGATCTGACATATATTAATTAATTTAATATGCTCATTGTCACATAAATTAGTAATATTGTAGCACCTCGCTCTAACTTTGATACTACATTAGCCTTGAAATTTCCTTAGGTTCAGATCTTATCTTTTAGGACCTTAGATCAAGGATCCAGTTGTTTTACTTTTATTGTTAGTGGATGTGATAATAATTGTGATGTACTAGTTTGATATGGTGATGATGATGGACGTGATAGATTTGTTTGGTGACAACGTGTAATCATGTTGATGAATTCATTAGGTTGTCTTGTTTGCATATTCAGAGGACTAGCTTATTGTTTACAATTAGTGATTATGTTGATGATTATGTCATGATGATTATTTATCATGTGCGATTATATCAATGGGTAACATTATAAAAAGATGTTACTGATGATTATTGAGCGTGGTAGGAGACCATGCCTATGAACCTGCATGTGATGAGTCAACAACCTCTTGTTTGTTCGATTTCATACTATTAACACTAAAATTTAAAGTTCAAATTAAAATTTTGTTGTGATTACTAATGGCATGATAATGACTGCAGGCACAAATTGATTGCTTAGCTGAATGAATCACACATGGGTGATGGGGTTGTACAAGACAAATGGAACTTCATGGGAGGGGTGGGACAAAATCCTTGATTCCATTGGCTAGCACAACCATTGTGACTTAGGCTAGAAGGTGTTGGGATACCTTCTCTCTAAATCTTATGATGCTAGGAGGGTGAACCCTGGATTGAGTCACTCATGAGGATTTACTATGGGGCATGCATCGAGGCAGATTCCATGATCACTAGAACCATTAGTCTCACTATAGAGGGTGACATAGGAGATGACAATGGTCTTAATCATAACACCCCATTTTTCCCATAATAGTCACAATATTCCTGAAGGGCAAGTGACTTTGCACCCTTGGAAATTCAAAGGGAATTTCTTGAAGGGCACAACCAACTTAGCACCCTTCGCATCAAGAAGAAAAAAATTGAAAGATACTTAAGAGTTGATAATCATACAATAATGATCACCAATTCAAATAATGTATTAGGTGAGGTTTTAATTAAGACAACTAAATCAAGAGTAAACTTTAGGAAAAAGGAAGAATATGAAGAATTGTAAATGGAAAAATTTAGTAACTTAGTCCTCATATTGGAAAATATTAAATACATATTGTGTACTAAAATAACTCAAAAATTATGTATGTGTTCTAATATAAAGGGGGAAGGAGACATAGAGTTTAATTAGAAACATTAATCCAAGGATAGATTAACCTCATTAAGAAAAGAAGGTGGTCTGTGAAATTACAGAGTAATAATTTAAAATTACAGAAATTAGAGGAATTGTGCAGTTTTGATAGGTAGTCAGCCTTGAGATTAGAAATTTCACATTCATGGAAGGTAGCCCAACACTAAGTTCAGAAACTGCACAATCCCTCACTAAGCTCACAAACTGTGTAGTGCACTAAGCCGGAAAGTTGTGCAATTCCCCATAAGTGCGCAGTCTTTCCTGGCAGTGTGCATGGCAAGTTTCCCTAGAAAAAGAAAAAAAATCAAAAAAGCTAAAAAAAACATCCCTAAAAATAGGGATCTATTTTTAGTATCCCAAAGGAGCCAACTTTCATTATTTTTAGAAACTTCCATTAAGTGTCGCTTTTTCCTTGATTTTAAGCATCCACATCATAAACCCTAATTTGCTCAAATATATTTAATCAATGCCTCTAGAGCTCATTTTCACATTCGATCTTGGAGTTCTAGTATTCCTAAGGGGATCAAGGAACCTTCGGTGTGGTTGGGATAGAACTAGCCAGCAGTTGAGGTGCAAGGTGAACAGATGCAAGATCGAGAGCTTACTTAGCAAATTGAGAACTTGATCAAAGTGACAAACATGGAGATGGAATAGGAGCCGCGGAATGAAGATGTTGATCTCATGTCGAGCACACCACAGTCCACCGTTAAGTCTCCTCCACCTACAGCAGCAGAGCTAGCCTTGAGCGAGGAAGGGGATGTTGTTCCCCTTGATGATGATTGAGTAATGGATGTGTACAATCTATCATTTTATGAGTTCCAAAAGAAGAATGTACAATCACTAAGAAATCATTTTCCGCATTATCATGCATCACCTGCATTCGTTAGAGAAAGGGTGATAGTGGAAAAACCTAGGAAGAATCCAAATGCCATTGTTGAATCCAACTTGGCCTTTGCAAGAGAAACGCGATCAAACATTTAGTATTTGACGATCGAGAATCAGAAATTGGCATAGAAGTTAAAGGCTTCTAGGCCAGAGGCAAAATGACTCCATGCAACAGCACATAGTGCGGTTTTTGCATAGGTTTACTTGGAGGAGATGAGAGTAGCGATACTTGCTCAAGTATCGACACTTGGAGAAACCATGCAGAAGCTTTATGAGGGGTTTGTAACCGTACATAATGCAGTTCTTCGTTTGCATGGCTTATAGCAGAAGAACAAAGATTTTTTTAAAACTCTCAAGAACGTACAAGTTTCCATCACCTATGTGAAATAATGGACAATGCGATACAAAGGGGCGCCACTTGACTTAATGAAGAAAATGAAGCCACAGGCCGAGCTAGAGAAAGAGAGATTTTGGATATTGATGCAGTATAACAAACAACTCACCTCATTTATTGGTAGCATTCAAGTCTCATATGTACGGTTGTTTAGTATTTTGGATGTCTTGGTGAAAACGCATAAGATCACGTTAGTTGGTTCACTCACCAAATCCAAACCTAGGAACCAAGTCTGACAGGAGTAGCTAAGACAGATTGCCACCAAGGAATATTTGGAGCTAAACAAACAGAACATGTAGAACTACATCGGTGGTCATGTCAAAATTAGAACAATGTTTCTCATCCTTCATAACGAACTTGAAACTGGTTCCAAGACATTGTACCTAGATGCCATGGAGGCTAGAGTTCGCTTCCATCCAGACACCATCACGCAGTTTGGGGATATCATCACACAGTACCGATCTTGGCACCAATATGTGATCGAGAAGCATTAAGTGGAAGTTTTTGAGCTAGAGTTTTCTGAAACTCAAGCATCATAGTGTTGTGTCTTGTTAGGCTGTCAAGTTGTCTCTACCCTATTTTGTCTTATATGGGTATAAGTGTAAAATGTAATATTATTTGTAATTATGTTGTAAGTGAAATTCCAAGTGTCAATATTGGAATATGAAGAGTCATGATGTAATGTAATGAGTCATTTTGTAAAGAATTTGAAGAGTCATGAGGGTAGTCCAAAGGTCACAAAGGGGAGTTGAAGAGTCAACCCCTCTTGTTATAAATAGAACCTCATAACTCATGCAACAGCCTTTTGGGAGCCAAGATTTTGGCTAGGCTTAGGCTTAGAAGTATCTTAGGAGTATTGTGAAGATCGTTGGCTTCTCCATAGTGTAGAGTGAGTATACTTCTTTGGAGGAGCAGGTGTTCCTGACTTTAATGGTCCACTATTGGGGCTTGTGGTTTGTTAATGGTGTATGTATGAATGGAACTTTCACTTATAATAAAAATCAGAGCCGGCACACTTTCATGCATATGTTGTGAATATAGTAGGAATATTCTTGTTGTACTTACAATGTATACTTACAATGTATATTATTTAACTTAGGATTATGCTTATGAACTATTTTCGTTTGCATTTGTATGAATCTTGTTGAATGTGTGTTGTTGTATTAATTCATCACTTTAACTTGTGGATTGTTCCACATATTAGATTTTGGTGTCACTACGCTCGTGTGTTCCTTTCAAGTTGCGTACTATTATAGGCTTCCAAGGGGCACACTTTATTTTCCCTTTGTGAGTTGGAACCTTCATGCATCACACTTGACTTTCCGCAGGGTCACACACTTTCTCTCACCAAAGTTACCGTACTCAACTCTGCGCGTTTTTGCAATCAAGGATCATTACCACTCACTATTAGAACTCCTACTCCAAACAGTGTGAGGTCTAGTTGGGACTTTATATCAAAGATATCTCCTAAATATTGGTGGGTCCAACACCGTCAACATTTTTGGAACTAGAAGGAGGGTTAGATGAAAAGAGGAGCCCTTGAAGTATGTTTTGAATTTCTACACTCATTTAATGAATTATTCCTAAATCATAACTCCAACATGTTTTTCCATACACACAAATCTAAAAGTGTCGACAAGAATTATTGATGACTTGTCCAATTTTAAATTAAATGGCGAGGGTGAAATAACCTTTTTTTTTTCCACTGGAAAAATCCGTAATTTTCATTATGATAGAGAAAATTACATATTGTAGATGCAGTAGCATATGCTGTAAACAGTGCCGTCCATCGAGATACACCACGCAGGGTGATCTGGCTGATAAAACAAAAATGTTGTTTATATAGACAGTTTAACAGTCTAGTTAAAAAAGCCTGTACATGACCACACAGGGTCCATTATCAATGTGTCCTTCTATATATATCAAAAAGATTTAACAAAAAATTTTATGCTTCAGATCTTGTCATTAAATCCTTGTAAAATCAGGGACTATTGTCCCTCTGATATCGCTGGTCTATATATGGCCTGTGGTAATAGCGATATTCCTCAGTCCCTTGTTGTTCCAATATTAACCATTCTCCTCTGGGAAGTAGCGCGGCCTCCTTGGATAATTGATCAGCGCTGCAGTTATATTCCCTGTATATGTGGATACAAGAGATATGGTTAAATGCTGCCTTAAAAGTATGAGTTTCATACAATATGTTGTTGAGTGTGTGAATGTGACATATTGTAGAAAGATTGAACCAGTTTACAACATTCTTTGAATCCCCAAAAATGTTAAGATTTAAACACTGATGTCCCAGAGAGAAATGTAATAAGTGGCGAAGGGTCATGAGTTCCGCAAAATTGTTAGTGCCCGCACCGAGTCCCAGCTTTACTTTGAATCTGTGGTGTTCATTGATGTGGAGTATGAAGCCACCCCCACAGCCATCTTGATTCGCGGCCCCATCGAAGAAGGCCCAAGGGACAGTTTTGTCTATGATGGGGGGTGGTTGGATGCGTCTCTCCCTAGGGGGAGGAGGGTCGGGCAGTTCAAGGTATGAGGAGATAATGCCAGCTTCTGTGCGAGGCCAACACACCGCCATGTTGTCAAAGATGTACCTGTTGCGAACCTTCCATATATGCCAATTGACCACTAATGGGAGGTTCAGTAGTTTTGATCCTGGATGTCTTTGATTCCAATCCTCCCATGCACTCTGTATATCGTCACCAGTCCAAGACCCAACAAAGCCAATAGATGTGGAAATGTTTTGCCAAAGAGAGCGGGTTGCTGTGCAATGTAGGAAGAGGTGTACTGTTGATTCCGATGCCTCTTTGCACAAAATACACCAAGATGGTCCATAAATCGCTCTATGGGTTAGGTGCTCTCCCGTGGGAACTATATCCTTGAGAACACACCAGAAGAAAAGTCTGGTGCGCGGGGGTGCCGTGAGCTTCCAAATGTCTCGCCACCAGTGCATTGTCAGATCAGGTTTTTTATGCCGAATGAGGGAACAGTATCCAGGCTTTGGTGAGTATGTACCATTATCTGCCAAACACCACACTAATTCATCAGGCCCCTGTTTGATTCGAATATGCGATTCAGATAATGCAGAGGTATAATCAAGCCACTCCTGATGCCATTGAGGAGGGAGGTCGAGTTGTAGTGCCGACTTCCATGCCTGTGAAAAAATATCTGTGTTCAGTTGATCAGCGATGTGTGCAAATACCCTGATATCTCGTGCATGTAGGTGCCTGATGAGTTCTCTATTCAGAATGTGTCTTCCCCCACTTCCAATCCACGGATCTTGTCCAATCCTACCCAACGAGCCATCATTGATTCTCCATACCAAATTGTCTCGTATGAGGGGAAGGGAATGGATCAGTGCCTTCCATACCGATGAGCATCCCGCCGCCTGCCATGATGGAAGTCTGATCCAGTCTAATAAGCTTTGAGGCCATATGTATTTATGGAATGTAATTTGTGCCCAGAGATTCTGACTTGTCATCAGTGACCAACCCATTTTTGCAGCAAGTGCTTGAGCAAAAAGGGGGAGGTCCTTGAGCCCCCATCCACCCCATTTTTTTGGTAGGGCTATCTTTTGCCAGCTAATCCAGGCATATAATCTTTTGTCCTGATTGCCATTCCAGAGGTATCTATTACAGAGTTGTTTTATACGCACTAGAATGTTCCGCGGAATCCATGCAAGTGCCATCCAGAAGACCGGAGTGGCCTCCAGGACTGATTTGATGAGCACCAGTCTGCCTGCCCTTGATAAGTATCTGAAGCTCCATACAGAGAGTCTCTTCTCCAGCTTTGTAACCAGCCAAACCCAATCGGCAATTCTATGACATGTAGGTTTTAGCCAGTACCCCAAATATTTGAGGCCCCTATCCAAGGGGTGAATGCTGTAGGGAAAAGCCTGTTGAGCATAATGAGATTCATGTACCGAAGTGCGAGTGAAAGTGATAGTGGATTTAGTATGATTTGCAAGCATACCTGTAGCCAATGAAAAGAGAAGAAGGATCTTAGAGAAAGATCTGGAATCCTGTATGCTGCCATCCAACAGAATGAGTACATCGTCCACAAATAGTAGATGAGTGAGAGAGCAATCATCTGAGATCCGTAGACCACTGATATCTCCATTCCTTTTTGCGGAGGCTATGAGCCTACTGAGACCTTCCATGACAATCAGGAAGAGAAGAGGAGACAGTGGGCAGCCTTGCCTCAGTCCCCTTTCAGAGTGAAAGAAAGGTGAGGCCGAGCCATTGATGAGAATACTGAAGGAAGGAGAAGTAATACAGGCCATAATCCAAGTGATGTATATGTGAGGGAATCCCAGATGGATAAGAAGCATCTTAATATAGAGCCAACTGACACGGTCAAAAGCTTTGGATAAGTCAATCTTGAGAATGATGCTCTTGAGATGCTTGGTCCAGATAGAATGGATGGCTTCTTGAGCCGAACCAATGGCCTCATGAATCTGTCTGGATTCAAGGAAAGCAAATTGTTGAGGGGCAATATGTCTGGAAAGAATCGGTCTGAGGCGGTTGGCAATGGTCTTGGAAATGATCTTATAGAGACAGTTGCACAAAGAGATAGGTCTATAATCATCAAATGAAGATGGGGAGTCGGATTTTGGTATGAGAGCTATGAAGGTCGAGTTGATGGCGTGATAGATGGATCCCGATGTTCTGCTCTCCTCCACGACATTCAGAAGATCCTGCCCCAGGATTTCATAAAATGCCAGATAGAATTCAATGGTCCATCCATCCGGGCCTAGACTCTTATCTTTTTTGAACCATTTTAAAATACCTTCTAGCTCCCCTGAAGTAACCGGAGCATTTAGCTCTTCTGCATCATCCTCATTCACAAATCTCGGAAAATGTCTCGCTACATTGATAATATCAGGAAGATTTGCTTCACGGGGGCATTTGTAAAGATCTCTGAAATGTGAGATGCCAAGGTGGGCAAGCTTATTAAAAGAGTCAGCCATGTCTCCCTCTGGAGTGGGGAGTTTCCAAATGGTGTTGGACACCTTTCTACCCTTGGCATAGCTGTGAAAGAACTTCGAGTTATCATCCCCTGCTTTTAACCAGATAGCTCTACTCCTCAATCGCTGGGATTCTTCGCGCTCCTTTAAAATATTAGCCTTCTTGTTTTCCAATTCTATTAGTCGACCCTTGTCCTCTGCTGTGATGAAACCCAGACCCCGTTCATCGAGTAGTGAGCTCAACTCTGATTCAATATGGGTGAGCTGAGAGGTTTCCCGCGCATTCTTTTCCTTTGCCCAATTAATGGAGAGGTGCTTGATCTCAGAGAGGTTATTGCAGAACCCTTTTGCAAGTGATTCTGCTCCATTAATGGGATGAGCAATCCAATAATCAGAAATCATCTTAATGTATGACGGGTCTCTCAGCCAGGTGTGATTGAACTTGAAAGGGGCTTTTGGTTTTTTAAAAGGCCCCTGGATTTCCAGATATATAGGCGCATGATCCGAAATGCCACCCGTGCCCACCCATTGTTTGTAATGGTGCAACCGATGAAAGAGCGAATCTTTCATGATGAATCTGTCAAGTTTGCGGGCCAATGCTGCATCACCCACTCTCTTGTTCCTCCAGGTAGGAAGGAGTTTATGCATGGGGATATCCACAAAGTTTGTCTGCTCTAACAGATTAGTCATATAATCTGTGATAGAGTCGATTTGTGCCGCCGATCCCCATGATTCCCTGTATCCCAAAGAAAAATTGAAGTCTCCTCCTATTATAGTCTGCTCCGAATCCATGAGGGAGAGATGTAGGAGTCGCTGCCAAAATTGTTCTCTATGATTACAAGGGGCATATACATTCACGATCCTGAGATTCATGCCCAGATCAGCAGTGAAAATGTCCAGTCCCAAAAAACCTGACCCCCCCCAGGTTGCTTCAACTTTTATGGAGCGAGGGTTATATCCAATGGCCAGACCTCCGGATCGACCAGCAGCATCGAGGGCTACAAAGGACCACCCAGGGGTCAAGGATTTAAAGGATTGAGAGATTTGATCGGCCGAGCAAAGAGTTTCTTGGAGCAGGATGATATCAATAGGTTCAGTCTCAATGAGCCGCTTCATGGCTAGTTTTTTGGAGGCACTAGCCAAACCTCGGCAATTATACGATAAACACTTCATGGGGGAACACTGCGAGGGGTATATCCTGCTCTAAGGACCCCATCAATGGTGGATTGACGACCAGATACGACCTCGGCCCCTGCTTTCTTAATAGCCTTTGAGAGGTCAGATTTCCTGCCTCTGGTAGGCAGAGGGCCGGCTCCGGGGAAAGAGATACCAAGACCAGACTGGTGGGCCGACAAATCTTTGGAATGAGATCTGGACCGAAGGAAGTAGGGATGAGGGGGAGAGGCCTCGGAGGATGGCCGGGGTGATGAAGATGAGGAGGGAGAGAGCAAAGAGGGACCAGTGGAAGCTATAAGGGGAGGGGATGTCATAGTACAGTGAGCCATAGATGTCTGGAGAGAGGCACCTGTATCATTTCTAATTTGATCAATAAAAGAGAGAGGAGGGTTCAGAGGAGTACCCGAGGCAGTAACTGCTTCAGCTGCAGAGCGAGCCCTGGTCATCGGCGGCGAGGAGTGCC
Organism: Pinus tabuliformis; assembly: GCA_031772625.1. Taxonomy (NCBI): domain Eukaryota; kingdom Viridiplantae; phylum Streptophyta; class Pinopsida; order Pinales; family Pinaceae; genus Pinus; species Pinus tabuliformis. The sequence continues at coordinate 852,293,619 of CM062807.1, read as the reverse complement.
TGAGTCCAGGGTCGACCGCTGGTGAGGTAGCCCCCGGAGACGGACCAGTAGGCATGGGCCTCGAGGGGACCGGTGAAGCAGCCCTGGAAGGAGCAGGAGTGTTCTTTGGGGTGTCCTCCGCTTTTCGGTTGAGTGGGCAGTCTTTGAAGAGGTGCCCGACCTTGTGGCACCGCCTGCAACGGAACGGGACCCCCTCGTAGTCCAGTATCTGTACTCTGATGAATCTCCCCCACTGTAGTGTAATCTTCAGCCCTTCACGTGTATCCAAGTGAACCAATATATGCGCGAGGGTCCTGCTTCTTGATTCTACAAATGTGCGGTCATGATCTAGATAGGTACCCAGTGCATTACCAATCCTGATGAAGACTTCTTCTCCCCAGAACTGTAGTGGAAGACCCGGCAGGCGCACCCAAATTGGACCAGCTCCGATTTGTTCACGTTCAGGGTCAAATAGAGGACTCCACCTCTTGAGGAGGACCGGAGCCATTTCAATGTGCCAGTACCTGGCCAGTACCAGGTCCGTGTAACTCTCCTTTGAGAAATGTAATGAGAACCAGCCTCTAGGCAAGACATGGACTTCTGGCAGATCTATAAGCAAACCTCCCCAAATCTCCTTCACCCATTGTGTCAGCCTATTGGCCGAATATGCCCTTCCCCGGACATGCCCCACCAACACAGTGCTTGCCATGTTTGCAAATTCGCCTATAGCCGAGGTCTCGCCGAACCTGATGGTGATATCCTTTGAGGTAGCCTTGATGCACTTCGACTTCCTTTTGCTGGTACGGGGTGCAGACGGGTGGTCCACCAGGGGATTTGGTACGCCTTCCTGAGGGAACGGTTTAGCAGGTTTCACCTTAACAGCAGGAGTCTCGAAACACCCAGAAGGTCGAGCTCCCACACAAGAAGTATGCGCCGATGCAGTGACCGGGGGGTTTGCAGAAGGAGCAGTAAAAAATGATGAGGAGAGCGGGTCAAAAGAGGGCGAGGGAGGGGTGTGAGAGGATAAAATATGAAGGGTACCCGGAGAGAGTGGAGGGACCTTGAAATTTGGAGATTCGATAGGGTGAGACCCGATGAGGGGGGGAGCAGAGCTGAGCCGCGGCAGGGAAACAACGGGAGGTCGATGAGATGATTCCGGGCCAGCAAACGGCGAAGACGATATAACCGGAGGTGCAGGAGTGAAACTAGGGTTATCAAAGATGACTCTGTCCGGAAAAGGCTCCTCCGAATAATCAACCGCTTCCATCTCCATGTTGTCGTCCATATCCATCCACAGGTCGGGAACCGAAAGCGACGGGTGTAGACTGCTACGATGTAGGGTGTACAGTGCGCCTGTTAGTACCGTGACGGTATTCTGCAGAAGTCAGGTAGAAACCCTAGTTAACCTAGGCCTTCACGAGCGCGCGCCATCGTTCTCTGCTCACTAAATATCCGCGAGGGTGAAACAACCTTATTTGAGAACATCGCACATTTTCTTGATTTCTGCACAAAGCACAAGATCCATTGTGAGTATGTCGGTTGTAGGATGTTCATTCTCATGTTTGAAGGGTGCGTATGAGAATGGTGTAACACATTTCCTAGTGACTCAATACACTCTTTCGAACAAGTTGTCATAGGTTTGTGTCGTGCATTTGATTTCTATGATCATAAAACTCTATGCAAGAAAATTTTGAATTTGCAAAAAGTACCTGATGAATTTGTTCAAGATTTTCATGATCATTTTATTCATTTCTTCTTTGAATTTCCAGAAGATGATGCTGATTGGTATTTCTTGGTAGACAGATTCCTGTATCTTGTTCACATTTTAGAAAATCCACACAAACCTGAATCTTTCGACCCTCTCCCAATATACCTTTGTATTATGGATTCTAAATCAGTGACGAATGAGGTTGTTGTTCCAAGTGACCCTCTGTCCCCTTCTCATCAAATAGGTCCATTTCCGCAGGTTGAGGTGGGAGAAGTTGAGAATTCATCCGTTGATCTACCACCATATTTTCCCACCTCACATACTCATAATTTCAGCACAGGTTTGGACTATGAGTCTAATGGTTGTGATGAAGTGTTATCTCCTCGTCCTCCATCCTTTGGTCCCTCTGATCCTCTGGATTGTGATGTGTTGTGTTCACCTATTTTGAATCTCTCTTTTGATGTTCACGAGGATCAAGTTCTAGATGGATTTGGTGTTGAACAACCAACCTACAATATCATTTTTTATGAGTATGTGTACGAGTCAAAATATGAACAAGATTATGTGATGAAGGATGACCTCCTTCCTTTTGTACCTCTTCCACATTATCCTGACATTTTCCACGATTCTGTCATTCTTGTTGAATCTTGTGAAAATTTATTTTATGTTGATGTTACTACTTTCAATCATTCCCAGAACACGTGGAATGCCATTTTTTCATCTAAATGCAGAGAGGACCAATATTTTCTACCTAATCCTCCCAATATCTCATCTTATCTTTCTAGAAATATAGAGGGCGAAATTTCTCATTCTCAATCATCCTCGCTTTATGATTCGTTAGATCATGAGGATGCCTCTGTTTGTAATATTGAACCTTTTTTATCATGGATGTTGTGATCTTTTCATTAATTCATTTGATCAGGATTCTGATTTTTACACTGTCAATATTTCCAGGCCATCAATCTTTGATGATCCATCTTCTATTGAATTGGAACTTCCCCAATTTTCGAGGCACTTCATCCTGAGTTGATGCTTATGTCAGGTTCTCATAGCCTTGAGGTCAGTTCCACTTCCAATCAGAAAAGTGTTGAATATTTCTAGGCTCCTCATTCCTTTATCACACCCATTGAAGATCAATCTGATTTACAATTTTCGCATCCTCCATATGTATCACACAATCCTATTGCTAAGCCATTAGAAGAGTCATACGTGGCAAGCACGGTTGCAAAGCAAAAATTTCCTTCTTTCTCTATGTTCTGTTTTGGAGGTTCGAAAGCTTGTGCTTGCATGTCTTCAGGATGCAGTGTATCTATTATTAGAAAATTATATATTACAGAGCAATGGAACACATAAAATATATTTCATAAATATAGAAACACAAAAAACACATAAAATAAGAGAAACACAAATATACGTGGTTCACCCAATTTGGGATATGTCCACGGATAAATAGCCAGTCCTTCCTTTTATATTATCCAGCAAACTAAAGAGATACAACCTAACTAAGATCTGTTGTAATTCCATCTTCGCTCTCAGACAATCTCCTCTCTCTTTCTCACTCAAAATACAGATCTACATAGACACAATACAATTCCCTCATATATAGTGAGGGGTTGCCTTATAGGGCAAAAAACCCTAAATTAAACATAATTTCTACCGTTAGATCTCCCTCTAATGAATGGCCCAGATTGACTATGAAATTACAACATTTTACAAGGCAATTTTACATCTATTTTTAGCTTCGGGGGCGCTACCCCCGATCCCCTGCTGGGGGGGCTCGAAATAATCGTCGTTGCCCCCCTGGTGGTGTACATTTTATGGGAGGTGTTGCTACCACATTCCGAAATGGGGTCCAATGCGGTGATACCTATGAATAAGGAAGGTAATCAGGCTCCACACCCAACAATCTCCCACTTGGAGACTAATTATAGCAACTCCACCACTGCTTCATTTGTTGGACAATGACTCCACTTTAGACCTGGTTGTTTGTCATCTTCTTCATCATACTTGAAGACCAAATGAAACTGAACATAATATCAGTTTCTCCCTTGTTACAAATTTTTTAACATATCTGCAGGATTTTGGCTAGTGTGTATCTTTTCTAGCTTCAACTGTCCATCTTCCAACACTGACCGTGTGAAATGGTACTTGAGCTATATATGTTTAGTCTTGGAATGAAATGCAGAGTTCTTTGCAAGATGTATGGCACTCTAGTTGTCATTGTATAACCTACCCAACTCCTGCTTCTTACCCAATTCATCTAGAAACCTTTGTAACCAAATCATTTCTTTACTAGCCTCTGTAGCAGCAACATACTATGCTTCCATTGTTGAGAATGCAACAATACTTTGCAGTTTTTAAACCCAACTGATAGTTGTTCCACCTACAGTAAACAGATATCGTGTGGTGCTCCTCTTGTTATCTCTATCACCCGCCATACATGCATCGACATATCCCTGTAGAGCAATGTTTGAACCACCAAAGCATAATGCTTGATTTGTGGTACCTCTCAAATACCTGAGAATCCACTTCACTGTCATCCAATGTTCTTTTCCTGGATTGTTCATGTGCCTACTTACAACTCCCACTGGATGTGCAATATCGGGCCTTGTGCAGACCATTGCATACATTAAGCTTCCAACTACTGATGCATATGGAACTTTAGACATATAAGCTATTTCTTCATGAGTCTTGGGACACCCCTCCTTATTTAGTTTGAAATGGCTAGCCAAAGGTATACTAACTGGTTTTTCATTTTGCATATTAAATCTTTTCAACACCTTTTCTTTGTACTCACTCTAAGACAATGTTAATTTTTGATCTTCCTGTCTCTAGTTATTCTCATACCAAGGATTTGTTTTGCGGCACCCAAATCCTTCATTGCAAATGAGTTCGCCAATTTTCTTTTGAGCACATTTATTTCCTGCATGATAGAACCTGCAACAAGCATATCATCTACATACAATAACAATATAATATAGCTTCCATCATTTTGCTTTTGAGATAAACACAATGATCAGAGTAACATCTAGTATAACCTTGTTCAGACATAAACCTGTCAAATTTTAGATGCCACTGCTTGGAGCCTCTTTTAAGTCGTACAATCTCTTCCTCAACCTGCACACTAGTTTCTCCTTCCCTTTGACCTCATATCCTTGTGGTAGTTGCATATATATCTCTTCCTCCAGATCCCCATGGAGAAAGGTTGTCTTTTACATCTAACTGCTCAAGATGCAAATCTTTAGCTGCTACTAGACTTAAAATAGTTCTGATTGAAGTCATTTTAACAATAGGAGAAAAGATTTCATCAAAGTCTATACCCTTTTTCTGTGCAAATCCCTTCACCACAAGTCTAGCTTTATACCTTTTTCTACCTCCATATTCTTCCTTCAACCTGTAAACACATTTATTTTGCAATGTTGTTTTACCTGCAGGAAACCTAACTAAGTCCCAAGTCTGGTTATGTGCTAAGGAGTCCATCTCTTCTTTCATGGCTTGCTCCCACTTCTTCCTAGTTTCTACCTGCACTGTTTCTTCATAACATTCTGGTTCACTACAATCAGTCAACAATACATAATATAATGAAGGAGAGTATCGTTCAGGGGGTTTACTTATCCTGGTAGATATTATAACACCACTTTCAGGTGTTTGAGGTCCTTGTTACTGTTGTGGTTGTTGTTGTTGTTGTTGTCAACAATAGCTCATTATGATTTCCAGGCACCTTCACTTTTTATGTGATCTCATCAAGCATTGTTTATTCTCTTTTCTCTTTTTCCTGTTTCTTTTCCTGCATCTGATCCTTATACAAAACCTTTTCATTGAATATGACATCTCTGCTCCTAATGATTTTGTGTCTTTCATAATCATAAAATCAATAACCAAAATCATTAACACCATATCTAATAAAGGTACATTTCTTTGATTTTGCCTCAAGATTTGCTCTATTATCTTTATTAATGTGGACAAAGGCTTCACAACCAAAAGTCTTTAAAAATGAGTAGTTTACCTTTTTCCCTGTCCATACCTCCTCTGGAATACCACCATCCAAGGACCTTGAAGGCCCTTTGTTTATTAGATAAACAACAGTATCTACAGCATCTGCCCAAAGTTGTAAAGGCAATCCTGCATGCAATCTCATGCACCTTTCACGCTCCATGATTGTCCTGTTCATCCTTTCCAACACACCATTTTATTGTGGTGTTCCTAGAACTTTCTTCTCTCTGTGAATTCCATTCTTTGAACAATACCTATCAAACTCTTTGCTGCAATATTCAACTCCGTTGTCTAATGTTAGAAACTTCAATCTTTTTCCTATCTCATTTTCAACCAAATCTTTCCATTTCTTGAAAGTATCAATGATCCGGATTTAAACAGGAACGCAACAAATTACAGAGATAACCATATACACAAATATGCAGCGGAAATAATACTTCATTTCATCAATGGAAAATACTGAAATATGCTTACAACCAGAAATGGAAATAAACCAGCTAGGGCGATGGTAGCTTATCTCTGAGAAGAGATGTGCTGGCTACATGCCTCTGAACTGTCTTACAATGAGGCTCGAAGGCCTATTTAATGTTGAGAAACAGTGGAAAAACCCTTAACATTCCAAAACCTAACCCTAGAAGATGAAACGCCAAACTATGGGCTCCGTTTGGGGTAAGTTGGTACATCAACTTCCCGGGGTCGTAACTTTGGCATACGATCTCCGTTTGACGCATACAATAGCTCGTTAGAAAGATCTATCCGAGCACTATCATTATTGGAACGGGCAACATCAATCCATTTCATGGACCCATGTTGCCCCCGGATTCCCCAAAAAACGTCGTTTAGGGTCTCAAAATGGCTCCGGAAGTTCAGGACCCGAAAAACTGCTAAAAATAGTAAGTTGTGCTACAATTAAGGAAACTGAAAATGCTGAGAAGAACAATGGTGGGGGTCCAGGTGGACTTGGCAGGTGGCCACCAATATCCACCTGGATCATTCCTCCCCCCTTAGGAAGCAATGGTCCCCATTGTGTTGAGCTCCTCCATGAGATGAGGAAACTTTTGCTGAACTTGTTCCCTGGTGAGCCACTTGCCCTGCTGAAGGAGTTGGCCTGCTTTGACAACTCGATACAGTTGGATATTCTGTTGGCGAGTGTTCTTGATCTGTGTGTCCATGATCCGATCAGTTGCAGCTTGTTCCATGCAATCTGGATTTAATTCTGTGGGTTTGAGTTGTTCTGCAATGTCGGATGTGTCTAGCAATGGTGGAAAGTATGGCCGAAGGCGGTCCACATTGAACACTGGATGCAGGCCAAGGAACGGGGGAATGCTGAGCTCAAATGCATTGTCTCCCATAGCCTTAGTAATGGTGTAAGGACCATATCGGAGTGGTCTCAATTTTCCGATAGGCTCCAGTAAGGCGTTCCTTTTGCAAATGCAACCAGACTTTGTCGCCCACCTGAAACTTGTGTGGCACTCGATGTTGATCATGTCGCTGCTTGTACTTGGCATTTGATTTCTCAAGAATGTCATGGACCTACTGGCGAATGTGTTGGATGCGCTCAATGAAGCTGGTGGCCTTATCTGTTTCGGACTGGACATGAGCTGAATTTATATGAGTAGCTGCAAGTGGCATGGCCACATCAATGGGGCATAGTGGCTGGAATCCCAAACCCACCTGAAAAGGGCTATGGCCAGTGGAGCTGTGAAGAGCTCGGTTGTAGCTGTGCTGAACATAGGGGAGGCTCTCGTCCCATGTGCGTGGATGCTTTGAGTCATACATGTGCAGAATGTGCACAATCATCCTATTGAAAACCTCTGTCTGGCCATCAGTTTGAGGATGGAAGGCTGTGGACTTCGTGAGTTTGGTGTCCAGCATTGACCAGAGACTGGACCAAAATGTGCTAAGAAACCGACTGTCCTGATCTGAGATGATAGACTGTGGGATCCCAAAGTGCACCCACACTCGTTCAAAGAAGAGTTTAGCAGTGGCTTCTGCTGTGATATTCTTCTTGCAGGCCACCATAATGGCCATCTTCGAGAACCTGTCGACGACCACAAAACCACAGTCATTTCCATGCTTAGTGGAAGGAAGGCCTGACATGTAATCCATGGAGATGGATTCCCAAGGTCGACTAGGGGTAGGCAACGGGGTATAGAGGCCGTGCTTCTTAATGGTCGGTTTGGCAATGGCACAGGCGGTACATGATCTGATGTACTTCCCAACATCATGTCGAAGATTCGGCCAATAGAAATAATTTTGCAGAACTGCCACTGTTTTCTCGACCCCGAAATGCCCCGCAGCCCGACTGTAGTGGGCTTCCCAAATCATCTTGGCACGCTCGCTTGAAGGAACACAAAGGTGACCGAGGTGGCATAATAGGGCATCCTGGAGGTGAAAATCTGGAACATGCCGACCCTCCAAGAGTGTCTGGTATGTGTGGCCGAATTCTGGGTCGCTTTTGTAGAGAAGTGGCCAATCAGAAGTCTCGTGCCCACAAGAGTTGAGCACGGTGGTTAACACCATGATCGGTGGTCGACTAAGGCAATCTGCAACATTATTGGTGCTGCCCTTCTTATACTTGATATTCAAGTGGAACTGTTGCATGTATGTAGACCACTTCTGATGGCGATCATTCTGCAATTTCCCTTGGGTCTGTATGAACTGCAGGGGTCGGTGGTCTGTGTGGATGACTGTTTCCTTCCCCAAAATGTAATGTTTCCATTGTCGGCAGGCCTGTACAATGGAATACATCTCTTTATCATAAGTGGGGTACTTCCGGACTGTGTCTGAAAGTGTTTCACTGTGATATGCCATTGGATGTCCATGCTGAGTAAGGACTGCCCCAATAGCATAGTCAGAGGCATCTGTCTCGACCTCAAATGGTTGTTGTAAATCTGGCAACACGAGCACTAGTGTCGTGCAGAGGCGATCCTTCAACTCCATGAATGCCTTCTGTTGAGATTCAGACCAAAAGAATTTTGCTTTTGCCCCTCCCTTGGTGACTTGACTCAAGGGCCAAGAAATATGAGAAAACCCCAACACAAATCTGCGGTAGAAGTTGGCAAGACCTAGAAAGCTGCGGAGCTCTGTTAGAGTGGTTGGAGAGGGCCAATCCCAAATGACTTGGATCTTGGCTGGATCAACATGCACCCCCTGTTCATCAATGATGTATCCCAGATACTGAACCTGGGTCATGCCAAAAGTGCATTTCTCCAAATTGGCACATAGCTTGTGTTGCCGCAGTGTTTGGAGAACCTGTCGGATGTGGTGGAGGTGCTCTTCCCAACTCTGGCTGAAGATCAGAATGTCATCCAAGTATACTACTACAAAGGAGTTGGTGAATGGCCGCAAGATGTCATCCATTAGCCTCATGAAGGTTGCAGGAGCATTCGTCAATCCGAAAGGCATAACCAACCATTCGAAGAGGCCCTCCTTGGATTTGAAGGCAGTCTTCCACACATCAGAGGGTTCGATTGGTACCTGGTGATATCCTGACTTCAGATCGATCTTGCTGAAATATTTCGCCCCCTTTAGTTGGTCTAGGAGGTCATCAATCCGCGGGATCGGGTACCTATTACGGACAGTGATCTTGTTCAGCGCCCGATAGTCAATACAGAGTCTCCACGTCCCATCCTTCTTCTGTACCAACACGATCGGGCTCCCACAGGGCGATGAACTCGGACGGATGTGACCTTTCTGCAAGAGCTCCTAAATCTGCCTCTTGATTTCATCGTTCTCTAGAACGGAGCGCCAATAAATTGGTCCATTGGGTAGCGGCGCACCTGGGGTCAGATCGATGGAGTGCTTGACTTGACAGTGCATAGGAACCCCTGCCGGGGAGGTGAAGATGTCCTCGTACTCCTCCACAACCTTGTCCATCTGTAGTTGTCATGCAGAGGGACCCCGTCTGGAGGCCACGGCCACTGTCTTCTTCTTTCCTTGAGGGCGTATCATCAGGAAGGCAAATTTCCTGGTTTTGGAAATGATCTTACTGCATTGTTTTGCAGTAATCAAAGAGATGGCGGTAGGTGGTGCTACCTCTGGTATCCTGTACAACTTATTTCCCAATGTAATAATAACAACACGGGGCCTTGATTCATACACAGCATGTCGCTTCCACAAGTATGGTTGTCCTAGTAATACATCACAAACTTCAAGGGGAGCAATGTCACACAATACCTCATCCATGAAGGGCTTGATGTTGTATGGAAGGCGACACTGCTGGCTCACGCGAAGATCTTGTCCTTGGTGAAGCCACCCAATGGTGTATGGTTGTGGATGTGTTGTGGTCGGTAAGCCCAACCGCTTCACGACCTCTGCTGAAATGAGGTTCTTTTGACTCCCGCTATCAACAATGAACTGTATCGGGGAGCCCTTTACCCACATCTGGGAGTGGAAGAGACGCTCCTCCTCCTCTGGATCTTCGGGTTCATTTTTCTGGATCTTTGCGGTAGCAACAGCGGCGCTGGGATCCGCATCAATGATTTGCTTCCCTTTTTCATTCCCCTTATCGGGTTCTGACTCAGAGTCGGAACATGCATCTGATTCTGAAACCTTTAGCTCAGCCACCAGTGACTGCTTGGCCCGACACTCACTTGTGTTGTGAGTGGAGCTCTTATGGAACTCGCACCATTTTCCAGTGTCCTTTCTCGACTTCGCGGCGCTATTCTTTGCTTGCAGCTTCGGCTGGTTGTCTTGGGTTGTCCCGCCTTGGCTTTGTCCTTTGTTCTATGGTTTAGGGGCACCTTTCCCCTGCTTTGGATTCGCAGATCCAAAGTCTCGCTTCTTTTGTTTAAACTTCTGCTCGACCTTGACGGCATATCGGTATGCTGCGCCAAGCGAGGAGATGTTTAGGAATTGTATTTCTTCCTGGATGTACTTGTGTAGGCAGCCACGGTATTTGAGTATCAAATGTTGCTCTGAATCCTTGATACCCAACTTTGTGCGAAGGGTATGGAAAAGATTGGTGAACTCTGGCACATCTTGGTCCCTTCCCTGCCGCAGCGTGGTCCACTTTATGTATTCATCCTCATAGCTTCCAACAGGGTAGTACTGCTCCTTGATGGCATCCCGGAACGAATCCCAGGTGGGTGCGGCTGAAAATAGTGAGCCAGTACTTTCATCCTTCTGCTCGCAGTAGGTTTCCCACCAGTCCTTGATGTGGGGGGCTGCTTTGAGAAGAGAAAAAACAATCTTTTCCCGACTCGAAAATTCATGGACAGAAAAATAACCCTCTAGCAGATTTAACCATTTATCTACGGCATCTACGTCTATCTGACCCTCGAATATGGGGATTTCAAAATTAACTTGTACCTTAAAGGGCGTGGCGTTTCCAGAGTAGCTGCTGGAAGCCGATGCATTGCTTCTGGGTAGCCGTTGAAGGATCTGGGCAAATTTGTCTGTTATGAAACCAGCTCAAGAAAAGATAGAAAAGATAGATCAACGCCTTAGAATTCAGCCTCTTCGAGGGGGCAACCTCCTTTACATTACATAAATGAACAATTCTTGGATGATACAAATGACAAAACCTCCTTTCTATATATAGGAGTCTAAGGAGTCACAATATAATCCAGCCGACCTAATAATAATAATATAAAGCCACAAAAATAACAATAGAGGGATTCTAAGGGGCACAGAAATAACAATATGGGGGTAATAGGGGCACAACAATATAAATAGGGGTATAACTACAATAGTAATGGGGTAATCACTAGTATTATAGGGACCCAACATGCCCCTCTCCTTCAAAAAAGTGTTGTCCTCAACGCTTGAGTAGTTCTGGATACTTCTGCATAAAATTCTCATCCTCCCATGTGGAATCTTCAGCGGATAAGTTCTTCCACTTGATAAGATACTCTGAAATTGATCGATTTCGTAGCTGTCGAGTTCTTGTTTCTGTGATTGCTTCCGGTTCCAATATAATTTTTCCTTCCTCGTCAAGTTCTGGCAATATTGTTTGAATTGGGAGCTTGTCACCTATAACCTTCTTTAAACATGAAACATGGAAAACTGGGTGCAATCGAGAAGCTGCAGGAAGCTCCAATTTGTATGCCATAGTACCAATCTTTTGCAACACCTTGTACGGACCATAATACTTTGGTGATAATTTATTATCCTTCTTAGCTTGCTTTAGGGACATTTGCTTATATGGTTGTAGCCGTAGGAATACCCAATCACCTACATCAAAACTTCTTTCACTGCGATGTTGATCTGCCTGTTGTTTCATTCTATTTTGTGCCAACACGAGGTTATCCTTTAAGAGTTGGAGGACTTGTTGTTGATGTTCGATGTGATGTTCCACTGCCTGAACCTTAGAATTTTCTCTTAAATATGATGTGATGGATGGTGGTTGATACCCATAAAGTGCCATAAATGGGGTCATTTTTGTTGCTGTATGGAAGGAAGTGTTATACCACCATTCAGCCAGAGGCAACCATTTGACCCATTGTGTCTGTTTATCAGATACAAAGCAACGAAGATATCCTTCCAAACATTTGTTTACTATCTCAGTTTGCCCATCAGATTGAGGATGATAAGATGAGCTATGAGCTAACTGAGTACCAAGACAAGAAAATAATTCTGTCCAAAAATTTCCAGTGAAAATGGGATCTCTGTCACTTACAATAATCTTTGGGTTTCCATGTAGCTTTTGAACTGTTTCCATAAATGCAGTAGAAACTGTACTGGCTTTAAATGGATGTGATAATGCACAAAAGTGTGCATACTTGGTAAGTCTGTCAACTACCACCATGATGACACTCTTTCCCTCAGACTTGGGTAAACCTGTGATAAAATCCATTGAAACCTCCTCCCAACGTTGGCTTGGAATGGATAAAGGTTGTAATAGACCCGGTGTCTTAATTGTTTCAACTTTATTTTGTTGGCAAACCAAACATTCCGCCACAAACTTTTGAATATCTGATTTAAGGCCATCCCAAAAAAATTCCTTCTTAACCCTGTGGTAAGTTTTTAAAAATCCTGAGTGCCCTCCTAAGGGAGAAGTGTGCAATTCCATAAGAATCTTTTGTTTTAGCTGGGAATTCTTACAGAGGTATAAGCGATCTTTGTACCATAACGAATCATTTTGCCAGCTAAATGTATCAGAAGTACTGGAATCTTGTTGTAGCTTTCGAATAAGTGCCCACACTTCTTCGTCATTCTTCCATTCCTCCCTTGCTTCGTTTATCCAATCTGGTTGGATAATAGAAATGGCACACAACAATGCTTCCACATCCTCATCCTTTCTTGAGAGTGCATCTGCCACCACATTTTGCTTCCCTTTTTTGTAGATGATTTCAAAGTCATAACCCAACATCTTTGTGACCCACTTTTGTTGCTCTTCAGAGGATAATCTTTGTTCTAAAAAGTATTTAAGGCTATCATGATCCGTTTTTACCTTGAAGTGTCTTCCCATTAGGTAGGGTCGCCATTTCTTAAGTGCATGGAGTATTGCCAACATTTCCTTCTCATAAATAGCTTTGCTTAAAAACTTTCCCTTGATTGGACGACTTTCAAAAGCAATGGGTCTTTCATCTTGCATTAGAACAGCACCAATTCCATTTCCTGAAGCATCACATTCCACAATAAAGGTTTTTGTGAAGTCCGGTGTAGCTAAGACCGGTGCTTGGCACATTGCCTCTTTAAGATGTTCAAAGGCCTTTGTTGCTTCCGAAGTCCATGAAAATGAATCTTTCTTCAATAATGTTGTTAGAGGTGCTGCTATTCTCCCATAATTCTTAACAAACTTGCGATAATACCCTGTCAACCCAAGAAATCCTCGCAGATGCTTTATGGATGTGGGGATTTTCCATTCCTTAATGGCTTTAATTTTGCTAGGGTCTACCTTAACTCCTTCATGAGATACAATATGACCCAAATATTCCACCTCCTGGACTCCAAAGAAACATTTGGATCTTTTTGCATATAATTGTTTCTCCTCCAATAGTTGTAGCACCCTGTCAACATGTTCAACATGATCCTTCCAAGACTTGCTGTAGATTAGTATATCATCAAAAAATACTAACACAAATTTTCTAAGGAATGGTTTGAAAATTGAATTCATCAAACCTTGAAATGTTGAAGGTGCATTGGTAAGGCCAAAAGGCATGACCAAAAATTCATAATGACCCTCATGAGTTCTAAATGCTGTTTTCGGAATGTCTTCAATCTTCATTCTGATTTGATGATATCCCGAACGAAGATCCAACTTGGTGAAGTAAATTGATCCATGCAATTCATCCAGTAATTCATCAATAACAGGAATGGGGAACTTATCTTTAATAGTGAGCTTGTTGAGCTCCCTATAATCTGGACACATGCGCCATGATCCATCCTTCTTGTGCACCAATACTACTGGAGCTGAGAAAGAACTTTGACTCGGTTGAATTATACCAGCCTCTAGCATTTCTGCAACCATACGTTCAATTTCACTTTTTTGGACATAGGGATATCTGTACGGCCTGATGTTTGGAGGAACACTTCCTGGAATCAGATGAATAGCATGATCATGATCACGCATAGGTGGGAGACCTTTGGGAGTCTCAAATACCTTGGAATGATTGTCCAGGACTTTTTGGAGATCTGGAGAAATAGATGATTCCAATGTGGAAACATCTAGCGAACATAATTGTGCAATTACACCTCTTTGCTCCTTTTTTAGAAGCTTTGTCATACCATTAGAGCTGATTATCTTTCCTGGTTTCCCTGCAATACCCCTTAATTCAACTTCCTTTCCTTCCACAGAAAATTTCATGAAAAGTTCTTGAAAATTAAAAGCTATTGTACCCAAGGATTGTAGCCATTGGACTCCTAGTACAACATCAGCACCTCCCATTGGAATGGAAAGCATTGGGCTAGTCAATACATATTCTCCCATGGATAGCTTGATATTATGGCACTTTCCAGAACAATTTATTGTTCCTCCATTTGCAATCATCACTTGACACTCTGGTGCTGGATATAGGAAGCAATTCAATTCTTTTGCTACCCTACAATGAATAAAATTGTGGGTGCTTCCTGAATCAATCAACACTATTACCTTTTTCTTCTTGATTTGTCCTTCTATCTTGATGGTTTGAGGAGTGGTAATTCCCGCCAATGCATTACAAGATATGGTCGGATTTATTTGTTCTTCATCTAGGCTTTGTTCCTGGAATATATCCTCTTCTTTTGACCTTTCTTGCTCCTTTTCTTCTTCCTCTTCACAATCTATGTAGAATAATTTCTTCTCAGCACACTTATGACCTTTTGTGTATTTGCTATCACAATTGTAACAAAGCCCTTTTGCTCTTTTTTCTTCCAATTGTTGTGGTGTCAACCTTGTAGGTTGTGGAAGACTATGGGCAACAACACTTCCGTCTTTATAGTTGTGAATGGTATGCTTCCTAGTTGCCATAATTTTGCTTTCCATTTTTCTTGCTAACCTGAATGCCTTCTCTAATGAATCAGGTTCCCAAAGGCGCACATCATGTTGGATATTATCCTTTAAAGACCCTATGAACACATCAATCCTATGCTCCTCTGGAATATCTTTTACCCTTATGTTCAATTTTTGGAACTCCTCAATGTGCTCCATTATTGAACCCTTTTGTTTGAGACTTATCAATTGGCTAAAAAAAGTGTTGCTTTTTGTATCCTCATAATGTGCTATCAATTCTTCCGTAAAAATTGCCCAAGTGATAAATTGTTTACGAGAGCAAAGCCATTGATACCATACAAACTGATTTGGTTCCAAATATAAAGTTGCCATACGTACCTTTTGTGTGTTTTGCACATTATTGAGATCGAAGAATTGCTCCATCTGTAATATCCATGTGGCGGGATCCTTGCCATCAAACTTCCTCATATCGATTTTTGGAACATGGTGAGTCTTCGATCCAACATTAGAGTCTATGGAATCATGATTAACATTTCTTTTGTTCTCATCATGAGTTTCCTTTACTACCTTTTCACCATTAGTGACCCTTTCTTGTAGCAACTTCTTCAATTCTTCCATGTTTGTCTTCAAATCTATCTTCAAATTTGCCATCGAATCCTCCATCTTAGCTTCCATGCCCTTTATCTTAGATTCCACGCCATTTATCTTAGATTCCACGCCACTTATCTTAGCTTCTGTTAGCTTTTGTGAGCGTGACATTTGTTGCACTTGTTCTTGTAATTTTGATATATCATGTAGCATTTCTTCCTCTTCTTCATGAGTCATGCTAGAGCTTTCAGGTTCCTTACTAGGTGTTTGCATTTTCTTTCCTCGGGGCATCAGTTACCGATAATAATGCTTTACTATGCCCTTTGAATTCCGTTAAACCAAGCTTACACAAAAATTAAAAAAAAAACTACACACCTTTTTTCACTTTATAGAAGCCTGATATTGAATCTGATGTATCTCTGTAATTTCGGATCATCCAATTCTGAAATTGCTACCTGTAGTAGCCTTCTATGTCCTCTTTCCAATGCCACAAGTCTGAGCCAAATTGGATTCTCCAAGGAAGAGTTATGTGAAATCTCCCACAGTGACTTGCTTTTAGACTGGTTCAGTAGAGCGAACTTGTACGACGTGCCACGAGTCACTGTTTCAACCTTTGAATCTAAAACACACATACAAAAAACTACAGTCCGTCCTCTTTCTGTACCTTCTTACGAAATTTCAATCCGATCCTCAGAGAGAAAGTTATGACGATTTTCCCCAGGTCACCTGTTTTGAATGTAATTCAGGAGTCTGCAAAAAGACCAACTTCCTCAGATCATATCTCCGCAAATATCACGCGAAAAGCTCTGAAATTTGGACCCAAGGTTCAGCGAGATTTCTTCTCAAATGGGTTTTTTTTTCGACTTCTGAAACGTCACAGAAAAAAAGTTATAGCGAAAATTCCACGATGACCTGTTTGGAGCAGCGAAACCCTAGAATCCAAAGCTCTGATACCAAATGTTATGAAACCAGCTCAAGAAAAGATAGAAAAGATAGATCAACGCCTTAGAATTCAGCCTCTTCGAGGGGGCAACCTCCTTTACATTACATAAATGAACAATTCTTGGATGATACAAATGACAAAACCTCCTTTCTATATATAGGAGTCTAAGGAGTCACAATATAATCAGCCGACCTAATAATAATAATATAAAGCCACAAAAATAACAATAGAGGGATTCTAAGGGGCACAGAAATAACAATATGGGGGTAATAGGGGCACAACAATATAAATAGGGGTATAACTACAATAGTAATGGGGTAATCACTAGTATTATAGGGACCCAACACTGTCCATCATCGCGTTCCGTTGTCGCTCGAGGGCTTCTTCGAGCAAGATTTTGATGGGATCTCCTGCCCCCTCGTCTTTCTTCTCATCCACCATGGGAGGCCGTCGGGATTTACGAGGCTGGTCTTGCAAAGGTTCAACCAATTCAAGCCCTAACTCCTTATATCCCGACCTTGTTGGGGACATGCAAAGAAAAACAGAGAAAGAGCAGACCGCTCTGATACCACTGATCCGGATTTAAATAGGAACGCAACAAATTACAGAGATAACCATATACACAAATATGCAGCGGAAATAATACTTCATTTCATTAATGGAAAATACTGAAATATGCTTACAACCAGAAATGGAAATAAACCAGCTAGGGCGATGGTAGCTTATCTCTGAGAAGAGATGTGCTGGCTACATGCCTCTGAATTGTCTTACAATGAGGCTCGAAGGCCTATTTAATGTTGAGAAATAGTGGAAAAACCCTTAACATTCCAAAACCTAACCCTAGAAGATGAAACGCCAAATTATGGGCCCCATTTGGGGTAAGTTGGTACATCAACTTCCCGGGGTCGTAACTTTGGCATACGATCTCCGTTTGACGCATACAATAGCTCGTTAGAAAGATCTATCCGAGCACTATCATTGTTGGAATGGATGTTGCCCCCGGATTCCCCAAAAAACGTCGTTTAGGGCCTCAAAACGGCTCCGGAAGTTCAGGACCCAAAAAACTGCTAAAAATAGTAAGTTGTGCTACAATTAAGGAAACTGAAAATGCTGAGAAGAACAATGGTGGGGGTCCAGGCGGACTTGGCAGGTGGCCACCAATATCCACCTGGATCAATCAAATACATCAGATTTATTACGAATACAATAAATCCATGTTTTTCTGGTTGCATCATCAATAAAAGTAACATAATAATGAGAGCCACCGAGAGATGATACTTGAGCAGGTCCCCATACATCTATATGCACAAGATCTATTTTTTCTCTCTTCTTTTCTTTCCCAACTCTGAGGAAACAGACTCTCTTCTATTTTCCATAAACAGAATTCTCACAGAATTTTAAATCAACATGCTTCAAACCTGGCAACAAATTTCTTGAGTGAAGAATCTGCATCCCCTTCTCACTCATGTGCCCAAGCCTATGATGCCACAATGTCATATCTTCTCTTGTAGAGGTTAAAGCATTAACAGAATTAGAAATACTATTGCATAAATACAATGTACCAACCTTTTCTCCTTTTGCTATTACCAGGGATCCTTTAGTGACCTTTCAAGTTTTATCTGTAAAAGTAGTCACACAGCCTTCACCTCCCAACTGTCCTATTGAAATTAGATTTTTCTTTAGATATGGAATATGCATTACTTCCTTCAATAGCCATTGATTTCCATTCTGTTTTTTTAATGAATATTGTACCCATTCCAATGATTTTACAGGGTTTATCATCACCCAATTGAACCTGTCCAAAATCTCCTTGAACATAATCATGAAAATGTTTCCTATCAGGTGTGGCATGGAATGAGGCCCCTGAATCTACCATCAAGGCATCAATAATATTTTCTAATGAAAGAATCAAATCATCTTGCAACACATCACCTGTCACATTCACTTCACAATTGTTTTCTTGTTGCGCATCTCCTTCTTTTCCCTTCTGAGACTTACAGTCTTTCTTCAGGTGTCCTTTCTTCCTGCATTTCTAGCACACTATCCCTAATTTGGACTTGGATCTGCCTATCCTTGACTTACTGCGATATCCTGGGATCTTTCCTCTTTGCATTTTTCTTCCCCTAGTCTCTGCAGTCAAAGCATTACCTAAAGTCTCACTGGAGCTTTTCCGTCGCATTTCCTCGCTAAGGATTGCACCAACAACATCATCAAACTTTAAAGTACTAGATCCAGAGACAAAGTTACTAATGGCCATAACTAAATCATTCCAACTTTCTGGCAATGAGCATAGAAATAACAGAGCCATAACTTCATCATCAAAGGTAACCCCTACAGAACTTAACTGACTCGTAATTGTATTAAATTCATTTAAATGATCAACAACAGATCCACCTTCTGACATCTTCATATTAAATAAATGCTTCATAAGAAATACCTTATTTTACGCCTAGGATTTTTATATAGTTTTTCCAATGCTGACATTAAACCCTTTGTTGTCATTTCCTTTGAAATATTAAAGGCTATCGACGCTGCTAAGCACAGCCGTATTGTTCCAAGTGCCTTTCTGTCAAAAATATCCCATTCTCTATCTATCATACTCATCGGCTTCTTTGTCTTTCCGCTCAATGGTAAGTACATATCTTTATGATATAGATAATCTTCCATCTGCATCTTCCACAGTTGGTAGTTTTGGCCATCAAATTGTTCGACCCTAAACCTACCATCTTCCACCATTACTCCCACTCGAACCAGGAACCCTTCTCTCCTGCGAGTTTATCAGCCAAATAGACCTTTGACTCTAATACTAGTTGCTAAAAAATTATATATTATAGAGCAGTGGAACACATAAAATATATTGCAAAAATATAGAAACACATAAAACACATAAAACAAGAGAGACATAGATATACGTGGCTCACCCAATTTGGGCTACGTCCATGGAGAAAAAACCAGTCCTTCCTTTTATATTATCCAACAAACAGAAGAGATACAACCTACAGAAGATATGCTGTAATTCCCTCTTCTCTCACACACAATCTCCTCTCTCTTTCTCGCTTAGAATACAGATCTACATAGACGCAATACAATTCCCTCATATATAGCAAGGGGTTGCCTTCTAGGGAAAAAAATCCTAAATTAAACATAACTTTTACCATCAGATCTCCGCCTAATGAACGGCTCAGATTGACTACGAATTACAACATTTTACAAGGCAATTTTACATCTATTTTTAGCTATGGGGGCGCTGCCCCCGATCCCCCACCAGGGGGGGTGGGGGGGCTCCAAATAATTGTCGTCACCCCCCCTGGACCCCCCTGGTGACGTACATTTTACGAGCAGCGTTTTCGCCACATTACGAAATGGGGTCCAATGCGGTGATACCTATGAATAAGGAAGATAATCAGGCTCCACACCCAACATCTATACACCAACATGCACCCACATAATGTCTCCCATATGCATTTCTTTCTTTCTTCTATGCGCTTTCTTTCAAACTTCGAACGTTTTGATTTGTACTATCTTATCTTTTTTGTTTGTTGTTATGTTTGTATATCTTTCTTGACTTTCATTCCCTCGCATACATAGGCCAACCAATACGTTAGTGGCTACATTGGAAGTATCACTTCACGTGAGTCTGGCCTATTCACTGTTAGGTTAGGCGTAGGAGTAGTTGTTTGATTTTCTTTCTATTACGTTTTGCTCCACCCTTGTCTTCTATTTGTTTTCTTTTCAGTCATAGGATAGCTTCCGCATGAGACCGTGTTTGGATTCTCAGACAAGCAATGTGAATTCCAAGAGGAAGTTTTACTGCTATCAAAGCTTGGTTATCTATTTATTCCCTCTCTCTATGTGAATATTGTGTTTCTTTTAGTCGATGATAATCTGATGGAAAATACATTCCTTTTGGAGAGAGTCAGAGAAGAATCATGATGCTTGAACTTTTAACTTGTTCTTACACCTCTAATCAGTCTTCTATTTTTAGTTAATCCTTGTCCACTAAGTTCAGTAGAGAAAGGAAGGGAGGAAAACCTTAACAAGTATGTCATAGGTGTATATAAATATCCTTATCTGAAGGGACAACCTCTTCTGCTCTCAATAAATTTGGATCACTATTCTACCCCCATGAAATAAATAAGGGCCTATGCACAGTTCTTTGAACAAATAAAAATGAAAAAAATGAAAAATGAAATAAAGGGTGAAAAATGCTTCCTGCATAGAGAGGTGAAGCGAGCAACTCCGTTGGGGTATTGTCCAGGCTCGTTGGAAGTGGAGCAATTTTTTTGTTCCTGAAGTGACAAGGTCGGGGTACTGTCTAGGGATGCTAGCAGTGAAGCAACACCAGACATGAAAACTAAGATTCTGACAATCTCTTTGTAGAATTTCTTGCAAATTCTCTACAAATCTACCTCTGAGATCTATGTAGAAAATCTGACTATAGATTAACTCGATAATGCAATATACTCAAGCAAAATGCTATAATCTGTTTCTACTGTTAATTTGTGGAAGCTTGAAGATTGAGCAAGATTCGAGTTGAACCCATATAACCATAAGAAGAAGAATCAATGCACATGAAACACAGAAAATACTCAGGGGAAAGCCTCAGCTAAAAATCCCACTATCTGTATTATCATACAAGGTGGAAATACATCAGAATTATACAAAGCCTTAGCTCTCACAGCTAGCCATCTCTCAGCACAATCCTCCTGGATGCTCATAGGCAATCAAAGCTTCTCACAAGCCTTCTCCTCTGCCCTCCAAGCTCCTACTTCCTTGCGCAATTTATCCTAGGTGATCCTCCTATTACCAAGTGGAAGACTGATCACTCACATTGATCCTACACCCTGTCAGAACTGCACAATCCTTAAGGAACCTTACCTTGACTGCATGCATGAGTTTCCTTTATAGGATAAAACATGCAACTGATAGTATATTTTCCTTGACATTTAGCTTAACTGGGTCTTTCTCAGAATAAACATGCATGAGATTCTGATGAGGGAATCTTCAGTTATCTGGAGTACACTTGTTGACTGCATGCATGCATCAACAGACTGATAACTCACAATTAGTTCCTCAAACAGTTTGGAACTAATTTAACTGGACTTAACTCACTAAACTGAGCTAACTAATTACAACTCAAATATAACTCAATCTTATCTCCTTAATTAAGGGATAATCTCTTTAGTTTAAGGGATAATTGTTGCACGACTTCAGAAAGACTTATAACTTGAATTTCTCCAACTACTTAATCCATAATGAATTAATTAATTATTTCCAAGCAGCTGGTGAGACTAAATTTGATTTTAATTCACAATTTTAATTCAAGGACAAATTAAAATTGGAATATTATGGATTCTATTTTTATCATTTCTTGTTGCTATTTTCAACACTCCCTCTCAACAAAAAATGAATTCAACTCAATCCCGATCATGTGCCTTTGGAATGTTATGCCTACAACATTTCCCTCTAGTGTTTTTGCTCTAGCAACTCAAGAAACAAAAAAACATCCAACCTGAATCAGTATGATGCATCTGTCATCAAAGTATTTGACTGTTATGGCCTCTGTCGACTGAAAACTTTGCAATCTTGTTGATTCAACCTTTATGCACTATTGTCAATCCTTCTCTGCGTTCTTCAGTATCTGACTACTCTAGCCTTTGTCACTTTGATCTCTAACTGCATCAATCCCACTGATTCTTCCCACTACTATGTACTTTGGGCTCCCATAGCAAGGTACAATCCATGAGATAAAACCTCTCAATGGACCCTGCCCAATTTCAACCTTCTTGGGACTATTACTTCACATCACCCCACCTCACACCTAGAGGTATAGCTGCATGTGATCCCTCTGCTGACTCTAATTGTGGCTCCTCCACAATTATCTGAGACTTCTTCTGGGACTACATGTTGAGAGGTAATGTACTCTCCCTCTCAACCACCAAATCTCTAACATCTTCCTTTCTCCTCAAGGCTTTGCATTCATCTTAAACCTCACGAGCATACAGGTTCTTAACTCGTGAACCAATCTATTTCACTTGTCTCGTGGTGATGTGTCTAAGGAAAACCTTTCCCTTACTGAAGACAACATCATAGCCTTTTTCCTCCAACATCGCAACCGATACCAAGTTCTTCTTCATTCCAGGCACATACTTCACATCTGTTAAGGTGATAGGAGCTCCATGCTCCCTCTGAAAAGCAACCGTGCCCACTCCTAAAATGATAAAAAATTTGTCGTCACCCATCTCTATGAGAATCTTGAGGTCTTTCTCCTCCAAGGTACTGAATAAACTTTTAGTGTCGGTCATGTGGAATGAGGCTCCACTGTCAAGAAACCAACCAAAACCCATCATCGATGACACCATGCATGCGATGAGGGTAAAGTCCATTTCGAACTGAAAGGCTAATGCCTCACCTTCTGATCCTTCCGATGATCCCTTCTTGGACTTCTTTGATGGGTAATTAGTCGCATAATGTCCCATCTCATGACAATTAAAGCATCTCACTTTATACTTGTCAACCTTCTCCCCTCCATGAGAAGAATTCGACTCGGAATGGGATGCCTTCCCTTTCCCTTTCCTTGCCTTACTTGCTAAGGCTAGATTTTCTTCATCATCATCCTTGGATGAAGAACCATCTCGTTTGCTCCTTCTAATCTCCTCCTGCATGAGATCCAACCACATTCACTCCCAATCTGGTAGTTTCTCCCTTCCAGTCGCAGAGTCTTGTTAACTATTCCAGCTCTTTGGAAGCCCAAGGAGAGCGAGGCTCACCATATCATCATCGGTAGTAGTTATTCCCACACTTCCAAGCTCATCTCTGCAAGTGGTGAGCTTGTTCAGATATGTGGAAATAGTATTGTCATTCTCCATCTTGATTCTTCGAAGCTTATCCTTGAGCGCCAATTTCCCCAGGTCGCTACTATTCTGGTAGAGGTCCTTCAATGTCTTCCACATTGAATATGGAGTATCCTTCCCATGGAGACTCGAGACAATATGGTCTCGAAATCCCTCAAGGATGATCTGCCTCGCCCTCACCACACACTTCTTCCATTCAGCCAACTCTTGTGCATTAGTTGAACCTGGCTTTGGGATTTCTTGTTCAATGAAATCCTTCAAGCCATTTTCTTCTAATACAGCCTCCATGTGATCTTTCCATGCTATGTAATCCGAGCTACCTTCCAAGGCATACTCGAGTCTCAAGCCATAGAATTCCATTGGCAAACCTTGAAGTATGATAAGAATTTGATTTACAACTACAACCCGAACTTCAACTTCGAATTCTCTTCTCTGTATACTGTTCATAGCTCTGATAAACTAGGCTCTGATACCATGTAGAATTTCTTGCAAATTCTCTACAAATCTACCTCTAAGATCTATGAAGAAAATCTGACTGTAGATTAACTCGATAATACAATATACTAAAGAAAAATACTATAATCTACTTCTACTATCAATTTGCCGAAGCTTAAAGATTGAGCAAGATTCGAGTTGAACACATATAACTAGAAGAAGAAGAATCAATGCACACGAAACACAGAAAATACTCAAGGGAAAGCCTATACGAAAAACCCCACTATCTGTATTATCAAACAAGGTGGAAATACATTAGAGTTATACAAATCCTTAGCTCTCACAGCTAGCCAGCTCTCAGTACAATCCTCTTGGATGCTCATAGGA
This sequence comes from Pinus tabuliformis, assembly GCA_031772625.1. Classification (NCBI taxonomy): domain Eukaryota; kingdom Viridiplantae; phylum Streptophyta; class Pinopsida; order Pinales; family Pinaceae; genus Pinus; species Pinus tabuliformis. Next base: position 852,269,356 of record CM062807.1, on the reverse strand, counting down.
AATTAAAGCTTCTCACAAGCCTTCTCCTTTGCCCTCCAAGCTCCTATTTCCTTGCATAGTTTCTCATGGGCGATACTCCTCTTACCAAGTGGAATACTGATCACTCACATTGATCCTACACCCTGTCAGAACTGCACAATCCTCAAGGAACCTTACCTTGACTGAATGCATGAGTTTCCTTTATAGGAGAAAACATGCAACTAATAGTACATTGTCCTTGACATTTATCTCAACTAGGTCTTTCTCAGAATAGACATGCATGAGATTCTAATGAGGGAATATTCAGTTATCTGGAGTACACTTGTTGACTACATGCATGCATCAATTGACTGATAACTCACAATTAGTTCCTCAAACAGTTTGGAACTAATTTAACTGGACTTAACTCACTAAACTAAGATAACTAATTACAACTCAAATATAACTCAATCGTATCTCCTTAATTAAGGGATCAATCTCCTTAATTTAAGGGATAACTGTTGCATGACTTCAGAAAGACTTCTAACTTGATTTTATCCAACTAATTAATCAATAATTAATTAATTAATTATCTCCAAGTATCTCGTAAGACTAAATTCGATTTTAATTCACAATTTTAATTCAAGGACAAATTAAAATTTGAATATTCTAGATTCTATTTTTATCATTTTTTGTTGCTATTTTCAATACTCTTTTACTTGTGCTTTTATATACTCCTCATCCCCAATCAAAACAACTTAGACTGAATTGGCTTCATATGTGTGTTGTCGATGAAGAGAATGGTAGGGACTACATATTTAACTCAAGCTAAGTGAAGAATTCGTGATAATCAATGAACTAAACAATACTTCCGGAAGAGTTAGACCTTTTCTGCATGAGACAAGATCCATACAGAGAGTTGGAGTTCTACCAGTGTGTCATCAGTGTTGTAGCAGCTACAACCACCCTCCAAAATTTTGCCTATGCTTTGATTTTGGAGCCTTTCTTCCTATCTATAGGAGCTTATCTTGCACTGATTTAGGTATTCATGCTATATTGAGACTTATCATTTTCATTTTTGCTTGTGATTTCTTGTTTTCACACCTCGCTGATCTTTCTAACTCACAAGTTGATATCCCGACTTGGTCTCACAACAGTTCTAGGCTTACCTCTAGAAATTGTGCAATCCTTAAGGCAAACTAGCCTTAATGATTGGAATTGCACAGTTCTAATTGGCAGTCATCCTTGAGCTTAGAAATTGCGCAGTCATGGAAGGCATCCCAGTACTGAACCTAGAAAATGCATAATCCCTCACTGAGCTCACAAACTGTGCAGTGCACTAAGCCAGAAAGTTGCCCAGTTCCCCACAATTACGCAGTCTTTCCCGATAGTGTGCATGGCAAGTTTCCCCAGAAAAAGATAAAAATCAAAAACCATCCTTAAAAATAGGGATCTATTTTTAGTATCCCAAAGGATGCACTTTCATTATTTTTAGAAACTTGTACCAAGTGTTGATTTTTCCTTGATTTTAGGCATGCGTGCCATAAGCTCTAATTCACTCAAATATATTTAATCGATGCCTCTAGATCTCATTTTCACATTTGATCTTGGAGCTCTAGCATTCCCGAGGAGATCAAGGAACCTTTTGTGTAGTTGTCATCGCTTTTCCAAGTGAGTTTCGCTTTTTGTCGTTTTTTGCCACTTTTTCTATCACTTTTTGTCATGTTTCTTGTGTCAGTGTTCTTTTACTTATTTCTCTTCATAGTTTCTGGTGTTTCAACTTGTTTTAACTTGTAGAAGTGTTTTTTAAGTTTTCATTTTCCTTTCATAAGTGTCAAATTGGTTTTCTTATTTTTCCATCAATGGTCATCATTGCGGCGACTCTCCTCACATACTTGATTTTCCTTCTATTTGATTAGTTATTGCAATTAATCTACATTGATTTACTCATACTTAGTCATTTTTTACTCAAACTCACATCATCACTCACTTCTGCTCATTTTTCACACGTCCACCAGATAGATCTGCACTTGCATTGGCCAAATCTTGCCTTTCTCATCTGGGCACTGCACAATCCTAAGGTTCAAGCCACAATATTGGCCTCTGGAACTACACAGTTCATAGTACAGGCTGGCCCAACTATGCATTGTACAGTTCCAGGGTTCATCCTGTCACATTGGCCATTGAGACTGCATAATGTGCATTCTCTCCTAGTGTCTTCCCATGTTGTGCAGTCCCAAGCCTCAAGCTTCATCCTTGGTTATTGGTAATGCACAATGCGCAGTTCCCACAGTCAGTCAGTCTCCCTTGTTGATAAAAATTATGCAATCCTTCTCTCCAGTTGCCCAGTTTGCTGCTTAATCATGCTTTGAAGGTAGATTTGTTGAAGCTAATGTTTTCTTGCCATGAGTGTCATTTTTTTCCCACGGGTACCACACTTGTGAAGCAATTATCTCCAACATTCATTGTTACTATGGCACCAAAGAGAACTGCTTCAAAAGAGACCACTGAAAGTACTATTAGCGAGGTTGTTGAGAAAACATCATTAGATTTGCTAGTGTATGCAGACACTCAGTTGTTTATAGAAAGGGCATCAACACTAATATGGCAGCAAGTTAATGAAGGTCTTTTAGCAAAGAGCCTTGAGGCAGATCTAGAGGACTGGTAGGTTTATCTCGATATCCGGTAGTCAAGACTACACAGGGTTGCATGCAGATATCCAACCTTCCCATGTGTAGGTTTCATTAGCTGGATAGTCTCACACATTTAAGAGAAGACCATGACATTGAGCAGTTCCAGCGGACAAAATCTTGCTACCTTTCAAGCATAATATTTTCATCGCATGTATCACTTACCTGAGCTATGTGAATACACAAGACATTGTCAAAGGCTGGGTGAAAGAGCCATCGAACTTTCGATAGAAACCCACCCATTTGTAATAGGCAAAGTCCATAAAGAAGGCCTACCAGCTCTTGGTTATATTAGCTTGCAAGATCCATGGTCAATAGAGCACAAAGACCTTTCTTGAAGGGTGGGCAGTCTTATTGAACCAGGTTGTGAACGAGGGGAAGTTGTTCATCTGGTCATATATGTTGACTCGAAAGTTGAGAGCCCATGTAGCATAGGCCCGGAGTCCTCTTGATGGTGAGAAAGAAAGGTTTTATATGTCTGCGTATTTACTGGATGCAATCTGTGCACAACAATAGATCCCTGGCATGAACTGGACATGGACACCATGAGATACTTTCGTGCATATTTATTGTAAGATGCTTTCGGATTGCAGTCATCGAGGGGTAATGGAATAGCTAACTAACCATTCATCATCTTGCTTTACAATCTCATCTTTGAAGAAGATCCACCTTGCATATCACGAGGGGAAATGGAGGCAATAACAAACATCGCAAATTGGCATGCCTCATTTAGTGGCACCTTCCTTAGAGTGTTCGGTGGAGAGAAGCCTTCGCATGTTTTACTAAGGTATGCCACCGACAAGCTTTTCATGCAAGAAGTGTTATATCATCTCGCGACAGGGTTGTCAGCAGCTTTGTACAGGAAGAATAAATCACCATGGCCCACTCTTCCTTTTCAAATTGGATTATACGAGATAAATAACTTGAAAGTCACGGATATCGAGGGAAAGGAGATAGTGAAGTTTGCATTCGATACTCAGGACTTTAATCTGTATGATCCCCATGGTATTTGTAGAGACCACTGTGCAAGAATTTACTTTCAATGGATCAACGAGGCATTTCATTGGCCAGAGGAGGATCCATGGAGGAACTGCTATAATGCCTCCAGACTCCATGAACCGATTAGTTTAGCAGTGCCTTCACAAGCTGCTCCATAGACGACGTCAATTCCAAAAGAAACAATAGTATAAGGCAGCAATCCTATGTAGGACAAGGGAAAGAGAGATTGCCAACAGTCCAAAGGGAGAATAAATATGCAATATGAAAGCATATATTATTATCATGAGAGAATTTTGAGTAGCAGAAGCAAAGAGGAAGTAGAGGATACAGAGAGCAGAGGTTGTAGGAAGCAGAACAGAAGTTGAAGGAAGAAGAGGAGTTGAGGAGGAGAGAACAAGAAGAGAAGCACAAGCAGGAGGAAGAATAAAGGCAAGGCACAATGATAGAAGAAACAACATCGATACAAGTTGAAGAGCAGGAACAGAAATAGCTATCAGCTGAGGAGGAAGGTGAACAGATGCGGGATCGGGAGCTTGCTCAGTAGATTGAGTACTTGATTGAAGTGACGGACCTGGAGATGGAATAGGAGCCATAGAATGAATATTTTGATCTGATGTCGAGCTCACCACAAGTCACCGTTAAGTCTCCTCCACCTCCAGCAGTAGAGCCAGCCCCGAGAAAGCAAAGGGATGTTGTTCCATTTGATGATGATCTGGTAATGGATGTGTACATTCTGTCATATGATGAGTTCCAAAAGAAGATTATACAAGAACGAAGAAATCATTTTTTGGATGATCACGCATCACCTTCATTTGTTAGAGAAAGGGTGATAGTGGCAAACACCAGGAAGAATCCAAATGCCATTGTCAAAGCTAACTTGGCCTTTACAAGAGCAACGAGATCAAACATTTTGTATTTGACGACTGAGAATGAGAAACTGGAACAAAACTTGCAAGTTACCAGGCAAGAGGTAGAACAACTCAACGCAGCAGCACAGAGTGCAATTTCCAAACGGGTTTACTTGGAGGAGATGAGAGCAACGATACTTGCTAAAGTATCAACACTTGGAGAAACCATGTGGAAGCTCTATGAGGGGGTTTATGACCATACATAAATAAGTTGTTCATTTGCATGGCTTACAGTAGCAGAGAAAAGAGTTTGTTAAAACACTCAAGAACATACAAGTTTCCATCACCTATTTGCAAGAATGGAAAATGCGATACAAAGTGGCACCGCTTGACTTAGTGAAGAAAATAAATCCATAGGCAGATCTGGAGAAAGCGAGAGTTTGGATATTGATGCATAACAACAAATAGCTCGCCTCATTATTGGTAGCGTTCAGGCCTCATATGTACGGTTGTTCAGTAGTTTGTATGTCTTAGTGAAAACATACAAGATCCCATCAGTCGGTTCACTCACCAAAGCCAAAGCCAAGAACCAAGTCCGGCAGGAGATCAAAGAGCACTTGGAAAAACTGAGACATATTTCCACAATGGAAGATTTGGCGCTGAAAATATAGAACATGCAGAACTACATTGGTGGTCCTGTCCAAATTAGAACAATGTTTCTCATGCTTCAGAACAAACTTGAAACTGGTTCCAAGACATTGTACCCAGATTCCATGGAGGCTAGAGTTTGCTTCCAGCTAGACACCATCATGCAGTTTGGGAATATCATCACATTGTACTGAGCTTGGAACCAATATGTGACCAAGAAGCACCAAGTGGAAGTTGTTGAGCTAGATTTTTCCCAAACTCAAGTATCATAGTGTTGTGTCATGTTTTCACAACAAAAGCATGCAAGCGTGTCAGCTCTAATTTTTATTATAAGTGAAAGATCCATTCAACATACACAATTGGCGAACCACTAGCCCCAATAGTGGAACATTAAAGTCAAGAACACTTGCTCCTCCAAAGAAGTATACTTTCTATATGCTACGGAGAAGCCAATTCTCTTCACAATACTCCCAAGCTCTTTATAAGCCTAAGCCTAGCCAAAATCTTGGCTCCCAAAATCATGTTGCATGAGTTATGAAGTTTTATTTATAACAAGAGGGGATGACCCTTCAACTCCATCCTAGATACAGCTTAACCCCAGATCTATCAAACGTCGAGAGGGATCAAATATCTCAAGGTGAAAACCTCTTTTTTGAGTGAAAAACTTGAGGAATCGTTTGCACCTCGATATATTTGATCCCTCTTGGCACTTGATAGATCTAGGGTTAAGATGGATCTAGGCTAGTTTCAGTCGTGTGCAGTCATACAAATTTGTTGAACATATAATTATTTTGATCATTTTAAATATGCTAAATATGTCTAATATTAATTTGGTCAATTTAACTTTAACTTTTCTTAGTTACCTCAGTTTGTTGAGATGAGAGAGATTGTTAGTAACTTGAATGATGAAAATGATGAAATAAAAATTTTAAGTGCAAAGTGACAATGTAACAATGTTGAACAATAGAAAATGTGAATAATAAGAATATAGTGAATTATAAAAAATATTCATTGTGATCAATCTGAAACTATTTTCTTCTACTATTCTTATTGTCACACCTATTAGTTATTCTTTATTACCTCATTTGAATGCAAAGTGATTGACAAGGTTGAAAGATTGAAAATGGGAATAATAAGAATGTAGCCAATTACAAATAGTTTACAATTTTAAGAACAAGATATTTCGGGTAAGTGAACATTTTATTTAGGATGAAAATTCAAGTATTGCATTTATGGTTGAATTATTGTAACAAAGAAGTCAATTCACGTCATGAATAATGTTTATGTATGCACACTGAGAGAGAGTTTGTATGTTTTGGGGGTGAGATAGAGATATAGATGAGGGGGCAGGGGGGAGGGAAGAATAAAGAGGAAAAGACATTGAGGGAGGAAGAGATATAGATATGGAGAGAGAAGTGTTATAGAGAGAGAGAAGGGGAAGAGAGAGAGGGAGTATAAAAGGGAGGGAGAGAGAGAGAGAGAGAGAGAGAGAGAGAGAGAGAGATGGAGGGAGAGTGTATATGTTTGGGGGTGAGATAGAGAGATAAAGAAGGAGAGACAATGGGAGATAGAGATATATATGGAGGGGGCAGAGATGTGCTTACACTGAAATCAATGCACACTATTAATCTAATTACTTTGAAATTAATGCACACCATACATCTAGTTGCATAAAATCAAAAATCAACATCTACACTAAAATCAATGCATCTAGTGCAAACAATTTTATAGGATTGTAAATCAATATCTACATTAAAATCAATGCATCTAGTGAAAACAATCAAATAGGATTAGAAATCAACATCTACACTAAAATCAATGCATCTAGTGCAAGCAATCAAATAGGATTAGAAATCAATATCTACATTGAAACCAATGCATCCAGTGCAAGCAATCAAATAGGAGTAGAAATCAACATCTACACTAAAATCAATGCATATAGTGTAAGGTATTAAATAGGATTAAAAATCGACATCTACATTGAAATCAATGCATCTAGTGAAAGTGATCATATATGATTATAAATCAATATCTACACTAAAACCAATGCATCTAGTGCAAGCAATCAAATAGGAGTAGAAATCAACATCTACACTAAACTTTGTAGGAATTTACAGGATAAGTTCCTCATATACAACACCAAAGGACACCACTCACAAACAGATCACAGATCAGTACACCATTATTCTTGACGTGGTTAAAACCCTGAAAGAGGGAAATAGTCCATGGCCTAAGCCAACATGACCACTTTAGGAAATTTATTAATATAAAAGAAATAAAATTTACATAATCTTCTCTCTTGAACGGTCCCCTTACAAATGACCCTCCGTGTTCTTTAAATAGAGATCATGGACCAATCAGGTGTTAATCCATGAATCAAGTGTCGATAATATCGAGGAGAGAATGAACCATCGGATCACTTCATGTCTAGAACATATCATGATCGTTGGATTGTAAGTTACAAAATGTACATACTAAAGAAACACACTTTATCTAACTATACACTAGACCAAGTTATACTTAACTATTTCCTATGTGTTGGAATATCCTAACATCCCCCCTTAAGAACAACTTGGGATACGATTGAAGGATGTAAAAATATGACACAATAGGAGAAGGAAGGACACATTAGAGCCTATCCCCCCTTAGTGACAACTTTCTGAACTCAAACCATAAATCGAAGTTTAACAAACTTCGACTCTGTGAGAGCCTTTGTAAAGATGTTTGCAACTTGATCATTGGTTGAGCAATATTTCATTTCAAGAACATGGTCATGAATGAGCTTTCTGATGACGTGTATGTGTATTTCAATGTTTTTGTTGTGCTAATGTTGGACTGGATCTTTGCATAGTTGAATGGCACTTTGATTATCACACCAAAGTGTAGTCGAATGTTGCTGCTGAAAGCCAAACTCTGACAGGATCTAACGAAGCCACAGGGATTCCTTACTAGCTTCTATGGTGCCACGATACTTTACTTCTACTTAAGAAAGAGAAATGGCACTTGTTTCTTACAAGCCCGTGTAATAGGTCCAAAACCAAGAGTGAAGACATAACCTGCAGTAGACTTTTGATCATCAAGGTCACCAGCCCAATCAGAATTAGTGAAAACAACCAATAGAGGAGATGCTTCTGTTAGGATATTCCGACACATAGGAAATAGTTAAGTACAACTTGGTCTAGTATAGAGTTAGGTATAGAGTTAGGTAAAGTGTGTTTCTTTACCATTGTACATTTTGTAACTTACAATCCGACGGTCACGATATGTAGTGATCTGACGGTTCATTCTCTCCTCGGTATTACCGACACTTGATCCGTGGCTTGACACCCGATTGGTCCATGATTTCTATTTAAAGCGCATGGAGGGTCATTTGTAGGGTAATCCATGCATGAGAGAAACATATGTAAATTTTCATTCTTTTATTAATAAATTGCCTGAAGTGGCCACGTTGGCTCAGGCCGTGGACTGTTTCCCTCTTTGAGGGTTTTAACCACGTCAAAATACTGGTGTATTGATCTGCGATCTGGTTGTGAGCGGTGTCCTTTTGGTGTTCTGTCTGAGGAACTTACCCTGTAAATTCCTACATGGTATCAGAGCTATTTGAGGGCCGCGTCCGTTGGTGATCCAAATCTGAAGCCGGTAGAACTGCATCCGATTGTCGTTTCCTAGATCTGCTGTTTCTGACTGCTTTCGGGCCGAGAGGACTGCTCTGTTGTGTTGGGAGCATCTGTTCCAGTGAGGAACCCCTTTCGTTTCACGCAAAAATGTTTCCGGTAGCCCTAGCTGCGTCATTTTTAAGATCTGGAGGTATACAGTGTTTATTTGCAGTTTACTGTTATTTTCTCTCTGTTTATTTCAGTTTCGATTTATTTAGCCTTTTTATTACCGGATATATACCTTTCATTTCTGCGTATGCTCTTTGCCCTACGACTCTATGCGATCTGGGCAAATCAGAAATAGAAAGGAAGGATTTTTCTCATGCGTATGCTCTTTTCCCTGCGCCTTAGGGTGATCTCGGAAAATCAGAAACATTGAGGAAAATATTTAGTTTCCGACCAAAGCTAACTTTGAGCCGCAAGGTTCATTTTTTAAAATATTTAGTTTTTCGGCTAAAGCTAACTTTGAGCCATAAGGTTCGTTTTCTTTGCATGTCCGTGTTGGGTTTTTTGTTTTTTGTTTTGTAGGGAAAAAGAGCTTTCTCAAAGCAAGCATGCAACCCAAAGCACCCCCCCCCCCCCCCCCCGTCTCTCTCTCTCTCTCTCTCAAATTTTTTGTATAGATCAATTGGTTCAAAGCTATTTTAAGAGAGTAGAGGTCTTGGGTTCAAGTCTCCATTTTGTGGGGGTGGACTTTTTCATTTCCGCACATTCCCGCACTTCGTCGGCAACTTCAACAACGTTTTTTCAAAAAGCCATAACTTCTTCATCTGGAAGCAGTTTTCAGAGCCGTTTTTTTTAAACCAGCCTAATTTTTCGAGATCTATCCATTGGAACACTTATTTTCAGCATCTTTAGCTTCAGTTTCCATTGAAATGGAAAGTCAATACCAAGTTACCCTTGACAGCACCAACTACTTCCAATGGTTGGCTTACATTGAGGATTTACTTAGAAGTAAAGGTCTCTACAGAATAGCCTCAGGCCAAGAAAAGAAATCGAAGGATGAAGATAAGGCTGCTAAATGGGAAAATAGGCAAGATCAAGCACGTGGATTGATAGGGATGTTTATTTCTCCAGATCTTAGATTCCATATTGCAGAAATTGATACTCCTGATGAAGCAATGAAACAAATCAATAAAGTTTTTGGGATTAAAAATGAAATTAGAGCCCATCAACTTGAAAATGAGTTGCTTACATTGGACCCTAATAATTTTTCTTGCATTGAAGATTTCTTGTCCAAGTTCAAGACCCTTAGATATCTTTTGGAAGGTGTTAAAGTTAAGAAAGAAGATAGTAACCTTATCTATTCCATTCTTACAAAGTTGGGACCAGCCTACTCTGTGTTTGTTTCCACCTTCCATTCTACAAGAGAAGCCTTCATTTCTCAAGGAACAGACTACAAGTCCCCTTCCTTTGACTCTTTTTGTGATTCTTTAATAAGAGAACAAGAAAAACTCTTACACCTTGGTCTTCTTAATCTTGGAAACTCTTCCAAGAAAGCGTTAGCCGCCCAGCAGCAACCAAATTCAAAGAATCCTAAGAAGTCATATCCTAAAAAGAATGGTCCTAAACCAAACAAGGGTCCTAAGCAATTTCAGCCCCAAAATGAAAAATCATTTCAACAAAATGATAAGACAAATAAAAACAAAGGGAAGAAGACTGATAGACATTGCAATTTTTGTAATCGAGATGGCCACTTAGAATCAAAATGCTTTAAGAAGATGGAAGCCTTGGAAGCAGCAATGAAGAACCATAACATCCATTTGGGGCAATCTTCAACTTCAACTTCATCTTCAGGAATGGCACTTTCTGCATGTGGTTGTCAAGCATCTCGGTCTGGCTATGCATTAAATGGACTGGAACTGTTCATCTAGACAATGGTCAGTTTAATGATGTATTATGTGTTCCAACCTTATCCTGCAACCTTCTATCTGTATATCAGATAACTCATTCAGGTGAAGGTAAAATCGTTGAATTTTCACCTCATGATGTTGTAATCAAGGACTTAAGAGATCCTAAACAGATTTTGGCTACTAGCATTGCTGATGATTCTACAAGGTTGTATAAGTTTCACAACTTTGGGTCATCAAATCTTCCCTCAGTATTTGTTGCTCATAACGATGAAGTGAGCAAACTTTGGCATGAGTGATTTGGTCACTTAAACTATCACTCCCTTCAGCATCTATGTAAAGAAAATATGGTGACAGGTCTTCCTATGGTATCTTGCAGAGATGGTGTTTGTTCCGGATGTGTACTCGGAAAACATCATCGGGACAGTTTTGAAAAACGTGCCTCTTGGCACGCCTCAGCCCCTTTACAGCTTGTGCATAGTGATTTATGTGGTCCACTTCCAGTTGTGTCATTCTCTGGCTACAAGTATTTCTTAACTTTCATTGATGATTTCTCCAAACGCACTTGGGTATACTTCTTAAAACTCAAGAGTGAAGTATTTAACACTTTTTTGGCCTTCAAGGCCTTTGTTGAAAAACAATCTGGACATCAAATTCTTAAGTTAAGATCTGATAATGGCGGAGAATATGTTAAAAACACATTCATCAACTATTGCACTGAGAATGGAATTCAAATGCAACATACTGTTCCATATACTCCACAACAAAATGGTGTAGCTGAAAGGAAGAATCGCACCTTAAAGGAAATGGCTAATTGTATGCTACAATCTAAAGGACTTGGTCTTAGTTTTTGGGCAGAAGCAATTAACTGTGAAAATTACATAATAAATCGCACTCCTACTAAGGCTTTAAAGAATATCACTCCAGAAGAAGCATGGAGCTCAATCAAACCAGATGTAAGTCACTTTCGTGTTTTTGGAAGTGAAGCGTGGGCCCATATTCCAGATGAAAAGCATAAAGCTTTAGAACCTAAGAGTGAAAAATGTACTTTTGTTGGATATTCTGAAGATGTCAAAGGCTATAGACTTATTCCATTTAAGTCCAAAAATGTTATCATTAGAAGAGATGTAAAATTTGATGAAAATATATCGGCTTGCGAGCCTAGTCCGTCGGATGTGCCACCTCTCCCTATCTCTTCTACCTTTGAAAAAATTTCTTCTTCAGATGATGAAAGTGAGGATGACAATCCTCCCCCACCATCTCAGGATCCTCCTTCAGCTCCTGAGCTTCCAAAATGGGTTCGTGCTACTCGAGATGCAGCAGGTGATCTTGCCGGTGATCCTACAGGTCAGTGACGTACACATTCTCAGTTCAAGAGAGCCTCTTCTTTACTGGCTCAAGCTCCAGTAAATTATGATCCTGACACCTTTGCAGAAGCTTCAGGCCATCCAAATTGGGAAGCAGCTATGAATGAAGAATATCATTCATTGTTGGCAAATGATACATGGGATCTTGTTCCTCTACCAAAGGGACGAAAACTTGTTAGATGCAAATGGGTTTACAGAACCAAGTATGGACCAGATGGGAAAGTTGATAAACATAAAGCTCGTCTTGTTGCTAAGGGTTTCTCACAGGTTGAAGGCATTGACTACACTGAACCTTCTCCCCTATTGCCAAAATGAACTCTATCAGCCTTGTTCTTTCCCTTGCTGCCTCTTTCAAATCGGAAGTCCATCAGATGGATGTTAAATCTACCTTCTTGCATGGAGACTTGCATGAAGAAATCTATATGGAACAACCCATTGGCTTCATACAAACAGACTCCAGCCTTGTATGTCGACTTAAGAAATCCCTTTATGGTCTCAAGCAAGCTCCTCAGGCTTGGTATGCCAAAATGGATAGCTTTCTTTTAGAATCTGGCTTTTCTAGGTGTCATTCTGACAATACTGTCTACACCAAGAAAGTGGGCAACTCTCTTATCATCCTTTTTCTTTATGTTGATGATCTTATCCTTACTGGTAGTGATCCCAACCTTATAAACCATGTGAAGTCTAGCCTTAAAAGGAAATTTGAAATGACAGACTTAGGACACTTACACTATTTTCTCGGTCTTCAAGTCTTGCAATCCAAGGAGGGTATTTCCCTTTCCCAGTCCAAGTATGTGTGTGATATTCTACGTCATTTTCACATGGAAGACTGTAAGCCAGCCCCTTCTCCCTTTCAGTCTGGAGTCAAACTTTCAGTCACTTGTAATTCTCCTGAAGTTGATGCTACCTTATACCGTCAACTTGTAGGAAAACTTTTGTATCTAACCCATACGCGTCCTGACCTTTCCTTTGTTGTTGGCCTTGTTGCTCGGTTCATGAAAAACCCCCGTGAAAGTCATTGGAAAGCAGCTAAAAGAATACTTCGTTATGTTCGAGGTACAGTTCAGTTTGGGATTCATTACAGTGCCGAAGCAGCTCCTCTATTGGTTGGTTTCACTGATTCCGATTGGGCTGGTGACCCTGATGATCGGAAGTCTACTGTCGGTTATGTGTTCACTCTTGGTTCAGGACCTATTACATGGGCTTGTAAGAAACAAGTTGCCATTTCTCTTTCATCAGCAGAAGCAGAGTATCGTGGTGCCATAGAAGCTAGTAAGGAAGCCTTGTGGCTTCGTCAGATCCTGTCATAGTTTGGCTTTCAGCAGCAGCATCCGACTACACTTTGGTGTGATAATCAAAGTGCCATTCAGCTATGCAAATATCCATTCCAACATCAGCGCAGCAAACACATTGAACTGCACATGCACTTCATCGGAAAGCTCATTCACGACCATGTTCTTGAAGTGCAATATTGTTCAACAGATGATCAAGTTGCAGACATCTTCATAAAGGCTCTCACAGAGGCGAAGTTCACTAAACTTCGATTTATGGTTGGAGTTCAGGAAGTTATCACTAAGGGGGGATAGGCTCTAGTGCCTCCTTCCTTCTCCTATTGTGTCATATTTGTAAATCCTTCAATCCTATCCCAAGTTTTTCTTAAGGGGGGATGTTAGGATATTCCGACACATAGGAAATAGTTAAGTACAACTTGGTCTAGTATAGAGTTAGGTTTAGAGTTAGGTAAAGTGTGTTTCTTTACCGTTGTACATTTTGTAACTTACAATCCGACGGTCACGATATGTAGTGATCCAACGGTTCATTCTCTCCTCGGTATTACCGACACTTGATCCATGGCTTGACACCCGATTGGTCCATGATTTCTATTTAAAGCGCATGGAGGGTCATTTGTAAAGTAATTCGTGCATGAGAGAAACATATGTAAATTTTCATTCTTTTATTAATAAATTGCCTGAAGTGGCCGCGTTGGCTCAGGCCGTGGACTGTTTCCCTCTTTGAGGGTTTTAACCACGTCAAAATACTGGTGTATTGACTGCGATCTGGTTGTGAGCGGTGTCCTTTTGGTGTTCTGTCTGAGGAACTTACCCTGTAAATTCCTACAGTGTCTGCACTGTAATGAATCCCAAATTAAATTGTACCTCAAACATAACGAAGTATTCTTTTAGCTGGTTTCCAATGACTTTCATGTGGGTTTTGCATAAACCGAGCAATAAGGCCAAAAACAAAGGAAAGGTCAAGATGGGTATGGGTCAGATACAAAAATTTCCCTACAAGCTGACAATATAAGGTAGCATCAAATTCAGGGGAAGTACAAGTGATTGAAAGTTTGGCTCCATACTGAAAGGGAGAAGGGGTTGGCTTATAGTATTCCATGTGAAACTGGCGTATAAGATCACAGGCATACTTGGACTGGGAAAGGGAAATACCTTCCTTGGATTGCAATACTTGAAGGCGAAGAAAATAATGCAAGTGTCCTAAGTCTGTCATTTCAAACTAGTTTTTAAGGCTGGACTTCCCATGGTTTATAAGGTTTGGATCACTACTAGAAGGATAAGATCATCAACATAAAGAATAAGAATGATAAGGGACCTACCCACTTTCTTGGTGTAGACAATATTATCATAATGACACCTAGAAAATCCAGTATCTAAAAGAAAGCTATCCATTTTGGCATACCAAGCTCGAGGGGCTTTCTTGAGACCATAAAGGGATTTCTTAAGTCGACATACAAGGCTGGAATCTGTTTGTATAAAGCCAAGAGGTTGTTCCATATATATTTCTTCATGCAAGAAGGTAGATTTAACATCCATATTATGGACTTCCCATTAGAAATAGGCAGCAAGCGAAAGAACAAGGTGGATAGAGTTCATTTTGGCAATAAGGGAGAATGTTTCAGTATAGTCAATTCCTTCAACTTGTGAAAAAACCTTATCAACAAAATGAGCTTTATGTTTATCAACTTTTCCATCTAGTCCAAACTTGGTTCTGTAAACCCATTTGCATCTAACAAGTTTTTGTCCCTTTGGAAGAGGAACAAGATCCCATGTATCATTTTCCAATAATGAATGATATTCTTCATTCATAGCTGCGTCCCAATCTAGATGGCCTGAAGCTTATGCAAAGGTGTCAGGATCATAATTCGTTGAAGCTTGAGCCAGTAAAGAAGAGGCTCTATCAAACTGAGAATGTGTACATCACTGATTTGTAGGATCACTTGCAAGAGCACCTACTGCATCCCGAGTAGCACAGACCCGTTTTGGAAGCTGAGGAGCTCAATGAGGATCCTAAGAAGGAGGGAGAGGATTATCATCCTCATTGTCATCATCTGAAGAAGAAGTATTTTCAGAAGTAGAAGGGATAGAGAGAGGTGGCACATCCGCTAAACTAGGCTCGTAGGCCGATATATTTTCAGCAAACTTTACATCTTTTCTAATGATAACATTTTTGGATTTAGGTGGAAGAAGTCTATATCCTTTGACTTCTTCAAAATATCCAACAAAAATACATTTTCCACTCTTAGGTTATAAGGCTTTATGTTTCTCATCGGGAATATGGACCCATGCTTCACTTCCAAAAACACGAAAGTGACTTACATCTGGTTCAATTGAGCTCCATGCTTCTTCTGGAGTGGTATTCCTTAAAACCTTAGTAGGAGTGTGATTTACTATGTCATTTTCACGGTTAATTGCTTCTACCCAAAAATTAAGACTAAGCCCTTTAGATTGAAGCATACAATTAGCCATTTCCTTTAAGGTGTGATTATTCCTTTTAGGTACACCATTTTGTTGTGGAGTATATGGAACAATATGTTGCAATTTAATTCCATGCTCAGTGCAAAATTTGATGAATTGGTTGTTAACATATTCTCCGCCATTATCAGATATTAGCTTAAGAATTTGATGTCTAGATTGTTTCTCAACAAAGGCCTTAAAGGCCAAGAACATGTTAAAGACTTCACTCTTGAGTTTTAAGAAGTATACCCATGTGCGTCTAGGGAAATCATCAATGAAATTTAAGAAATACTTGTAGCCAGATAATGAAACAACTGGAAGTGGACCACATAAATCATTGTGCACAAGTTGTAAAGGGGTTGAGGCATGCCAAGAGGCATGTTTTTCAAAATATCTCATTGATGTTTTCCGAGTACACATCCAGAACAAACACCATCTCTGCAGGATACCATAGGAAGACCTGTCATCATATTTTCCTTACATAGATTTTTAAGGGAGCGATAGTTTAAGTAACCAAATCGCTCATACCAAAGTTTGCTCGCTTCATTATTATGAGCAACAAATACTAAGAGAAGAGTTGATGACCCAAATTTGTTAAACTTATACAACCTTGTAGAATCATCAGCAATGTTAGTAGCTAAAATCTGTCTAGGACCTCTTAGGTCCTTAATTACAACATCATGGGGTGAAAATTCAACGTTTTACCTTCACCTGAATGAGTTATCTGATATGCAGATAAAAGGTTGCAGGATAAGGTAGGAACACATAATACATCATTAAATTGACCATTGTCTAGATGAATAGTTCTAGTCCCTACAACACTAAGAGATCTATCATCACCAACATATATATTTTTGGTGTTACAATCATTTAAAGAAGAAAACATGGCTTTGTTTTTGGCCATGTGGTAAGAATCTCCATAATCAGTGAGCCACTCATGAGAATGAGAAGAAGAAGATACATTTAGTGCATAAGCAGACCGAGATGCTTGACAACCACATGCAGAAATTGTTATTCCTGAAGATGAAGTTTAAGCTAAAGAGTGCTCCAAATGGATGTGATGCTTCTTCATTGTTTCTTCCAAGGCTTCCATATTTTTAAAGAATTTGGATTCTAAGTGGCCATCGCGATTACAAAAGTTGTAATGTCTATCAGTCTTCTTCCCTTTGTTTTTATTTGCCTTATCATTTTGTTGAAATGATTTTTCATTTTGAGACTGAAATTGCTTAGGACCATTGTTTGGTTTAGGACCATTCCTTTCAGGATGTTGCTTCTTAGGATTCTTTGAATTTGGTTGTTGTTGGGATGCTAAGGCTTTCTTAGAAGAGTTTCCAACATTAAGAAGACCAAGATATAAGATTTTTTCTTGTTCTCTTATTAAAGATTCACAAAAGGCATCAAAAGAGGGGGACTTGTAATATTATCCTTCAGAAATAAAGGCTTCTCTTGTAGAATGGAAGGTGGAAACAAACATGGAGTAGGTTGGTCCCAACTTAGTAAGAATGGAATAGATAAGGCTACCATCTTCTTTCTTAACCTTAACACCTTTAAAGAGAAGTCTAAGGGTCTTGAAATTGGACAAAAAATATTCAATGGAAGAAAATTATTGGGATCCAATGTAAAAACTCATTTTCGAGTTGATGGGCTCTAATTTCATTTTTAATTCCAAAAACTTTATTGAGTTTTTTCATTGCATTATCAGGGGTATCAAGTTCTGTGATATGGAATCTAAGGTCTAAAGAAATAGACATCGCTATCGACCCACATGCTTGATCTTGCCTATTTTCCCATTTGTCTTGCTTATCTTCATCTTTAGGTTTAGCCTCTTGGCCTGTGGCCATTCTATAAAGACCTTTACTTCTAAGTAAATCCTCAATGTAGGACAGCCATTAGAAGTAGTTGGTGTTGTAAATAATAACTTGGCATGGACTTTCAATTTTAACAAAAACTGAAAATGTAGATGTTGAAACTAAGTGTTCCAATGGAAATATCTCAAAAAATTTAGGTCGATTAAAAAAAAACAGCTCTAAAAACGGCTTCTGGATGAAGAAGTTATGGCTTTTTGAAGGAAAGTTGTTGAAGATGCCGATGAAGTACGTGAATATGTGGAAGTGAAATCCCCCCCCTTTCCAAACTTAATCTTATTAGCTCACTTAAAAAAAAAAAAATATGTGACCCATTTTTATAAATAAGTGAAAGTCATTTTTACAATGGTACGTTATGAGCTACTCACTAAATTGTAACTTAAATAAAAGATAAAGAGACTTTAGAATTATAAGTGAGGTGAGAACACTTTTATATAAAGTAACTTTAAAACATAAGTTACATGTGCTTTTTGAAAAAGTAACTCAACAAAAAGAATGACTTGAACCCTCAACAAAAAGAAAGACTTGAACCCAAGACCTCTATTCCCATAAAGTAACTTTGGACCAAGTGAGCTAGTTTAAAAGGTTAGTAATTTTTGAAAAAGAGGAAAGGTTTTTCTTTTTTTAGTCACTGAAGCTTTGGAGTGTGTGCTTACTTGAGAAAGCCTTTTTTGCCTACAAAAAAAAACCGCACAACCCAAACGGACATGCAAAAAAAAACCAACCCTTACGGCTTGAAGTTAGATTTCAACGGGAACTAAATGTTTTCCTCAACATTTCTGATTTTTTGAGATCACACTAAGGCGCGGCATAAAAGAGCATACGCATGAGAAAAATCCTTTCTTTCTGTTTCTAATTTTCTCAGATCACACAGAGTCGCAGGGCAAAGAATATACGCAGAAATGAAAGGTATGGACTCAGTAATAGAAAACAGAGAGATAAATAAACCAAAATAAACAGAGAGATAAATAACTAAAATTGCAAATAAAGATTGTATACCTCCAAATCTTAAAAGTGACGTAGCTATGGCTACCGGAAACCTTTTCGTGTGAAACAAAAGGGGTTTCTCACTGGAACAGATGCTCCTAACACAATAGAGCAGTTCTCTCAGCTTGAAAGCAGTCAGAAATAGTGGATCTAGGAAATGACAGTCGGATGCAGTTGTATCGGCTTCAAATTTGGATCACCAATGGATGTGGCCCTCAAATAGCTTTGATACCATGTAGGAATTTACAGGGTAAGTTCCTTAGATAGAACACCAAAGGACACAGCTCACAAACAGATCACAGATTGGTATATCAGTATTCTTGACGTCGTTAAAACCCTCAAAGAGGGAAACAGTCCAAAGCCAACATGGCCACTTCAGACAATTTATTGATGTAAAAGAAAATAAAAAATTGCATAAGCTTCTCTCATGAATGGCCCCCTTACAAATGACCCTCCATGCTCTTTAAATAGATATCATGGACCAATCAGGTGTTAAG
The DNA here is from genome assembly GCA_031772625.1 of Pinus tabuliformis. NCBI lineage: Eukaryota > Viridiplantae > Streptophyta > Pinopsida > Pinales > Pinaceae > Pinus > Pinus tabuliformis. Next base: position 852,250,242 of record CM062807.1, on the reverse strand, counting down.
CCACGGATCAAGTGTTGGCAATACCGAGGAGAGAATGAACCGTCGAATCACTACATGTCTAGAACATATCGTGACCGTCAGATTGTAAGTTACAAAAAGTACATACTAAAGAAACACACTTTACCTAAATATACACTAGACCAAGTTATACTTAACTATTTCCTATGTGACAAAATATCCTAACAAAATCAATGCATCTAGTATAAGGTATTAAATATGATTAGAAATCAGCATCTACACTAAAATCAATGCATCTAGTGAAAGCGATCAAATATGATTAGAAATCAATATCTACATTGAAACCAATGCATCTAGTGCAAGAAATCAAATAGGAGTAGAAATCAATGTCTACATTGAAATCAATGCATCTATTGTATTAAATAGGATCAAAAATCGACATCTACACTGAAATCAATTCATCTAGTGAAAGTGGTCAAACAGGATTAGAAATAAACAACTACACTAAAATAAATACATCCATTTTAGTGAAAACCAAAATATTCATGACTTTCTAGATCTAACTTATATTTCTATATTTGTCTTTGTGTGTCTCTTTCTTCTTCCCTCTCTCTCCACCTTCCATTCAGTGTTTATCTCCCTCCCTCTCTCCTTCTCTCTCTCCCCCTCCCTCTCTCCCTCATCTCTCTCTCTCCACCTCTCCCTCCCTTTCTCTATCTTTCTCTTCTTCCCTCTCCCCCCCACCATCTATATCTATACCTCCCTCTATCTCTCCTTATTTTTCTCTCTATCTCAGCCCCCTAAAAACACATCTCTCTCTCTCTCTCTCTCTCTCTCTCTCTCTCTCTCTATCTATCTATCTATCTATCTATATATATATATATATATATATCTCCCTCCCTTTATTTGTCTCTCTCTTCTTCCCTCTTGCCTCCTCCATCTATATCTCTATCTCCCTTTGTATCTCCTTATTTCTCCCAAACATACTCTCTCTCTCTCTCTCTCTCTCTCTCTCTCTCTGCCTCTCTTTTGCCCTCTCTCCCCCCTCCATATATATCTCTATCTCTCCTTGTCTCTTCTTCTCACCCCTAAAACATACACTCTCTCTCCATATGTATCTCTCTCTCTCCCTCATCGTCTCTCAATCTCTCCCTTGTCATTCCCTCTCCCTCTCCACCTTTCTTTCTCTATCTTTCTTCCCCTTCCAATTCCATCTCTCTCTCTCCCCCTCTCTCTCTCCTCTCTCTCTCCCATTCTCTCCCACCTCCCTCTGTCTCTCCCCCCCATCACACAAACTCTCTCTCTCAACCCTCCACCTCTGTCACTATCTCCCTCTCTCTCTCCTTCTTTCTCTCCGCATCTCTCCCCCCTATATATCTATGTCTCCATGTCTTTATCTTCCCCTTCTTTCCCTCTCTCTATCCTCTCATTTTCTCTCCCTTCCCTCTTCTCCTCTCTCCCTCATTCCATCTTCATCTCTCCCTTATCACTCCCCCTCTCTCTCCACCTCTATTTTATTCTTCCCTCCCTCTCTTTCCCCCTTCCAACTCCATCTCTCTCTCTCCCCCTCTCTCTCCTCTCTCTTCCTTCCTCTCTCTCCCTTTCTCTCCCACCTCCCTCTATCTCTCCCCCCCATCACACTCTCTCTCTCTCCACCCTCCAACTTTCCATTATTTCCTTCTCTCTCCCCTTCCCGTTCTCCCCCTCTTACTCTCCCCCCCCCCCCCCAATATCTACATCTCCCTATCTCTCTCTTCCCCTTCTTTCCATATCTCTATCCTCTCATTTTCTCTCCCTTCCCTCGTCTCCTCTCTCCCTCATTCCATCTTCATCTCTCCCTTATCACTCCCTCTCTCTCCCCATCTCTATCTCTCAATGTCTTCCTTCCTTCTCTTTCCCCCTCCAAATCCATCTCTCCCTCCCTCCCTATCTCCTCCTCTCTACCCTCCTCTCTCTCTTCCTTCCTCTCTCTCCCTGTCTCTCCCACCTCTCTGTCTCTCTCCCCCACTCTATTCTCCCTCCATCTCACTCTCTCTCTTAAATATGATCCCATTGTATTGTATTTAAGAAAGTATCTAAAATTTAAAAAAATATAATTGGTTGTAAAATATTAAACCTATATTTTGGATCAATCGTGTGAAAGAAAATACAAGAATAAAAGCCTTAAAAGAATCATGCACTATCTTTCCTCTACCATTGTTAGTCACTTGTTGTCTCTCTTTGCTTGGATCCTTGGTTAAAATGCATCTATCATCAATTTTATCTCTATGGGAATATTTTTAGTACTTGTGAGGATGGAGGGTTTAGAGATACCTCAAAAGTAATTATAATCATTTTTCTGTTAGATTTAATTAAAAAAATCTTATAAAATTAATTAAAATAAAGTATTTGTAAAATAATTTGATTTTGAAATAAGTTATGGTTTTTGGGCATGTGGTATTGATAAGCCATGGTATTGGCCGATGGTATTGTAACGAAATAATTAAAATTCTAGATCCATAACATAATAATCAAAAGCATAGATGGCCCATGGTATTGATAAACCATGGCATGAGCCCATGGTATTATGATTTTCTTCCCTCCTCTCCCTCTCTACCTCCCGCTCTCTATCTTTCTCTTATGGGTATTGACCCATGGTATTGTAAAAAAACCTATTTAGAAGTTGATAATATCCATAGTAAATAGTCATGATTCAAAGTCTTGTTATATTGTAAATATTAAATTTTGTTTGCTTATAAATTAAATTTAAAAATGGTTATGAAATCATTCTTTTAATTTATATGGTAAAATGGATGTAAATTATAAGTACTATTTATATATTATATATTTCAATGTGACATGTATATTATACTTTCTTTTATCTAAAAAAATTGTTGGTAATTTTATTAATAAAAAACAAAGTTACAATAAATAAAAATGAATTTAAAAAATATCTCACATCTCACGCTCACCCACATCTAACACTCACCCATCCACCCTAAACTGAGTTGTAGAGCGCGTCTCGGAGCAATGAAAAGATACTAAGTTAATTTAACTAATTGAAAATTATTTGTTTAATTGTAGTAAAAAATATTTTAATTAATAGCAAGGCGGAATGAAAAGATACTAAGTTAATTTAATTAATTGAAAATTATTTGTTTAATTGTAGTAAAAATATTCTAATTAATAGCAATATACAGGAGGAGTCTAACTTATAACTGAAAAAGAGTTTTGAAGCAATACAATTTCGAGTGAGATTGTGAATTATGTTGTTTAAAATGCACTTTTGAATGCATAAGTGGATTTAGAGCCCTAAAAATTCCTTGAGACACTCAAACTTTGCAGATTAAACAACTTGAACTTAGATATTTAAAAATCTCTACTATTTACCAGATTTTGGAAAATTTGACAAAAAATTAATGCCTTAAAAATGGTTATTTCATCTATTAATTAAACTATGCAATAATAGTAATTTCCTGAGTGATTTTAATATCAAGTAGTGTGGTAACAGTTAATCTTTTTTTATCTTTTGTAAGTTTATACAATATTAGATATATTACATTGTTCACCCAAAAAAGAATTTTAACCTGGAACCTTGGAGAACCAAAGTTCTCCCTAACATAACTTCACTTGAACGAACAACTAATCTAATCAAGTAATCTAATCAAGTATCTACTTTGTGCATCTAATCAATTATTATTGGAGTTCCAAAGTTCTCCCTAACATAACTTCACTTGAACAAACAACTAATATCTATTTTGTGCATCTAATCAGTTATTATAGGAGGTGTCTTTAGTGTGACTTTTTGGGACTTTTTGGACTTAAAATTTGAGGTGAAATCTTGATTTATGTTATTTAAACTAGTTTTTTTCACTGTATATATGGATTCAGCACCCTAAAAACCCCCTAAGGCACTACGATTGTGCAGGTGTTACCTTTCAAACTTGTGATTTCAATAGGTGAAATATTGATTTGTGTTATTTAAACTAGTTGTTTTAGTGTATATATTAGTGCCCTGAAAAACCCCTAGAGCACTTCGATGTGCAGGGGTTACCTATCAAACTTGTGATTTCAATAAATTCCTGCCAGATTTTAGAGAAATTAGACAGAAAAACCCCACTAAAAAACTTCCAAAAACTTTTACTAAAAACAATTTGATTATCTACTTTATACCAAACATATAATATTAATTATTTAATTAAATTATTATATAATTATAACTTATACATAAATTGTATGTAAGTAATTAATATATAAGTTCTGCAATTTGATTATCTACTTTATACGAAACATATAATATTAATTATTTAATTAAATTATTATATAACTATAACTTATACCTAAGTTGTAAGTAAGTAATTAATATATAAGTTCTGCAAAGTATAAAATAGATAATTATTAGATTCAGTGTTGCCACAATGCTTGAAATTAGCCATTACAATATATTACCACCAAACACAATTAATGTCATAAAATTTCACCCTTAATGTCAGGATATCCGATTAGAAATCCTGGAAAGTTAACAACAACCAATGCAGTTTATTCTTTATTCTTAAAAAAATCCGTGACATTTCACGCCTGTCATAGGAAAAAAAAATTACTGAACCGTTCAAATCAGTCAAAGTCATAGAAAGCAAAATTAGTGTTAATAGCCCACAGTATCCTTCCATTAGATATATTCAAATACTAAAATTTGAACATATTCACTAAAGTATACTCCACTATGGTTTGACTGGACGACGCAAAAGGAAGTTATTAGTTATTTATTGCCCAAGAACTTTCAATTTCCAAGAACAGGCAACTTGGCTGTCTGCATTCAGCTTTTTGCCGCAACTGATCTCGTGACTGTGTCAATGCATGCGCTGGATGCACGACGTACAGACAGTAAATGATTTATATATTCGTAAATGGCGGACAACGTCACGGACCCAAACTTGCAGTGTGCCTATTTAACGAGCACACCCTTGTTATAAGTTTCCATTGTACACTTTCAGTAATTAGTATCCTCTTCTGCTTGGCTATCCTCTTCTGCTCTGTTTGCAATATGGAGTTTTGAGTTTAGGTTTGCAATATGGAGTTTTGAGTGAGTTTAGGTGGATTCTGGAGTTTTGGTGTTTTGAATCGATTTGTCATAGTTTTATTTGTAGTTGGTCTGGTTTTTAGAGCTTTAATATTTAGAATCAATTTACCTTAGAGTTTTAGTATTTAAAATCGATTTATTGTAGTATTTATGGTTGGCGTGGCCTTTAGAATTTTAATAATCCATTTACAGTAATCGTAATCCCACCAGTGTTCTGCCACCAGTGTTCTGCTATTTGTCCAAAGAAAAAGGAAAAAATGAAGATGTCTCTTCTTCTTCTAATGGCTGCTGTGCTTGCAGCTGCTGGTTCTTTTTCTGCAGTTTTTCCTGCAGAAGCAGCTTATTCATTTTGCAACGTGAGCTTAGACGAGTTGATGTCCTGTAAGCCTGCTGTAACTGATCCTCCGCAAAAGCCCACTTCAGAATGTTGTAATGTCGTGAAGAGTGCCGATCTTAAATGCCTCTGCTCCCACCGCTCGGATTTGTCGATCGTGCCCAGCGTAAATCCCAAATTAGCCTTGGCTTTGCCTAAGAAATGCAAAATATCTTCCATTCCTACGGAATGCAAAGGGTACTGTGTTTTTTTTTTCATATTGATGGTGAATTTTGATTTTGCTTGCTGATGATCCATGTCTGACTTAATATAATTTACATGCAGGAACTAAGGAAATGAAGACAACTATTACCAGTCAGGGCGTGGTTGGTTTGTTTGTGTTTTCTACATTTGTGGATGGCATCCAGTACTACACTTTACCTAAGTGAAGATTGGAATAGGAACAATATGATTTGATTTGGTATTGAAGTTTACAGTAAGCCAGCAGAAATATGTGTAATACTACTGATACATCAGTGTGATTTTTATAATGTTGAAAATGTGTAATGCAGAAATAAGAGTAATACTACTGATACATCAGTGTGTTTTCTATAATCTTGAAAAAGTATGTGTAAGACTACTGATACATGAAGTGAGTGATTTTTAGAATGTTGAAAATACTTTTATAGTGTATCAGTGTGATAGTTATTTTTAAATATTGAAAATACTTTTATATTTTATTTGAAAAATGTTCAATGACTAATGCTCTAATTATTATATTAAAATTCATTATATTATTGGATAGGAATTGGATTTGGGTGAGAGGATATTATAATTATCTTTGTTTTTTTTATGTTTATATGTTAGGATGGCCACCATTTTTTCTACCATCTGAGATAAATACAATTAACACATTGTTATCTATGAGTTCTGAAATGTTTGCTTAATGTCAAAGCTAACTGGTTTTTAAACATGGAAAAATGGAATATTTCATTTTTGCTTAAAGCCAAAGCCAACTGGCTGACATGGAAAAATTTAAGAATGAAAATTGATTTTAAAGTTTAGAAACTTTGGCCAATACCACTCATCCATTTGCTATGCAATTTTTGTAAAAATATTCAAAGTTTTAATATACTTTTTATATAAAATCTTTGCAATTTCGCAAAGTTAAACAATTTTATACTGTAAAACTTGGGCCAATCATTTTTAAAAAAAATGGAAATTAATAAAAAAAAAATTATCTCTAAATCTTATTATTCACATTCATATTATAGTCTAGTTTTATATACACCAACCTCGATTTATCTAAATCCGGATCTATCATGGCGAGGTCGAGAGGGATCAAATCCCTCTATGTGCAAACCTTCTTTTTGGAGTGTGGAATTTGAGGAAAGATTTGCACCTAGAGGGATTTGATCCCTCTCAGTGCATATAGATCTGGAGTTAGATGGGCAAGGCCGAGAGGGATCCAATCCCTCTATGTGCAAACCTTATTTTTGGAGTGTGGAATTTGAGGAAAGATTTGCACCTAGAGGGATTTGATCCCTCTCAGTGCATGATAGATCCAGAGTTAGATGGATCTAGGCTAGTTCCACTTGAGTGCAACAATGACACATTTTTAGATTATCATTATTATGTATATGTTTGAGATAAACTTCATATTTTGAAATTTACATTATGTTTTCTTTATTTGACATGACTATATCATTCTCTTCTTTAATTTTGTTTTGTTGTTTGCCTTGAATGGTTTGTACTTGGATGCTTTGAGTGGTTTGTGTGTTTATGTGTTTGGATTTGGATGGTAATGTTTTTGAATGTTACAATTGTTGTGTTATATTTCTATATGTGTATGTAATTGTTTGTTAGTAATTAGTTGGTGATGAAGAAGGGAGACAATCTTGTCAATAGTTTGCAAGAGGATTGATACTGCACATATATTTCATTTAATTTTAGGTATCACAACTTTTGACAATTAATAATTCTTAATAGTGTCCCTCTAGGTATTACTAAATATATTTTGAAGAGTAGTTTTAATAATTTATTGCATCAAGATTAATCTTGAAATCACTTGTTTCATTGTTAATGTTTGAAATCATTTATTTCCTTTTGAAGAGTAGTTTCTTTGGTGATGAAAAAGTGAGACAATCTTCTCAATAGTTTGCAAGAGGATTGATATTGCACATATATTTCATTTAATTTAGGTATCACAACTTTTGACAATTAATAGTTCTTAATAGTGTCCCTACAAGTATTACTAAATATATTTGAAGAGTAGTTTTAATAATTTATTGCATCAAAATTACTCTTGAAATCACTTGTTTCATTGCTAATGTTCAAAATCATTTTTTTCCTTTTGAAGAGTAGTTTGAATAATTTACTACATCAAGATTACTCTTGAAATCATTTGTTTCATTGCTAATGTTTGAATTAATTTATTTCCTTGAAAATATTTTGATTATTTTTTATGTATAGTTTGTTTTGTAAAAGTCAAGATATAATGTAATTTTGAATTTTTTTTAATGAGTGGTAGATTTACAAAATATTTACATTATTTGTTAGTTTTTACATCTTTTCATATCTATTATATGAAAAGGATAGTTGAGATTGTAAACCATTCAATTATTTAACTCGAACTATTGTAGTAAACATCATACCTTATCTCTCTTGCTGTCCAATATTAATAGGTTGAATTACTATAACAGAAAAATCAATGCAAATTGTCAATCATTTTTTTTTTCTTACACTGAAATCAATGCACATTATTAATCCAATCACTTTAAGTTAATGTACCATCATACATTGAGTAACATCAAATCATATACATCATCTACACTGAAATCAATGCATCTAATGCACGCAATTAATTAAGATTAGAAAACATATACAATGAAATCAATGAATCTAATGCAAACAACCAAATAAGGTTAAAAATTAACATCTACACTAAAATTAATGCACCTAGTGCAAGCAATCAAATACGATTAGAAATCAACATCTACACTAAAATCAATGCATCTAGTGCAAGCAGTCAAATAGGATTAGAAATCACCATCTACACTAAAATCAATGCATCTAGTGCAAGCAATCAAATAGGATTAGAAATCACAATCTACACCGAAATCAATGCATCTAGTGCAAGCAATCAAATAGAATTAGAAATCACCATCTACACTGAAATCAATGCATATAGTGCAAGCAATCAAATAGAATTAGAAATCAACATCTACACTGAAATCAATGTATTTAGTGCAAGCAATCAAATAGAATTAGAAAACATCTACACTGAAATCAATGCATCTAGTGCAAGCAATCAAATAGGATTAGAAATCAACATCTACATTGAAATCAATGCATCTAGTGCAAGCAATCAAATATCATTAGAAATCAACATCTACACTAAAATTAATGCATCTAGTGCAAGCAATCAAATAGGATTAGAAATCACCATCTACCATGAATTCAATTTATTTAGTGCGTGAAATCTTTTTCCCTCTCTCCCCCATATATATATATATATATATATATATATATATATATATATATATATATATATCCCTCCATCTCTCCTTCTTTGTCTCTCTATCTCACCGCCAAAAATACACACTCTCTCTCTCTATATCTTCCTTTTCACTCCCCCCTCTCTCCAATTTTCTCTTTGTATGTCTTTTTTCTTCCCTCCATCTCTTCCCTTCCAAATACATCTCTTTGTCCTCCCTCTCTCCCTCTTCTCTCTCAAGTCGTCTCTCTCCCTTCTCTCTCATCTCTCTCTCCTCTTCTCTCTCAAGTTGTCTCTCTCCCTTTCTCTCCCATATCTCTCTCTCTCTGCCCTCCAACCCTGTCACTATCTCCCTCCCTCTCTCCTTCTCTCTCTCCCCCTCTCTCCCCCTGCATCTTTATGTCACCCTCCCTCTCTATTACCCTTCTCTCAATCTCTCACACTCATCTCCTTCTCTCTGTCTTCATTCCTCCTCTCCCATGTCCTTTAGTTTATCTCCTTCAATGCAAGCAATCACATAGGATTAGAAATCACTATTTACACTGAAATCAATACATCTAGTGCAAGAATTATTCTTCCCTTTCTCTCCCCTCCATATATATATATATATATATATATATATATATATAGTGTGTGGAGTGGGGAGAGATGAGATAGAGAGACACAAAATGAGACATAGAGGGATATATATATATATATCCTTTGTCTCTCCGTTTGTGTCTCTCTATCTCACCTCTCCCCCCTCCACGCCCCGCCCCCAAACACACATGCTTTCTCCCTCCATATATATCTCTCTCCGTCTCTCTATCTCTCTCTTCTTCCCTCTCTTCACCTTCCATCTATATATCTATCTCTCTTTTGTCTCTCTATATCACCCTATTGTAGGGAAAACCAAACACCCCCAGATCTTGACGTATTTACTTCAAATAATGGGGACCCTTTCTATAATTTTTTTCACTAAATCACCTTTTAATATTTTATTTTGGTTAAGTGTCCTACAATTTTTCCTTTTTTTCATTTTCATTGGATTTGTATTTTTCGTTAGCTTTCCATCGATACTTGTTTCATCTCATTTGGTAACACGGTTTGCAAATAGTGCTCATCCAAAGTTCGATAATTTTTACCACCTGGGTTAAAAAAAGTACAAAATGTATATTTTTTTTTTTTGTAGGTAAGCACCCACGAGGGATTTGAACCAGTGACCTATCACAAGAAGTGCCTTAACAGTGCACCCATTCACCATCAATCCAAAGCCCTATGGGCTCAAAATGTATATTATTTTAAAATTTGTAAATAAATTAGTAATTAATTGTAATATTTAATTCTTAATCAATTTTCATTAATTTTTTCATTTTTCACTAACGGTCCTACAAAATTACCCAGCCAAATTGTAGAACAATTAAAATGATGTGTTTTCGGGATCTCAATAACTTATTCCAATCACTAATTTTAAAAGAAATTACAAGATCTGAAATCTCAAAATTGCAAAGTAGTTGTAGTTCATTTTTTAGAATTTTTAATTCCACTCCAAGTGAACCCCACTTCACATCACCTCCTCCCTTCCTACAAAAAAAATATACTCCCGATACAAATATTCCAATATTTAAAACTCCCAATATAAATCTTCCAATATTTAAAAATCTCGATTTAATTTTTTCGATATTCATATTTTTTTATGTCCCAGTATCAGAATATCAATGTTTTTGGTTTGACGCACATTTAAAAACTTTCGATATTAATCTGTCTCCGACCTCCGGTATTTGGTTGTATGTCGTGATTATCTTTTTGATATAAGGTTTCTCATCTTATGACTCCCAATCCTCCTTCATACATTATCCTCTGCTTTATTACTCCCTCCTCCCTTTGTCATTTACTCCTCCTCTCATGCATAGCCACGTATATTATTTTGGATGGAGTTATAACATACATAGTTGTGTATATTATTTTGGATGGAGTTTTGATTTAAGGTATTTGTTTTGATAGTTTTACATTATATTAATATTATAATATATTATATTAATATTATAATATATTATAATATTAATATAATATAATATAATTTATTTTTAAATTTATTTTAATTATATATAATTAGTTTGTAATTAATTTAGTTTAATATTGTAATTACAATTAAATTAATATTAATTAATTATTAATTGTTAATATAATTTAGGATTAGATTTTAATTTAAAATTCCTAGTTTTGGCTTAGACAATAAATTTTCTAGAATTCTGGCAATTTCGACACTTCAACTTTGAAAGCTCATAAGTTGAGTTTTACTTGGCCAAATGAGACCCAGAACTGCTCGTTGGATGGGTAAAATCATGGAAAATATTTCTGAAGTAGTTTCATAACCATATTTGATCATGTAATGAATATAAAATTAAGCATAATATTAAGCTCCGAATTTTTAAACAATATTAATTTTCTGAGTTTAATATTTTTCATTTTCATTTGCTCATAGCCTCTGTTGAGTGCAGATCAATTCGACTATGTTCTCTTTGCCAAATAATATATTTACAAGGATCAATGGAAAGCTCAAAATTCCTTTTATTTATTTATTTAATTGAGTTTTAATTGAAGATGTTTTATTTTCCAAATTTGATATTTTTATTTTAATTAAATTTTGATTGGTTTTGACAAGAAAATTGTTGAAAAGATGAGGAGGAACAGATTTTAGTCAATAGAATTTCTCCGGCAATAGAAGAAAAATAATTTGAACCAATGAAAATTGTTGGATCAAAATTATTCTTCAACAACTCTCCTATTTGGAATTCATTTTGTAATTATAATTAGTGGTTTGTAGAATGTACAAGGGGTTTCTATTCTCTGCAATTCTAGAATCCTTAAAAGCATTATTGTAATGGGGATTTAGAGTTGTAGGTGAGAGGAGAGTAAATCTCATATCTGTGGGATAATTGAGGATTTTTCTTTTTCATTTTGTATTAAGATTGGAGAGCAAATCTTGCACCATTGCAGCTCTTGTTTTAACAATAGAAGTTCAAGCATTGTAAAGGAATATTGGATATCAAAGCCTAAGAAACAGTTTCAATAAATCGGTATTTAAAATAGTATTTTTTTATACTGATTTCATTTTATAATGGCAGAAATATGTCATTTTATTCATATTTGTGCACTATTGTCAATGTTAGTAATTTTCCTCAATAATATGTTATTGTTTAACTCTGCTCTTGTGAGATGAACTCTGACTTCTGAGTAACTATTTACTCATAAATTAGTCTTTTAATTCTGATTTAACAAATAGTAATATTTTGTGAACTATTTGTTGGTTATGATTTGGGTTGACCCAAGTTCGAACTATATTGCGCACCAACAAAACCCTTAATCACTGGCCCTTTCGGAAATGACCTGCAGGTATATTGCAGTCTCACCCGAAGTAACTATGGGAGGATGTAGAACCAAGTTTCTGCAGCCTTGAAGGATGATGTGATGTGGTGTTTATATTATATTTTATTCTTAACATACATAAATTACTTCATCATATTCATTTAGTCACTTAAACATACCATATAAAGTCATAAATCATCACAGTACTGAAATAAAGTGCAATTGTAATAAATTGATATGCTACAACAGATAATAAGCAAACATACACATGAAGACACCAATTTTACCGTGGTTCACCCCAATGTGGGGCTATGTCCACAAGAACTGTTGCTTATAATAAGAAATCTTGTACAGCAAATAGTTGTTGACATGTGCACTAAGTTGTAGGCCATCTGTGCACTCAGTTGCAGAGCCTCGCCTTCTTTTCCCATACAACATATCACAAAAGTTCAACCATAACACAGATCTGGATCAATTCGTTCTCCCTTTCTTCTTATTATTTGACCTTATATATACTATTGCATCAAGGGTTACATCGTTACAATACCATGGCCCAAATACCATGGACTCCCTAAAACAAGTAGTTAAACCCATTGATCCTTTACATTATCACATTCTTTTACAAAAAGGAGGGGCTTCGACCCACTCTGACACCCTTATACTGCACAATATATTCCAATTTCTTCATTGCGCGGTCCACTTCACACTCCGTTGCACGCTCTTATCCACAAAATTCAGAGTCTTTGCCAAAACTAGGTCAGGTTGGGTTGCACCCAATAGGCCCCCAACACTCACATGTGACTCATACCGAGTCACTCAGTTGCTTTGCCTCTGATCTTTGCTGCAATAGTGTTGTAAGTATTGTTTAATTGCTGCAAAAACTTTGTGAATTATTTATCTTCATTGTGCACCTCTTCCAGCAATGCCTCCATCACATGTTCTGCAACCTTCTACACCATCGCTATCTCCCTCTATCAAAGCTCTTAAAGCTTATCATCTACTTCTTGCGATAGTTGGAGAGACTCATCCTACCATAGCTAAGTCCTCTATGTTAAAACATGTTCTTCCTTCTTCAGTTCCTCAATCTTCTTCTAGAGGGCCTTTTGCTCATTGATTTTGGTGAGCTTCTATGAGATTGGTAAGGTCTTCGTAGATGCCTGAATCTCTTCCCACTGCTCTTGCTTCTACTGAATATCTTCCTGTAATTTCTGCACATTTGGATCTTCCTGCAGCAAAGTCCAAATCTGTAAACTATCATCTAATAGTTTTTCGTAGTCTTCCACTGCTGCAGAGATGTTGGCCATTGCATCCTTTAGGTCAAACCCCCTCTACTCTCTTACTTCTTGTGGCGTGGTTGCCTGTAGCTTCATTTGTAGCTCACTGATCTGCATTTCATATTTAAATTGTACTGCGGTGATATTTTCCTTGTTTCCTTTCACTACAAGGCCGAGCTTCGCAACCTTGTCTTCTATTGGCTCCTCTTCTCGTACATCGAGGTCCTGAACTTCCTTGCATGTGGCTTCGACTAATTCCTTGAGCTTTTGTTGTTGTTGAACTACTTGATCCCTCTCCTAGATCATCTAGTCGAACTTTTGTTGAAGTGAAGCTCGCTCTTTCTTTACTTAAATATTCAGCTACGAGGTATGTTGTTCACACAGCTTCAGCTCTTCTATTATCTCCATGTGTAGTTTGTGTAGTATTTGCAATGGTACCACTGCAATGTTCATATTTACATGCTTCCACCCTTTTTCTTAATGTTGTACCTCAGCGGAGTCAAATTGTAGGGCTTTGGCAAGTATTGGCACTAACCTCGCTACAAGTGTAGGATTTATTTTCCTTTCTTCTCCAATCCTCTCCACTACCTGTGCGGGTTGTCTAACTGTCTGCGCCAAAATTTTAAGTTTAGTGATTCGCTCCTGCACACCTATGAGAAGTGTTTCATAGTGATCTTCCCACTTGACTTTGTTGTCGCTTCATGAGTTCTATCCCCGATATGCTCCAGGCCCCCATCTGTAAGCCTACCGTTGGTGTGATTTCCTTCGTCTTATCCGCCTTCTACTTCTTCTTGATCTTTGTGGTAGCTTCATAATGTGCCTTCCTCTTTTCTGTGACAGCTTTTTATGTTTCTACCTTTTTAGCCTCCTTATTCTTCTCATCTCCTTCGGGAGGATTCTGGAGACCTTCATCATGTTGCTCCTCTTCCTCTGATTCCTGCTCATCCTTATCTTTGTTCTTTCCACTTGTTTCACCATGTTGCAAGGTGTCCTCTTCTGTCACACTATTTTTTGCCTCCGGCACAGTCATCCATTATGTTAGCCATTGTTGTACCAGTGCTAAGAGGTCATCTTTTATTACTAAGTATGGTAGGGGATTCCATTTCTTCTTTGCGTCTCTGCAAGCCTATATATAGAATTTTTGGAAATCAACCTTAAACTTCGTAACATCGCTATACTTCTCGTACAAGCTCGACAAAAGGTGAGGATGTTGGTTCACCAACATATGTAAATCCATGTGATATAACACAAAAAACATTATGTTCTCCATTGCTCGTGATGGTTGAGTGGTATACCACAATGAGGCATATCGTGCAACTTCAAAAACATCTGAAACTACAGGAGGGAACTGGGAAATCTCCAGTTCTCTCCATTCCAGCATCGCTATAATCAAAATTAACCATGCATGGTGAAATCTTGTACCTTTTTCCTGGACCTCGCCACAGTCATCCAGAAATTCTTTGCAAAAGTATTCGGCCTAGTTGTACTAAACCCCATTGGCGCACTGCTCAGCTAAAGAAACCACCGTTGTAGGGACCTCATTAGCCTAGCACTCTCTCATGAACTTCCCAGCCAATATGTGTGTCACAAAGTGAACTGTCTAGTCATTGATTGAGTTTATATCATATGCCCTCTTCCCTTTTTTTAGACTGAACTTTTTCTTCATGTTGTCAGCTTTGGCGCGGTCCTGATATTTTCCAATGAATTCTTCGATAGGGTTCCGCCCTTGATATGGTAGTTTGGTGATTCTCCATATCCACATTAGATATATATGGATCTTATTACCCATCCATAAATCCATCGTGCACCAGCACAAGAAACTGTCGCACACAAGTCGTGCTCCCCGGACTTCTACTGAAGTGTGACATATTCAACATGTTCATCAGTCCTGACTGCGCCAATCCATTTGCCCATTGTTACGGATCTAATCTCGTCACACCACTCTCCAAGTAGTTTACTTGTTTTAGATATCTATCTGGTTCGAATTGTGGGTATTTCTTTATGTCATTGAAGTCGTAGTATACGAACTTGAGCTGCGGAATTTGCCCAAGTAATTCCCCTGTAAATGGTACTTCCTCTAGCAATAGGGGTGTGAAGGTGGAAAACTTCTTATCCTTCGAGTCTTTCACGGGTTTAGAATTCAGTTTTATTGATGGAATGTATGGTGGTAGAGGCAATGGAAATGATGCGCCATCTATTTCCATCTGCTTTGCATGCTCCACTTCTTCCTCATTGTCTCTTACTTGCTCAGTTTCTTGTTGAGGTTTGATAGGTTTCTTATCTTGTTTCTTATTTTTTCTCTCTTCCTTGGTTGGTTTCCTTTGTGGAGATCTCCATTGTTTTTTTGATGATGCTACTGGGGTTGATGTTGTTGTGGGCGTACCAGCTTCCATGATTCTAGATAAGCCCCTCTCACGAAAATTACGAACAATTTCTTCCCAAGAACGCTCAGATGACATACGACAGTGAGAATTTATGCAACTTCTTCGCACTACCAACACTAGAACTCTCAATTCAATAAAGTTCCAAATCTAGACAATACATGGCTCCTATAGAAATTTTGAATATCTAACCCCATCATTAGCTTAGATTGTATCCATATTGTGTTCAAATTTTGTTCATTAATTGCATATTTATCCCTAGATCTTGCTAGTTTGTCCTTATAAATGCAAATTTCTACGTGTTTTAATGTTAAATTTTCCCCTTTAACGGTCTTTTTTTTTCCCGATGAACTTCGACACATCCATATTGTAGCGAACAATGCTTCTTACGTCGCAACTTCTATGTACTGCAACATAATCCATACTATAGTGAAGTAACTTCCTATGTTGAATCTCTCTCTATAGTGTAGTTTATAGTTCAGTGCCCACTTTCAACTGTAGGTGGCACTAATAATTTTCTCCTTTCTTCTTTAGAGCGAGGTAGTAGAAACAGGGTTGTCCCTGTTCAGCTTCAACTTGTTGTCATTTACTCTTTCTTGGAACAATTCTCCATTTAACTTCGCTAATTTAACTTCAACTCCATCAGTAATATGCTTGATAATGTAGGGGCCCAACTGATGCATCTTAAATTTTCCTGGAAATTTCATAAACTTACTATCATAGAGGAGAATAAGGTCTCCTACCTAGAACTTCTTATGCTTAATATGTCTGTCATGCCAAGCCTTTTCTCTTGCTTTTTGTACTTGCTGATGAAATCCTGCTATAAATTTGTCTTCTTCCAAAGAAATCAACAACGACATTCTTTCCTCCATTATATCAAGGTCTTCCATATTTGTAAAAGATGTAATCCTCAAGCTAGGCACAATGTATTCCATGGGCATCACATCTTCTTTCCCATAAACTAACATGAGGTTTTTTTCCTTGTCAACTTTTTACGTGTGGTCCTATAAGCCCATAAACTTGTTGGGATTCTAAGGCCCCATTCATCTCTGTTCACATTGCATACCTTAGTCAGTGCATTCTCCAAAATATTATTAAATTCTTCTATTGTTCCATTGGCTTGAGGGTGATAAGGGGTACTCTTTTGATGATAAACTTGGAATTCCTCATTCAATGCTTCAATAGTTTTATTCAGGAAGTGGGAACCTTGGTCACTCATCAAAATATTTGGACATCCAAATATAGATATTATATACTCAAAAATGAACTTCGCAACATTCCATGCACTGCAATCCCTTACTGGTTGTGCTTCAGTCCATCTTGTCAAGGAATCAGTAGCTATAATTATGTACCTCGTGCCAGTCCTCTTTCCAAGCGGGTTCATGTGTCCAACAAAATCAATAGCCCACTTATCAAAGGCCTGCAATGTAACTTGTGGTACCAATGGAATCTCATCTCTTCTTGAAGGTTTTGCTTGTTCTCTGACACATATCACATGCTTTGCAATACTCATTTGCATATTTATGTAGTGTAGGCCATCACAATCCTACTCTCAAAATATTTTACGCAGTAGCTTTTCCTGCATTGTTTCCACCAATTGCACCACCATGAGCTTCTACTAGAATTATCTGTCTTTCATGTTCAAGAACATATATGCGCAATATTTCATCTGGTCCCATCTTATATAATTGTCTTGCTATTAATGAAAATTCATATGCCTTAACCACTAATTCTTTCTTTTGTTGTGTAGTATACTCTGAAGGAGCCATTCCTGTGGTCAAAAACTAAATGATGTCTGCAAAATGGTCATCTGCAACTCTGATTGCAAATAAATGCGCATCAGGGAGATTATCCTCTATGCTAGTTGGTTCTTCCCATGTTTCCAATCTTGATAGATGATCAGGTCTTGCATTCAGTATTCCTGGTTTAACAATGATTTCAAAGTCATATTCTTGGAATAATATTAACCATATGCAAATATTTCCTCCTAAGGCAAGTTGATTAGCCAAATACTTTAGTGCAGAATGATATGTAAAGATTTTAAAGTGTGATCCCAACAAATAGTGTCTAAAATTATGCAAATCATACACCATGGCCAGTGCTTCCCTTTCTGTATTGGTGTAATTTTTTTCTGCTTTAGATAACTTTCTGCTTGCAAAAGCTATAGGATTGTTCGGTCCTTGTACTACTAGTGTCACCCCTTATTGTTATTAGTACAACCCCCTTATTGTATTATTGTGCCCATATAGTCCCCATGTTGGTATTATTATGCCCCATAGAAGCCCACTATTGTTATTGTTGTGCCCCTACAATATTATTGTTATGTAGGCTCTGATTGTATTGGGACCCCTTAGACTCCTATATATAGAAAGGAGGTCTTTTCATTTGTATCATCCAAGAATTGTTTATTTGTGTAATGTAAAGGAGGTTTCCCCCTTGAAGAGGCTGATTTTGAAGTCATTGATTTATCTTTTCTACTATTTTTGTGAGTTGGTTTCATAACATTTGGTATCAGAGATTTGGATTCTAGGGTTTCACTGCTCCAAACATGTCATCATGGCATTTTCACTATAACTTTTCCGTTACAAAGTTTCAGAAGCTAAAAAAAACCCCATTTGAGCCGAAATCATTTTGAAATCTTGTCTCACTATATTTTCATAGATATAATCCAACGAAGTTAGGGTTTTTGCAAGCTCTAGAATTCCATCTCAAACAAGCCATCGTGGCATTTTCGCTATAATTTTGTTTCTATGAAGGTTCAGACTCTGAAATTAAAACCCACTTTAGGTGAAATATTGGTGAAGCTTGGGCCCAAATTTCAGATCTTTTTTTCGCTACATTTGCAGAGATATGGTCCAAGACATTTAGGGTTTTTGCATGCTCCTGAATTACATCCCAAACAAGTGACCTTGGGAAAATCGTCATAGCTTTCTCTCTGAGAATTAGATTGAAATTTCATAAGAAGTTACAGAAAGAGGATAGACTCTACTTCTCTGTGTATCATTTTCAGGTCCGAAGTTTGGAACAATGACACGTGACACTTCGTACAAGTTCGCTCTACTGAAAAAGTATATAATCAAACCATCTTGGGAGATTGGGCATAACTCTTTCTTGGAGAATCCAATTTCAATCAGACTTGTGGCATTGGAAGGAGGACACAGAGGGCTACCGCAGGTCACAATTCTAGACCTTGGAGATCCAAACTTTCAGAGATACAACAGATTCAAGATAGATATCCTAAAAGAAAGAAAAAGAATGACTCGAATCAAGAAAATAGAAACACCTAGTAATCAAAATTGGATGGATGATTTGAAGAATGTGATCAAAGCTAAGATAAATAGTTTTATCTATGCCATGGAAGTTGATATCGATGGTATGGAAGCATATTGGAAGAAAGGCATGGAATATTTGAAGAAATACATGGAAGGTTTGAAGGAAGGTGGGATAAAGCTGCTACAAGAAAGGCTTCCTAATGGCGAAAAGGTAGTAGAGGAAACTCATTATGAGAACAAAAGTAATGTTGATCATGATTTCATAGACTCTAACGTTGGATTGAAGACCCAGCATATTCCAAAGATAGATATGAGGAATTTGGCAAGGCTCCTGTAAGATGGATACTACAGATGGAGAAATATTTTGATCTACATAATGTGCAAAACACACAAAAGGTGTGTATTGCATCTTTATATTTAGAACCGAATCAGTTTGTATGGTATAGAGGGATTTTTTCTCGTAAACAACTTGTCACCTGGTCAATTTTCATGGAGGAAATGATAGCACATTATGAGGATACAAAGAGCAACACCTTCTTTAGGCAATTGATAAATCTCAAACAAAAGGGTTAAATGGCAGAGCACATTGAGGACTTCCGAAAATTGAATATAAGGGTAAATGATATTCCAGATAAACATAAGATTGAAGTATTCATATGGAATTTAAATGATAACATCCAACATGAGGTTTGCCTTTAGGAACCTGATTCATTGGAGAAGGCATATAGGTTGGAAAGAAAAATTGAAATCAAATTTATGGCAACAAGGAACCCTACCACTCATAACTATAACGATGGAACTGTTGTTGCTCCTCGCCTTTCACCACTTACAAGGTTGACACCAAAAAAATTGGAAGAAAAAAGAGAATAAGGGCTTTGTTACAATTGTGATAGAAAATAAACTAAAGGTCATAAGTGTACTGAAAACAAATTAATTTACATAGATGGGGAAGAGGAGCAAGAGAAGGAACAAGAAACATCAAAAGAAGATGTATACACCAAGAACCAATCCCAGAGAAAGAAGAAATGAATCTCACCATATCTTCTAATGCATTGACAAGAATTACGACTCCTCAAACTCTCAAAATAGAAGGGCATATCAAGAAGAAAAAGGTAAAAGTGTTGAGTGATTCGGGTAGTACCCATAATTTTATTCATTGTAAGATAGCTAAAGAATTGAATTGCTTCCTATATTCAACACCAGAGTGTCAAGTAATTGATGCAGGAGCATCCAGACTTAGCCAGCAATGTGAAGGTTTGTTCACATGTTGTGGCTAAAAGAGTGAATTTCACTGACCTGAGTGGTCAAATGTTAGTTTGGTCGAGAGGGTTAAATCTCTTGTAAATGATTTGTAATTCATCATTGTAATAGTTAGGAGATTATCTTATTTTAGATTGAAGGATAAGTTGCTAGCATAGGTGTGTAGTGGAGCTTGAAAATAGAGATTTGATTGTTAGATTGTTTAAAATAGAGATTGATTTGTTCGTACAGTTAGAGTAGGATTCGACTCATAAAAAGGAAAAAATGTAATGTAGAAGGATTAGCTGAGATGATAGAGGATTGAGCGAGAAGTGAGAGTGGTGTGATAGAGAGGGTTTTTGAGATTGAAATAGAGGTCTATTAATTTGTTGTAATCGAGCCAAGGGTTCGAGACTCTATAACTATTATTATTTTGAATGAATTTGTTTTAGTGTGCATCTATGTGTGATCCTGGTGGAAACTCTCGTTTTATTCTGTGTATCTGCATTCTGAAGCGCATCCGGGTAATTCTTCTGTTTTTCGTGTTTTAATGGTTAATCTCAGTGTTTATGGTTAATCGCAGTCACTAATGTTAATAGCGGGGGTAGAAGATCATAGAAGGGTTTGATCGGGTTGAAGTCCCATATGCAATCATGACCATTGATCGAAAGTTCAACTGCTGACATCATAGTCAACAACGGGATTAAGCTTGTGTTTAAACCATGTGTTAGATGGAAAGCTGCTAGCCGTAGGATCCGAATGAACGTTGTTATCTAAGGGATATCGGGGTCTGAAGTAATCAAGATTTAAGTCTAAAACCCAAACCCGAACTTTTATAAACTGATGTCTATAAACCATATCGTCTCTGTGAGGCAGGTAAACGTCATGCAAGTCCCCCGATGTGATATCACTGGCAACCATTAGATCTGGTCAGATGAGATCAACGGTGTAGAAGGAAGTGTTGTTCCATCGCCAGACTATTGTTCAAATGCGGATTGTTGTTCAATCTGACTGTTGTTCAATCTGACTGTTGTTCAATTCGACTGTTGTTCAAATACAGATTTTTGTTCAATCCGACTACTGTTCAATCCAATTGTTGTTCAAATATGGATTGTTGTTCAATTGGATGTTGTTCAATTACTGTTCAGTTGTTGTTCAATTGGCAATCTGCATCATTTTTGGTATCAGAGCTCAGAGATTGAGTTGACTGTAGTAACCATGCCGCCAAGGAGAGGAGTTGGCATAGGTCGAGGAAGACCTGAAGCAAATGCAGTTCTGCTGGAGGAGATCCAGAGTCTATGTACAAGGATGGACACAATGGAGACTACACAGAGGAGAGCACCTGATGAAGGGGTTGAAAGTGTTGCAGAAGCATCTTCTGAGGAAGAAGAAGAGGAGGAAAATGAAACTACCAAAGTTATCAAGATGTTGGCTAAAGTAGGTGGAAATTCCTATGTATGAAGGGAGTCTCAATGCCGAAGAGTTAATGGATTGGATCAGTGCACTGGACAAATATTTTGACTATGAAGAGGTTGATGACAAAAAGAAGGTGAAGTTTGCAGTTACCAGATTGAAGGGTCATGCAGCTATTTGGTGGGATGAGCTACAAATGTCCAAAACGAGAAAAAGAAAGTCCAAGATCAAGCAATGGGATAAAATGGTGAGTAAAATGAAAGGTAAATTTATGCCAAAATATTATCAGTTAAATCTTTTCAAATAGTTACAGAATTAATGTCTATTAAAGAATACATAGAAGAGTTTTATAGATTGAGTATTAGAGCAAGACATGTAGAGGATGATATGGAGAAAGTAGCTAGATATATCAATGGCTTAAGATACAACATACAAGATGAGATTAGCTTGCTGAGTCTGAAGACTATTGAAGATGCCTATCAAGCAAGTTTGAAGGCAGAAAAGAAGATGTTGAGAAAACAAACTCAGAGGAATAGAGGGAGAAGTTCAGTAAGAGGTAGAGGAGCTACCAAACCAAGGTTTCAGCAACATCAACAAGAAGCAGGAAGCTCAAGTAGCAGACCCCCGCAGAGGGGAGATTCTAATAGAGGAAGATTTTCCCCCAGAGGAAGAGGTCGAGGAAGAGATGTTTGGTGTTACACGTGTGGAGAATGGGGACATATGTTGTGGGATTGTCCTCATAATAAACCAGCAAGTCAGAGGAATGTGAATGTGGCTGAGGCAAATCCAGAAACACCTTGACTTATGGAAAAGGAAGAATCCCCTGAAGTAGGAGAATCCCTGTTGATGAAAAGGGCATTGCTAAAGGCAGAGAAAGAAACTGAAGAACCAGCGCAGAGAAAGAGTATATTTAGAACTACCTGTAAATCCAAAGGTAAATGTTGTAACGTGATAATTGACAGTGGAAGTACCGATAACCTTGTTTCTACAGATATCATGGACAAGTTTGGATTGGTGAAGACAATACACCCTACTCCTTACAGAGTGTCATGGTTGCAGAAAGGTCATCGAATTATTGTGACAGAACAATTCAAGGTCGAGATACAAATTGGTACGGATAAGGATGTGATATTGTGTGATGTAATGCCAATGGATGTATGCCATGTATTGTTGGGAAGACCGTGGAAGTTTGATCGGAAAGCTATTCATGATGGGAGGAAAAATACTTATACTCTGGAGAAGAATGGAAATAAACATACATTGTTGTCGTTGAAGGATGACACTGACAAAGGAACACCTGGAAACAGTGTTATGCTGATGAGTGGAAAAGAGCTACTGCAAGAGGTAGGAAAAGGTGAAGAAATGCATTTTGTTGTCGTAGGGAGACCTAAGGTAATTTTAACCTCCACAAACTTAGATGATTTACCTGAAGAAATCAAAACTCTGTTAAATGATTTCACTGATATTATTGTGGATGAGTTTCCAAATGCATTGCCACCAATCAGGAGTATTAGTCATCATATTGATCTAATACCAGGAGTGAGTTTTCCAAATAAAGCAGCGTACAGATTAACTCCTAAAGAGAATGCAGAAGTTGGAAGACAAGTGCAAGAACTGATGGATAAGGGACTAATCAGAGAGAGTCTTAGTCCGTGTGTTGTGCCAATAGTACTCAGTCCAAAGAAGGGAGGTGAATGGCATATGTGCACAGATTCCAGAGCCATAAACAAGATCACTATCAGGTATAGATTTCCTTTGCCACGCATGGATGATTTGATGGATTGTTTGAGTGGGTCAAAGTACTTTACTAAAATAGATCTGAAGAGTGGATATCATCAAATAAGAATTAGAGAACGAGATGAATGGAAGATTGCAATTAAAACAAACAATGGGTTGTACGAATGGTTAGTGATGCCTTTTGGACTCACTGATGAACCTAGTATGTTCATGAGATTGATGAATGAAGTCTTGAAGGAATATGCAGGCAAGTTTGTTATTGTTTATCTTGATGGTATTCTAGTCTTTAGTAGAAGTAAAGAAGAACACCTATAGCATCTTAAATTGGTTTTAAGAACTCTGCAGGAAGAGAAGCTACTGATAAATCTGAAGAAATGTAGTTTCATGAAAGAGGAATTAATTTACTTGGGATTTGTAGTTTCTAAAAAAGGATTGAAAATGGATCCAGAGAAAGTTCAAGCAATTTGGAACTGGCCTATTCCAAGGAATATATTTGAGGTAAGAATTTTTCATGGTCTTGCATGTTTTTATAGGAAAATTATCAGAGGTTTTAGTCAGACTTGTGTACCAATTCTTGAAACAATCAAGGATACTAATCAGTAGTTCAAGTGGACAGAAGCAGCAAACAGGAATTTTAAGTTGCTGAAGGGGAAAATCACAAAGAAACCAACTTTAGCTTTACCTGATTTTGGAAAGGTATTTCAAGTTGAAACAAATGCTAGTGGAATTGCGATTGGAGAAGTTTTGAGTCAAGAACAGAGACCAATAGCGTACTTCAGTGAGAAATTAAATGAAGCGAAGAAGAAGTATTCTTCTTATGATAAAGAATTTTATGCTATTGTACAAGCCTTAAAAAATGGAGACATTATTTGCTGCCAAAGGAGTTTATATTGTATTCTGACAATCATGCATTGCAGTTCATAAATAACCAGCCAAAATTGAACCAGAAACATGCCAAGTGGGTAGAGTTTTTGCAGAGCTTTACTTTTGTGATAAAACACACAAGTGGTAAGTTGAATAAAGTCGTTGATGCTTTAAGCAGGGTAAATTTTATTTTGCAAGAATTAAAAGTTGGTGTGGTAGGATTTGAAGAAATGGTTGAAATGTATAAAGATGATGCAGATTTCAAGGATATTTACACAGCAATTCAAAATCCAATAGTTCATAACAGAAGTCAATGGTTAGATTATCTTATCCAAGGAGGTTTATTGTTTAAGGGCAACAAGTTGTGTATTCCCAAATGTTCTATGAGGGAAAACATAATAAAGGAGAAACATAGTGGAGGATTATCTGGTCACTTTGGACAAGACAAAACCTTTGCTCAGGTAAATGCTTTTTATTATTGGCCAAAGATGCTGACTATGTTAAGAGATTTGTTGAGAAGTGCACAATATGTCAGCACACTAAAGGAAGAAGCCAGAATACAGGATTGTACCAGCCATTGCCAATACCAGACCGACCATGGGATGCAGTTAGCATGGATTTTGTTTTGGGGCTACCTAAAACTCAAAGGGGGAATGATTCTATTTATGTTGTGGTAGATAGATTTTCCAAGATGGCACATTTCATTGCATGTAAAAAGACTAGTGATGCAACACATATTGCTAATCTATTTTTTTCAAAAATTGTAAGATTACATGGATTGCCTATAAGTATTGTGTCTGATAGAGATACAAAGTTTGTATGGAATTTTTGGAGGACTCTTTGGAAGAAACTACGAGTTAACCTCAGTTTCAGTTCAGCATACCATCCTCAAATAGTTGGACAGACCAAAGTATTAAACAGAAGCTTGGGAAACATAGTAAGAAGTTTAGTGTATCAAAATCCTAAGCAGTGGGATTTAGCACTAGCTCAGGCTAAGTTTGCTTATAATGACACTCCAAACCGAAGTACTAGAATGAGTCCATTTCAGATTGTTTTTGGGATGAATCCAAGAGGTGTATATGAGCTCAAAAATTTGGGTAAGCAGGAGACAAGAAGTGCGAAAGATGAAGATTTTGCAGAGCAGATGCAAAGACTACAAGAAGATGTTAAAGGCAGATTGCAGGAAAGCGGTGGTAAATACAAACAGAGAGCAAATATGAAAGGAAGAGAGAAAGAATTCCATGTGGGAGATTTAGTGATGGTGTATTTGAGAAAAGAAAGATTTCTAGCTAAGACTTACAATAAATTGAAAATGAAAAAGATAGGACCATGTAGAATTGTAAGAAAATTTTCAACTAATTCTTATGAAATTAAATTGCCATAAGGGATTGGGATATCACCTATCTTCAATGTTGCAGATTTGTATCCATACAAAGAGACAGAGCTACAGGATGAAATGACAGAAGATGAAGTTCAAACTTTGAACTAGGAAGAACAAATGCCAAAGACAGTTAAAAGAGAGGTGGAAGTTGTTTTGGAGAAAAGACTATCCAAAAGAACCAGAGGATAGATTTATTATCAATATATAGTCAAATGGAGAGAACAACTAGTGGAGGATGCTAGTTGGTTGACAACAACTGAGTTGCAAGTATGGAGTAAACCCTAAAAGTGTAAGGGGTGATTATTTTCTTCCCCTGGAGTCGGATGTAGGAGCATCCGGACTTAGCCAACAATGTGAAGGTTTGTTCACATGTTGTAGCTAAAAGAGTGAATTTCACTAACCTAAGTGGTCAAAAGTTCGTTTGGTTGAGAGGGTTGAATCTCTCGTAAATGATTTGTAATTCATCATTGTAATAGTTAGGAGATTGTCTTATTTTAGATTAAACGATAAGTTGTTAGCGTAGGTGTGTAGTGGAGCTTGAAAATAGAGATTTGATTGTTATATTGTTTAAAATAGAGATTGAGTTGTTTGTACAATTAGAGTAGGATTCGACTCATAAAAAGGAAAAAATGTAATGTAGAAGGATTAGCTGAGATGATAGAGGATTGAGCGAGAAGTGAGAGTGGTGTGATAGAGAGGGTTTTTGAGATTGAAACAGAGGTCTGTTAATTGTTGTAATCTAGCCAAAGGGCCGAGACTCTATAACTATTATTATTTTGAATGAATTTGTTTTATTGTGCATCTGTGTGTGATCTTGGTGGAAACTCTCGTTTTATTCTATGTATCTGAGTTCTGAAGCGCATCCGGGTAATTCTTATATTTTTCGTGTTTTAATGGTTAATCTCAGTGTTTATGGTTAATCGCAGTCACTAATGTTAATAGCGGGGGTAGAATATCATAAAAGGGTTTGATCGGGTTGAAGTCCCATACGCAATCGTGACCATTGATCGAAAGTTCAACTGTTGACGTCATATTCAACAACGGGATAAGCCTGTGTTTAAACCATGTTTTAGATGGATAGCCACTAGCCGTAGAATTTGAATGAACATTGTTATTCGAGGGATATTGGGGTCTAAAGCAATTGGGATTTAAGTCTAAAACCTGGACCCGAACTTTTATAAACCGAGTTTTATAAACCATATCGGCTCCGTGAGGCGGGTAAACATCACGCAAGTCCCCCGATGTGATATCACTGGTGGCCATTAGATCTGGTCAAATGAGATCAACGGCGTAGAAGGAAGTGTTATTCAATCGCCAGACTGTTGTTCAAATATGGATTGTTGTTCAATCCCACTGTTGTTCAATCTGACTGTTGTTCAAATATGGATTGTTGTTCAATCTGACTGCTATTCAATCCGACTGTTATTCAATACGAATTACTGTTCAATTGGACATTGTTCAATTGCGGCTGTTGTTCAATTGTTGTTCTGTTGCTATTCAATTGGCGATCTGCATCAGTAATGGTTGCAAATGGAGGAACCATAAATTTCTATGGAAAGTGCCATAATATCAAGCTATACATGGGAGAATATGTCTTCTGTAGTACAATGCTTTCCATTTCAATGGGTGGTGCAGATTTTGTACTAGGATTTAAATGGCTACAATCTTTGGGTACGATAGCTTTTAATTTTCAAGAACTTTTCTTGAAATTTTTTTGGGAAGGAAATGAAGTTGAATTAAGGGGTATCACAAGGAAACCAGGAAAGATAATCAACTCTAACATCATGAAAAATATTCTAAAGAAAGAACAACGGGGCGTAATTGCACAATTATGTTCACTAGAGGTTCCCACATCGAAATCATATATTTCTCCAGATCTCCAAAACATTTTGGACAATCATTCCAAGGTATTTGAGACTCCCAAAGGCCTCCCACCTATTTGTGATCATGATCATGATATTCATTTGATTCCAGGAAGTGTTCCCCCAAACATCAGGCCTTACAAATATCCATATGCCCAAAAGAGTGAAATTGAATGTATGGTTGCAGAAATGCTAGAGGTTGGTATAATTCAACATATTCAAAGTGTTGTCTCTACTCTAGTGGTATTGGTACACAAGAAGGATGGATCATATCGGATGTGTCCAAATTATAGGGATCTTAACAAGCTTACCATTAAATATAAATTTCTCATTCCTGTCACTGATGAATTATTGGATGAATTACATGAAGCAATTTACTTTACCAAGTCGGATCTTCGTTCAAGATATCATCAAATCATAATGAAGACTGAAGACATTCCAAAAACAACATTTAAAACTCATGAGGGTCATTATGAATTTTTGGTCATGCCTTTTGGTCTTACCAATGCACCTTCTACATTTCACAGTTTGATGAATTCCATTTTTCAAACCCTTCCTTAGAAAAATTGTGTTAGTATTTTTTAGTGATATACTAATCTACAACAAGTCTTGGAAGGATCATGTTCAACATGTTGACAGGGTGCTCAAATTATTGGAAGAGAAACAATTATATGAAAAAATCTCAAAATGTTTCTTTGGAGTACAAGAGGTGGAATATTTGGGTACTCAGTTAGCTCATAGCTCATCTTATCATCCTCAATTTAATGGGCAAACTGAGAGAGTGAACAAATGTTTGGAAGGATATCTTCATCGCATTGTATTTAATAAACAAACACAATGGGTCAAGTGGTTGCCTCTGGCTGAATGGTGGTATAACACTTCCTTCCATTACTATTAGGATTAATTCACGGGTGTTTGGTGATGTAGAAATCCTCAAGGATCTTCCCGAGATCCTTGGCAGACAATCAGATTAGTTAGAGCTGTCACAAAGATGCATGCATATCTATGCTTAACAAATGAATATCAAAATGAAAAGGACTTATTACCTCGAGTCTTAGTGTGGTGTTGTTGGAGAGCACAATGTAGCTAGGCGGAAGACCCCTGAGCTAGCTCCAGATCAAAACCTGCGCATAAAAAAGACAAGCATAATATCACAGCATAAAATCTTGATAAACAATGCATGAACATATAAATATATCTAGTTGCATATATCTAAGCCACTCATGCTGACAATGTTGCATAAACATATAAACAAGTTATACTACCAACATCACGGAGTGGACAACAAAATTGCAATTCTATATTGATGTAGAAAGAGTGATTACAACCATCGGTTGTATCAGCCTTCCCTTACCCCTCCATCTCCTCTCTCTCTCTCCCTTCTTAACCTCTTCTGATGCCTTAGTCCAAGAATTTGCTCGACAGTCAAATAGGCAATCCTTTCAAATGGTTTGACCTCTTTCACAATGGCCCTAGCCTTGCATATATAGCATGTGAGGATAGGGTTGCCAAGTCCTTCATGAGTTCCATTAGGCAAAATCAGTGATGTTTCCATGCCTTTGTTCTCTTTCCCATTTGCTTACTCCATTAGGAATTAGTAATTCCTCCAAACAGGTCGAGTTTTGATGTTTCTCTATTTTTGTGAGCTAACATATGAGAGAATCTTGGGATATTTCTCGGTCAACTCATTCCCTTGACCCATATAAACTCATTAGGGTTCACTAACGCTCTTCTTGAGTTAACAGACAGAATTACCCTAGGCACTAATGCACCCTTAGCCTTGCTAGGAAGCTTTATAAAGCAGGTTTCTAGTGTTTAGACAACATTAGCTTGACAACTGGGCCTGTGAACTTGGTCAATCCTTCAATCATCATGTCTTTCTCCTCCGATTTGGTGAGGAGGTCATTTTGTTGTATAACAGATGCCCCCTAAATTGTGAGATCAGAGGCCGCGACAATGGCCGAAATACTTTATACTTAACTGTCCTTTTCTTTGGAAAAAAGAGAGAGAGGATCAGAGCTTCGGGTAGTACGAGAAACCTGATACAACACATATATAAAAAAACAACTACAATCATGTCCTAAGTCAGGCATTCCCACGCTCAGTAGCTATGTCAGAGTGATTTTCTCAATAAAGGGATATGACAATGCTGGTCACCGATAAGCACAATGTGGAACCTATATCATAATAGATTATTCTGATGATTTATCTCCAAAAAACATTAAATGCAACTTGGGAGAGGAAACAAGGCTGAGTGATGCAAGCCTCTACCCAAGGTCTTGATTTCTGCTTCATTGCAACAGCATAGATCGATACATGTGAATATAGGCGTTGAGGTCGAACATGAACGAAATCATCTGATTACCAGTCAATAAAGGAGACCGTTAACAGACGCGAGGATGGCCACCGATAATGGTGATGGTCTCCAAGATGCATAGTACAATCTAGAGAGTGTGAATAATGTTTTTGTCGTTGAACACTCGTAGAATCGTTTAACCTGGAGCCACTAATGAAAACCCTTGACAAAACACAAGGTGACCTACCACTAATGTCTACAAGTACCAAGGAATTGAAGTGTTTTTGGGTCTTCTTCCTAGATAGAGTGATAAAGTTGATAGGAAGAGACCTATCGAAAGGTAGGCAATAAGGTGTCCTACATGAGTCGACACGAAACAAGACAAGAATGATTGTTTTTTGAGGAAACTTTTGAGCATTGGGTCAATGTGACAAAGGGAATGATGATAGGATATGATTGATGGTTTGATGGAGGAAACAAAAGATAAAGGTTTTCCCTTGAATAATAGAAGGCACGACAACAGTTTTAACCATACAGAGTGTTAGGATACAAAGCTGCAAGAACATCGGGGTATATAAGCTAAACTCATAGGATGGTAGGATTCATATTGAGAGGTTGTCACAAGGAAGGTTTATCTAAGGGAGTGCCATGTTCAAGGGAGCGACTACTACCAAAAAACTCTTTTCACAATACAGAACACAAAGCAATTATATTGTCCACTTTCCCCATCTGATTAGTTTAGTGAGTCCAGACGGGTAAACTCATCGATCTTTTCATGTTTTAAGAGTCTTGAAAAGGATTGTAAAAAGAGCAACTTTATGCCCTATCTGATTAGTTTAATGAATCCAGACAGGCAAACTCATCGATCTTTTCATGTTTTAAGAGTCTGAAAAGGATCGTAAAAAGAGCGACTCTATTCCTCATATGGGTAATTTAATGATTCCAAAAGAGACAAATCAGTGGTCTTTTCATATTTCAAGAGTCTGAAAATGATCCAAAATGGATTCAGTTTTGCCTCCGGATCAAAGTCTTCAAATGCAGATGAAAGTGGTATCAGAGCAGCGAAGCACAATCGTTGGATCAGTGAGATCAACGAATGAGAGTGAGGGAGATAGACGGATAGGATTAAGTCGCGCAAAATAAAGTTAAGAAGTGAAGAGATTGGATTAATCCATGTATTAGCAAAATAGAGTAGTATTCGTAAGCAGTAAGCAGTATAGTGCACGTTTATAAAATGGTAAATGGTATTCCTCAATTTCACACGATTAACCTTAGCGGGCGACACGTAGCATGAGAAAACCACTTTTCTCGCGCGCTCTCGATCTGATATCGGTTGTGCAAGAATTCACATGAGATTGTGCGATAGCCATTGGATCACGCGAGATAAATTGACGGTGGAGATCGGCTAAGATAGTTGGAAAACGGGTGACGCAATAGCCGTTGGATCGGACGGGACTTGGTAATGGATATGATTAACTTGTGTTTATTTTGGTGTCAAGATCTCTACCGGAAAAAGGTCAGACGGTCGGGGTCAACCCCATGATCATTGGTCCTTTGATTTTATGTTATCACATTATCCCACATTCACCATAAATTGCAACTACATATGGTATATCAATACCATATCACTGAAACAAAACCAACATGCCAAAGGGTGGGGCTTGGTTAACCAAGCAACTAATTTTTTAATAAACCATTGCAGGTGTCGAACCCGCCCTACCACCAGTGCATAGTCCGAGGTGGTTTTATGCAGGCCAAGGTTGTTTTTGCCAAACAGAGGGTGGTTTTTCAGGGACAGAAGTGGTTTTGGACCATTCCAGGGGGTCTGGAGGTCACAGTGGCCAAATATGGTCGAGTTTATACTCGTTTGACTCAAAATCTTGAGCTGAACGTAGTGGTGATGTCCATTTTCTTATTTGAGACTCTATTTTCGAGCTCATAACTATAACAACAATTTGAAGGCAAAATAAAGAGGTTAGTACTGGAAGACGTAGCCAAAAAGTCTGGTGAACTCCTTTATTAAATTTGACTGTGTTGATGTGTTTGAATGTGTTTTCAAGTTGTTTATGTGTTTATGTTATTCACAATCTTTTTGATCCATTGCACTAAGTAACATAAGCAAATTCACACATAGTCTATAATACATTTTTCATTAACGGATCAAGTGGTATCATAGCAGTAAGGTTTTTAAGGTTTGACAAGTTTGTATGGAGATTTGAATGCTTACCAGGTTGAGGCTTGGATGAGGTGAAGGTGAACTTGTTGAGATGAATCTAGAGATTGGAAGGGTCTTTTCACAAAGAAGGATGGCAGATGAAACTCCACTTGGGTTAGAATCTCAATTCTTGGATAGTTTCATGACAATGCGTGCAATGGTGGAAGAGATGTATCATGAGTTTAAGAAGAACAAAGATGAAGGCACTTCATCACCTAAAGATCAATAAGATAAGGGAAAGGGAGGAATGCTTCCTCCACCATCTCCTCCATCATCACCATCATCATCATCATCATCCTCTTCTTCTCATAAATCTAGTCCTTCTAAGAAGAAGAAGAAGAAATCCTCTTTGATCAAATTAGATGTAAAATTTGATTTTCCAATTTATGATGGAGAACTTAACACTGAAAATCTTGATAATTGGATAAGACAAATTGAAGTATATTGCAGGGTGCAAAAAGTTGTTTCAGAAAGAAAGAAGATCCAACTTTCTAGCCTTCGACTTGGAGGAACCGCACTTGTATGGTGGGAAGGCAAGACACAAGCAGATCTCCAAAAGCATGGTAAAATCATTTCAACTTGGAATGAATTTGTTTCTGCTTAAAAACAATTTTATCCTTTGGCTTATATGCAACAAGCAATGATGAGTTGTCAAACACTACGTCAATTAAAAGGTCAAAGTGTTCAAAGTTATACTCAGTAATTATGTAAGAGATCTTTAACATTAGGCATATCATTGGGCTCACCAGAGACATTGTTGAAATACATAGGTGGTCTTCATAGTTATTTGAGGCATACCATACTTATGTTTAATCCAACTATCTTAGATGATGTATCGGTTCAAGTAACTCATCTAGAAACTAGAGGTAAAAATGTAACCCAAGATGTTGGGAAATCATCCAAACCTATTGAAAGCAAGAATAAAGGCAAAAAGAAACTTAAATGGAAGGAGAAGAAAACAAACACTGTGAAGAAGGATAAACCTTCATGCACTCATTGTAAGAAGGAAGGACATGATGAGGCACAATGTTGGTCATTGCATCCAGAATTGAAGCCTAAGAAGTTTGGGAGTAAAGAGCGAAAGCATGTTGTTGTTATTCAAAAGGACTTGGGATCGTATTCAGGGGATGAGACAACGGTTACAGCTACAGGTATAAAAGGTAAATATTCTAAAGCATCTACAAGTACTTCTTCGCATTCTGTTGATAATGATAATGATGAGAGGAAAATAAATGAGCTATTTCATATTAGAGTCATTTCCAAGCATACTAAAATTGATACATTATTTGATAGTGGGTCACAAGTTAATTTGATTTCTGAAGCAATTGTAAAGAAGTTGGGTCTAGAAACAAAACCTCATAAAAATCCATATCCATTAGGTTGGGTGTGTGATAAAACTAAGCT
This sequence comes from Pinus tabuliformis, assembly GCA_031772625.1. NCBI lineage: Eukaryota > Viridiplantae > Streptophyta > Pinopsida > Pinales > Pinaceae > Pinus > Pinus tabuliformis. The sequence continues at coordinate 852,216,730 of CM062807.1, read as the reverse complement.
ACAAGTTACGAAACAATGTAAACTTCATTTTGCTATTGGGTCAAAGTTTGTAGATGAGGTTGAGTTAGACATAGTCCCATTGGACATATGTGGAATTGTATTAGGAATTCCATACTTGTACGATAGAAATGCTATCTTCTATCAAATTGAAATTAAGTATCAACTCACTAAGGATGGAACTGGATATATTGTAAGGGCTCATAAACTCAAAGATAATCTCTCTCTCATAAATTTAGGACAGATGAAAAGAATTTTTAAATTCAAGTAAACAATTTTTACTTATGATTGTAAAAGCAAAGGATATTGATAAATTCAATGCATTCCAAGGTTGTAATCCTAAACAGAAAGCAGATCTAGTTAAAGTTGTTCCAATTATGATATTCAATTTCAAGAGCCTAAAGGGCTTCCACCCAAGCGATAGATAGAACATGAGATTTATTTGCAGCAAGATGCTCCACTACCTAACATTGGAATGTACAGGTTATCAGCTCTAGAGAATGCAGAGATAAAGAAGTAGGTACAAGAGTTTCTCGATCAAGGGTTTATTCAACCAAGCACATCACCGTGTGGATCACCTATTGTGTTAGTGTGAAAGAAAGACGGTTCATGGAGAATGTGCATTGATTTTAGAGCATTAAATAAAATCACAATAAAGAATCGTTATCCTCTTCCTCGTATTGATGATTTGTTAGATCAGTTAAAAGATGCAGTTTACTTCTCTAAATTGGACTTGCGAAGCAGCTACCATTAGATCAGAGTTGCAGAACAGGATGTATGGAAGACTTCTTTCAAAATGAAGCAAGGACTCTATGAATGGATGGTTATGCCTTTTGGCTTAACTAATGCTCCAGCTACATTCATGCGAGTCATGAATGATGTATTTAGACCATTCATTGATGATTTTGTAATAGTCTATTTAGATGATATTCTTGTTTTCAGTAGAACATGGGATGAACATGTAAAGCATGTAAAGTAGATTTTAGATGTTTTGAAAAGAGAAAATCTCTATGTAAAACTGTCAAAATGTGAATTTGGCAGAACATATTTGAATTATTTGGGTTATATTGTAGTGGGTGGTGAATTGAAGATAGATCCCTTTAAGGTCGAAGTCATTGTAAATTGGCCTAAGCCCAATACTGCTACAAAATTTAGAAGTTTTTTAGGGGCAGCGCAATATTGGAGAAAATTTATTGCTAACTTTTCTTTGATTGCAGCTCCTTTACATGCTTTGACAAGTGTGAAACAAGTGTTTCAGTGGGGAGGCAAATAGCAGAAATCCTTCAACACATTGAAAGAAATGATCAGTACAACGCCAGTACTAGCACTGCCAGATCTTCAGCATCCATTTGAGATCGAGACAGATGCAAGTGGATATGCCATGGGGACAATGTTGATGCAGCAAAAAAAGCCTATATGCTTTCATTCTGAGACATTCACATCAGTAGTAGTTAACTATCCTACATATGATAAGGAATTATATGCATTAGTTCAGAGTGTTAAAAAGTGGAAACATTACATAATGGGTAAAGGAACAATCATACACATAGATCATCAACCATTACAATACTTACACTCACAAACTAAATTGCAACAATCACGACATTATAGGTGGATGGGTTTTCTACAGAAATTTCATCTTGTTATCGGATATAACAAATGCATACGTAATAAGTTTGTAGACATGTTATCAAGACCAATTATAAATGCATCCACAATACTTAAGCATAATTTGGTAATTCATGAAAGTTACATTGAACAATATGCTCAAGACACAGATTTTAAGGATGTATATACAACTTTAAGTCCTGGCAAGTAGGTAGAAGAATTGGATTATTTCATAAAGGACAAACTCTTATATCATTTGGGAAAGTTATGCATTCCAAAAACTGAAAGAGTTAATATAATTCGAGAAGCACATCTCTCAAATCAGGTCATTTTGGTGTAAGTAAAACAATTGCACAATTACAAACATTCTACTATTGGCCACAAATTAATGAGACAATTTCTAGATATATTAAAGGGTGTACTATGTGTGCTACAAGCAAGAAAAGTAATAGAAAATTAGGCTTGTATACTCCACTTCCAATTCCTTCTTGTCCTTGGGAAAGTGTTTCCATGGATTTTGTTGGGGGATTTCCAAAGTCTAGAAAGAGTCATGATTATTTGTATGTAGTTGTGGATAGGTTCAGTAAGATGTGTATTTTGACACCATGTAATAAACAGGTCACAGCTGAACAAACTGCAAAGTTGTTTTCTCAAAATGTATGGGTTCATTTTGGTTTACCCACTTCTATTGTATCCAATCGAGATTCTCGATTTGTCGGGAAATTTTGGTCAAGTCTATGGGAGTTAATGGACACAAAGTTAAAGAAGAGCACAGAATTTCATCCGCAAACAGATGGTCAGATAGAAGTGGTCAACAGGGCAATGATACAATTGCTTCGAGGATATTGCAGCAAGCATCCCAAAATTTGGGATGAGCATGTGTGTTATGTGCAGCATGCTTACAACCATGCAAAACATTCTTCTACTCAGAGATCTCCTTTTGAGAATTGTTTTGGTTTTATACCAAAGTCTCCCTTGGATTTTGTCTTTGGTAAAGACATAGCAGTTGATGGACACAGTGATGTGGACAAAGCAACCAATTTCATTGAACAAATCCAGGAAATTCACCAGGTTGTTGGAAATAATACTGGGGGGGAGGGGGTGTGGGTGAATCAGTATTAGCAAATCAATAACTTTTTCATTTCCATAATCAAATTCATATACACTACTTTAGTTAAGGGAACTCGCGTGTACACGCAACTGTGTTTAATGCAACTAGCGTATATCCAGTAAAATTATGATTCAGTTAATTCATCATATGTTGATCTTTAATTAGTGCATCAAAACTTCATTAACCATGTAAACAGTAACCAGGTGCAGTAAAAATAGAACAAATAATCACACATAAGAAAACACACATGAACACCAAGATATAAGGTGGAAACCCAATGCAGGACAAAAACCACCTGCTGATGTCTTCCTTTAATATAAGAAAAACTTGTTTACAATCTTGTATTGGCGCAGACTCATACCAGTACGCAGGCACCCACCTACAGAAGGCTACAACCTTCTCTCGTTCTCTAGCTTCTATTGGAAGGGAGCTACAACCCCCTAGCTCTTGTACTAGCTGATATATTTACTAGTACGTAAGCGCCAGCCTACAGAGGGCTACAACCCTCTCTCATTTTCCAGCTACTACTATAAGGGAGCTCCAACCCCTTGGCTCTTGTATTGGCCGATATGTTTACCAGTACATAGGCACAGGCCTACTGAAGGCTCCAACCTTCACTCTTCCTCCAGGGACCACGTTTCATAAATTTTCAGACTGGATACTCTTGGAACACAACACCATAAACTAAAGCCCACGTTTCATCCAATTCTCATAGTGGACCCATCAACAATATTGAAGCTCAAAATCAATCACCATTGCAATACAACCATTGCATTAACCAATCATTAAATGCTCAATAATCAATCTTTGAATCACCCACAACTGAATCACTAAAGACCTGTCATCAAAACACAGTCACCTGAACACAAAGCAAAGCCCAAAACTCTGTAACAACCACTAGAACCATCTACAAATTCACATATCATATTTCATAATGTATACGCTACTCTGATGAGCCAAACCATCGTGTATACACGCTTTTACCAAATCGAACCCGCATACAGATATACAAATACTAACTTAAAACTTCATGGATATTTCAAAATTTAGTCATACCCAGATCATAACATTTGCATAATAAAACATGCGTCAGTATTCAGATCTAGTCTATCCATGATCAAACCACATAATGATAATACATTCCAAGCCTTAAGATCCTGATCCATCATCCATCATCATCCACATAGGTGCATCCTTAGTTCAGATCAAGCAAAGCATCACAAACCCATAACCTGCATATTGGATCTCACACTTCATCAAATATTCAATACTTGCACCCTTGGCCTAATGATCTTCTCCTCCTTTTATAGTGTTAGTCATTTCTCAATACCATGGACCAAAACCACTTAGTACCAATACCTTGGACCAAATACCTAGGGTCAATACTTCAAACCAGATACCTTGGACCAATACCATGGATCAAAATACCATGGACCAAATACCTTGGACCAAAACTTAGTTTTCCAAGATATGCGCGCCTTTCCTTCTATGAAAGTGTGTGTGTGTGTTATACACTCCTTTTGGTCTATTAACCCATGTGTATACGCTTCTTTGTCAAGGTGAACCTGCATATACCTCTCTGTGATCATTAATTCTTTGCTATTGACCTATTGCACTATGATCTGTCATTTGAGTGAGTTGCCATCAAGAAAAACACCTGTATGATAATGCCAACAATGATTATTTGTATGTAGTTGTGGATAGGTTCAGTAAGATGTGTATTTTGACACCATTTAATAAACAAGTCACATCTGAACAAACTGCAAAGTTGTTCTTTCAAAATGTATGGGTTCATTTTGATTTACCCACTTCTATTGTATCCGATCGAGATTCTCGAATTGTCAGGAAATTTTGGTCAAGTCTATGGGAGTTAATGGACACAAAGTTAAAGAAGAGCATGGCATTTCATCTGCAAACAGATGCTCAAAAAGAAGTGGTCAATAGGACAGTGATACAGTTGCTTCGAGGATATTGCAGCTGTTGGGTTGTGTTATATTCTTTCCACGTAGTTAATAGGGGGTTTGAAGGGCACCCGTAACCCCACTTTATGGGGTCCGGGGCAGCGCCCCGGAAAATTTTGGTTTTGGACCATATGTTAGGTTGGGCGGACCCACCTATGGTTTTGTGCATGATTTTCGCACCTGTTTTTTGGACGCGATGGTTTTCGGTCCATGGTATTGGACGTGATGGATTTCGGTCCATGGTATTGGATGCTTCAGCATGTATAAATATGTATTGTAACATTGAAAGGAACATAATGAAAAATCAAGCTGGTAGTCCCGGTTTTGGGATCCGGGGAAAAATCTCTGTGCATATGTGTTTTATGGGTTATGCTCTCGCATTGTTTATTTTCTTTGTTTAAGAATTCGTATGCAGGTAATTTCTATACAGGGTTAAAACCTACATTTGGTATCAGAGTTGTTTTGGCTTCAAGGGGACGCCTTTGTTGCTGAGGGGTTTCGCTCGGGCCTGTGGTAGACCCTGTTCAGTGAGAGATATGCGAGATCGATTCTGGGGGTGAAAGAAGATGGCGAGCAGTGGAAAGATAGAGATTGAGAAGTTCAATGGTCAGAATTTTGAGTTGTGGAAACTCAAGATGGAGGATCTTTTGGTGGATAAAGATCAGTGGATCGCGGTAGATCCAGGTACTAAACCATCGGGAGTGACCGATGAAGAATGGAAGAAGTTCGATCGGAAGGCAAAGAGCACAATATGATTGTGTGTCTCGGATTCAGTATTGCTGAATGTATTAGGGGAAGCTACGGCAAAGGCTTTGTGGGTCAAGTTAGGGACTTTGTACCAATCTAAGTCTCTGGTGAATAAACTGTTCCTGCAGAAAAAGCTGTATAACCTGAGGATGAAAGATGGAGACTCAGTGACAGAGCATCTGAATGCGTTTAATACTGTGGTAAGTCAGTTATTATCTGTTGATATTAAAATTTCAGATGAAGATAAGTGCATCAGTCTGTTGTGTTCTCTACCAGATTCGTGGGATAGTCTGGTTATTGCAATAGGTAGCAATGCAACTGCTTTGCAGTTTGATGAAATAGTCTCAGCCTTGCTGACGGAGGAGATGAGACAGAAAAATATGGACAACCAGAATGTTGATGCCTTGTCTGTACGAGGACGGTCCCAGAACAGAAACAAAAATAAGTCATCGAGTGGGAGATCTAAATCTCCAGGAAAACCTACAAAGGTGGTGTGCTGGAAATGTGGAAAGGAAGGGCACTTCAGAAGGGATTGTAAATCTAAAGCTCCTGATAAAGGAAAGGGATCTGATGATGCTCCTTCTACAGAGGCGAAAACCACCTCAGATGAAGGTGGGGATGTGTTCCTGGCTTCTTCAAGTACACATGTAGATCATGAGGCATGGTTGATTGACTCAGGTGCATCCTTTCACTTCAGTCCCCATAGAGAGTGGTTCTACAAGTATGAGAAATACAATGGTGGTGATGTCTTCTTAGGAGATGATAGGAAGGCTAGAATCATTGGTCGGGGAAAAGTAAAGTTGAAGTTGCAAGGTGGAAGGGTTAGAACACTTCCGGGTGTTCTACATATTCTTGCATTGGCCAGAAATCTGATTTCTGTAAGCAAGTTGGATGATGCAGGTGTAAAGACGGTGTTCGAGAAAGATACCTGCAAGATGGTTCGAGGAGCACTGTTATTAATGTGGGGAGTTCGGATTGGAACTTTGTACAAGCTGCAAGGTAGCACTGTTGTTGATGGGTGCAATAGTTCTATGGTTCCTGAAAATGGAGTAGAGAATCTAGTGGTCTCTGGAGAGAAGACCATGTTGTGGCATCAAAGGCTTGGACATATTGGAGAGAAGGGCCTTCAAATACTTCATGGTTAAGGTATGGTAGAAGGTATGAATAATAGCTCTCTGGATTTTGATTCCTGTGAAAATTGTGTATATGGGAAGCAGAATCGGGTGAGTTTCCCCTCTGGTGGTAAGAGGACAAAACAAATATTAGAGCTTGTGCACAGTGATGTGCTTGGACCTGTGAAGGTTCCATCACTGGGTAAGTCTATGTACTATGTATCATTCATAGATGACTTCTCAAGGAATACATGGATATATTTTCTTAAGAAGAAATCTGAAGTCTTTGACAGGTTTAAAGAATTTAAGGCTCTGGTGGAAAATCAGACAGAGAAGAAGATAAAGGTGTTGAGGACAGATAATGGTGGAGAATTTTGCAGCAAGGAATTTGAAGAATTTTGTAAGAAGTGTGGTATAGCACGGAAAAATACTACTCCATATACACCTCAGCAAAATGGAGTCGCAGAAAGAATGAACAAGACATTGATGGAAAGGGCAAGAAGCATGCTCAGTGGTGCCGGGTTAGGACAGGAATTCTGGGCAGAGGCGGTGGATACTGCATGTTACCTGATCAGCAGATCACCTTCATCAGCGTTGGAGGATAAGACTCCACAAGAAGTATGGACTGGTAAGAAACCCTCTCTTTCACATCTGAGGGTATTTGGATGTGATGCATATGTACATGTTCCAAAGGAGAAATGAACCAAGTTGGATAGTACATCTGAAAAGTGCATCTTTATTGGGTATAAGGATGGTTTAAAGGGTTATAAGCTTTGGAACCCAGTCACACGGAAGGTTGTGTACAGCCGAGATGTGGTGTTTAGAGAGGTAAAAGATGTTATTCAACATGAAGTCCAACCAAAGGAACCTGAGAAGATAGAGTTTGAGCCAAAGGAGGAAGAATCAGACTCTACAGCAGAGGAGGAATCAGAAGATGAAGAGCCACAAACTCCGGCTGTGAGAAGATCGGTTCGAGAAAGAAGCCAACCAGAAAGGTATAGTCCATCTGCTTTTGTTTTGTCTGTTACTGATGATGATCCCAGAACTGTGAAGGAAGCAGTGGATTCAGAGGATGGAAAACTCTGGAAAGAGGCCATGGTTGATGAAATGGCATCTTTGCACAAAAATGAGGCTTGGGATCTGGTGGAGTTGCCGGCTGGAAGGAAACCCATTGGCAGCAAATGGGTGTTCAAGAAGAAGACAAATGCAGAAGGAAAGGTGGAGAAATACAAAGCTCGGTTGGTAGCAAAAGGTTATTCCCAGGTGCTGGGAATTGATTTTGGTGATATTTTTTCTCCTGTTGCCAAGGTAACTTCTATTAGATTACCTTTATCTGTTGTTGCTGCTTTTGATTTTGAGGTAGAACAGATGGATGTGAAGACAGCATTTCTTCACGGGGATTTGGAAGAGGAAATCTACATGAAGAAACCTGAAGGCTTTGCGGTGAAGGGTAAGAAAGAACTGGTATGCAATTTAAAGAAGTCTCTGTATGGGTTAAAACAGCCACCAAGGATGTGGTATCAGAAATTTGATACATTTATACGGGGACTTGGCTTCACCAGAAGCAAAGCAGATCATTGTGTGTATTTTAAATTAATTGGTGACTGTGTTATTTATCTCGTCTTGTATGTGGATGATATGTTGCTGGTTGGAAATGACAAAGAAATTATCCAGGATTTGAAGACCCAATTGTCCTCCAAATTCGACATGAAATATCTTGGTGCTGCAAACTATATTTTGGGCATGGAAATTAAAAGAGATTGGTCAAAGAGGAAGCTCTGGTTAAACCAGAGTAAGTATGTCGAGACAATACTGCAGAGGTTTAATATGCAGGATAGTAAACCGGTGAAGGTTCCTATTCCTGTAGGTGTGAGGTTATCTGCTGAACAGTGTCCCAAGACACAAGAAGAGGAAGAGGACATGTCTCGTGTTCCATATGCAAGTGCAGTGGGTAGCCTGATGTATGCAATGGTTTGTACTAGACCAAACATTGCACATGCAGTGGGAGTATTGAGCAGGTTTATGTCAAAACCTGGGAAGGAGCACTGGACAGCAGTGAAGCGGGTTTTCAGGTATTTGCGTGGCACTAGTGATTATGGTTTTTTCTACCAAGGAAGACCAGGATTGGACAGAGTGTTGGATATTCATGGCTTTATTGATGCAGACTGGGCTGGAGATCTGGATCAGAGAAGATCTACAAGTGGGTATGTGTTTAACCTATTTGGAGGTGCAGTCAGTTGGATGAGTAAGAAACAATCTGTAGTGGCACTATCAACTACAGAGGCAGAATACATGGCAGCCACTCATGCAAGCAAGGAAGCAGTTTGGTTGCAGAGATTGTGTTCAAGTATGGGGTTAGTATAGGGAGCTATAAGAATAGACTGTGAGAGCCAAAGTGCAATTTTCTTGGCAAAGAACCCTGCTTATCATTCAAAGACAAAGCACATTGATGTTCAGTATCACTTTGTGAGGGATATGATAGAATATAGAAAGGTGTTGCTGGTAAAGGTGGACACTTTGAAGAATACTGCAGATGCATTGACAAAATCTGTGAGCTCTGAGAAGTTCTCTTGGTGTAGAGAAGCAATGGGAATCTCAGGGCTGAAAAAAATGACTATGCTCTCCTGTTCCCCCCTGTGGAAAGAAAACAACAAGTGGGAGATTTTTGGGTTGTGTTATATTCTTTCCACGTAGTTAATAGGGGGTTTGAAGGGCACCCGTAACCCCACTTTATGGGGTCTGGGGCAGCGCCCCGGAAAATTTTGGTTTTGGACCATATGTTAGGTTGGGCGGACCCACCTATGGTTTTGTGCATGATTTTCGCACATGTTTTTTGGACGCGATGGTTTTCGGTCCATGGTATTGGACGCGATGGATTTTGGTCCATGGTATTGGATGCTTCGACATGTATAAATATGTATTGTAACATTGAAAGGAACATAATGAAAAATCAAGCTGGTAGTCCCGGTTTTGGGATCCAGGGAAAAATCTTTGTGCATATGTGTTTTATGGGTTATGCTCTCGCATTGTTTATTTTCTTTGTTTAAGAATTCGTATGCAGGTAATTTCTGTACAGGGTTAAAACCTACATCAGCAAGCATCCCAAACTTTAGGATGAGCATTTGTGTTATGTGCAACATGTTTACAACCATGCAAAACATTCTTCTACTCAGAGATCTCCTTTTGAGACTTGTTTTGGTTTTATATCAAAGTCTCCCTTAGATTTTGTCTTTGGTAAAGACATAGCAGTTGATGGACGCAGTGATGTGGACAAAGAAACCAAGTTCATTGAACAGATCCAGAAAATTCACCAGGAAATACAGGAACAGCTGGAAAGAAGCCAAGCAAAGTATAAGGCGCGACATGACAAGTATCGAGTTGAGCATAGTTTTCAATTTGGTGATCAAGTTTGGTTGTACATCAGCAAAGAAAGACAGCAAGGGGAAGGTAAAAATTTGAAACCAATTAGATATGGTCCTTTCAAAATACTTGACAAAATTGGTGAAAATGCCTTCTGCCTAGATCTATCATCTTACATGCAAGTATATTCTATTGTAAATGTTGAAAACTTGCAATTGTATCAGCCCTCATTGATTGAAGATCCTAAAGAGCAAGGTCAACTACCTTCCATTGAAGATCTTTTTCCCGAGTATCTCAATGAGCTACAGGAGGACACAGTTCTTGACAGGATGATAAGGACTTCGCAATGGCAAAATGTTGAGTATCTTCGAGTTGGACTCAAAGGTACAAATCCAAGTAAAGCACAACGGATAGAGATTGGAAAAGTGAGGGAAATTTATCCTCACTTACTCGACGGCTAAAACCAACTTTTGGTGGACCAAAAGATTCCAGTGGGGAGGAGTGATCCAAAATGGATTTAGTTTTGCCTCCGGATCAAAGTCTTCAAATGTAGATGAAAATGGTATCAGAGCAGCGAAGCATATTCGTTGGATCAGTCAGACCAACGAATGAGAGTGAGGGATATAAACGGCTAGGATTAAGTCGTGCAAAATAAAGTTAAGAAATGAAGAGATCAGATTAAGCCACATGTTAGCAGAACAGAGGGGTATTATTCGTAACTGGTAAGCATTGTCTCGCGCGCTTATAAAATGGTAAATGGTATTCCTCAACTTCACATGATTAACCTTAGCGGGTGACACATAGCACGACAAAACCACTTTTCTCGTGTGCTCTTGATCTGATATCGGTCGTACAATAATTCACGCGAGATTGCATGATAGTCGTTGGATCATGCGAGATTGATCGACGGTGGATATCAGCCAAGATAGTTGGCGAACGGGTGATGCGATAGCCGTTGGATCAAACGAGACTTGGTAATGGATATGATAAACTTGTATTTCTTTTGGTGTCGGGATCTCTGCCGGAAAAAGGTCGGACGGTCGGGGTCAACCCCATGACCGCCGGTCCTTTGATTTTATGTTATCGCATTATCCCACATTCACCGCAAATTGCAACTACATATGGTATATCAATACCATATCACCGAAACAGAACCAACATGCCAAAGGGTGGGACTTGGTTAACCAAGCCACCAATTTTTTAATAAACCATTGTAGGTTCCGAACCCACCCTACCACCAGTGCGTAGTCCGAGGTGGTTTTATGCAGGCTGAGATGGTTTTTTCCAAACAGAGGGTGGTTTTGCAGGGACAGAGGTGGTTTTGGACCATTCCAAGGGGTCTGGAGGTCACAATGGCCAAATATGGTCGAGTTTATACTTGTTTGACTCGAAATCTCGAGTTGAACGCAGTGGTGATGTCCATTTTCTTATTTGAGACTCTATTTCGAGCTCACACATGTAACATCAATTTGAAGACAAAATAAAGAGGTCAACATTAGAAGCGGAAGGACTAGGAGATGTAGCCAGAAAGTCTGGTGAACTCGTTTATTAAATTTGACCGTGTTGAAGTGTTTGATTGTGTTTTCAAGTTGTTTATGTGTATATGTTATTCTCAATCTTTTCGATCAGTTGCACTAAGTAACATAAGCAAATTCACACATAGTCTATAATACCTTTTTCATTAATGGATCAGAAAAGATCGTAAAGAACGACTCCAAGGTGGTTCCTTTGTCATAGTTGTTAACCAGGTGCAAAAATGGTTTAATAGTATACCCAGAACGGTTCCTTTTCTATAAGTTAATCTACTGAGTCTAGATAAAGAGAAACCTATGCTCAATAGATGTTTGTCTTATTTTGTTACGAGTACGAGGAGACAGATTAAACTTGATATTCTTTGTGAAATTTTAATGAGTCATGCGATGACAAACTCAATAGACCTTCATCGAATTTCAACGAGTCAAATGAAGAAATTTCAAGGTATATTTTTTATTTTAGTGAGCGAGGAAAAAGAGGTAAAAGAATTGTTCATTCCTTCTTCATAGATTTAACGAGCCTGAAGAAGGGAAAAACTCGAGGATTTTTTTATTTAAGATCAAGAAATAGTCCCAAAAAAGAAAGCGCTCATATCGTCGTCATAGGTTTTTAACGAGTCCGATGACAAAAACTCAAGGATTTTCTTATTTAACGAGCGAGAAAATTTCCTAAAAAGAATGCTCAGAGCTTATTCATAAGTTTTTAATGAGCCTGAAGAAGGAACTCGAGGTTTTTTCAATTTTATGAGCGAGAAAAAAGTCCCAAAAAAGAATGCTCAGTCGATTTTTTCCAGTTTAGTGAGCTAGAAAAAGAGACAAAAAGAGTTGCTCAGATCGTCATCATAAGTGTTTAACAAGCCCGATGATGAAAAAATTGGGTATTTTTCAGTTTTAGAGTGAGAAAACATCCCATAAAATAAATCGCTCATTGAGAATCGAACATGGTCACTTTTGTCGTTCAATCCTGAAAGCTCTTTCATCAAAACATGAGCAATTTCTGCCAATATGGGGTCATGGCACATGATAAATATCATTGAAAATGGACTAATTCTACTTTAATGACTTAAAATTAAGCTAATTCATGTCTCCAAAGTGACTATAAGGGAGTTCTTGAGCCTCCACTTTCACCATTTGCATCATTTGAGCGCTGTGAGAGTATTTTGGAGCTATAGAGGAGCAGATTTTCCACGGTTGATTGCGGGAGATCTGGGCAACCATTTGATGTGTTGTCATTCCCAGGTAGGTGCCAAAACCCTGATCTTGCATTATTGAACCTTTTTTAGCTACTTTTGGTGTGGATTTTTGGAGATCTGGGGAGCCCTAGATCATTTATTGTGCATAACGCCCCTTTCTAGGCCTGTAGGTAGCATTAAACACCCTTTGCAACTTGGGGGAGGGCGTTAGTGCATGAGGGTGCACCCCAAAACCCCAGGAAATGATTTCTTGAGCTTTTTTGCCCCATTTGCACTGATTTTTGGGTTGATTTATGCAAGTTTTGAGCCATTATGACTAGTCTATGGAGAGAACAAGCCCATGACCGACAAGAATTGTTGATGTGAAATGATCCAGCTTACATACTTACATTGCGCCACTGTGGGTTGATGAAGTATGCACAGTTGGACTTGATGAAAGGTCAGGAGGACCTTTTGAGCTGGATTATTCAGCGCTGGGATGAACACGAACAGGTGTTCTGGATTGGGGACCATGAGTTGGCCATTGACCAAGATGATATATATTTCTTGACAGGTTTGTCATGTAGAGGAGCACAAGCAAACCTGACCGGTGGTAGGCCTGATCCCTGATCCACCTTAGAGCTGGTTCGAGCTTACTGTATCCCTGAGAGTGGACTCGTCAACAATAAAGTCCCTATAGAGAGGATTAGATCTAGATCTATGAGGGCCATTTTATGGATGATTGTGCACTTGGTGGGGTCTAAAAGTCCCCATGTTGTGACAAAGGCCCAACTGTTGCTTGCAGTTGACTGTGTCTAGCCGCAGATATTCAATTGGTGCGAGGCAGTGCTTCATTAATTGAAGGCAGAGTTGACCACATGTAAGACCCAGACCCAACAGAGTTTTGGGTATGGCACTCTCATTGTCTCCTTCATACTTGAGAGGGTGCCAGTTATGCGCCCGCAGATGAGCTTAGGTCCCCTCAATCCGAGGGAGCCTAGACAGAGGTGATGGGAATCGCTTGATCCTCGCACAAGAGGAGGACCCATCTGACATTTTTTTGAAGAAGATTTCTTCGAATGGATCAGTGGCCATATTGTTATGATCGATGACTATGCCTACGAGGGCATGGACTTCACAGGTGACCCTGACTTGATTTTGTAGCCTGGTACAAACTAGGGGCCTCTAGGTAAGAAGGATTATTTGAGAGAAATTAAAGTATTTTTAAGCTTTTGAATGTTCATGTTATGTTTTTGTTGATTTTATGGATGAACAATTACTGGCATGAAGCTTTTTGCTTCACACAGATGTGGCACCGGTGCGACCTGCAGGTGAGCCTCGCTAAGCGAGGTGAGGATGCCAACTACTTGAAGGTGGGGGTGATGCTGAGAGTCTCCGTGAGGTTCTGAGGAACTTGGAGGGCTTAAGCATGGGTGTGTGCCCCCTTCCTATGAGGGACATCCCCACTCAAATGTAGCGACACACAGTTGGTGTGCCTAAGAGAGTTTTGGTTCCTCTTCGGAGGATAGCTAGAGTAGTGTTATCTTTTCATGAGCAATAGGCTCTATTAGCAGACACGTAGAAGAGCCAGCGGGTGTTTATAACTAGGCTTAGTAGACATTTTATACTTAAAACACCCAAGTTTTGGGAAATTTTCTAATGTAAAAGACTGGATTCGACATATATATATATATATATATATATATATATATATATATATATATATATATATATATATACATATATATACATACTTATATATATATATATATATATATACACATATACATACATACATATATATATATATAGATACATATATATACATGTATATATATATATACATATATATATCTATCTATATATATATATATATATGTGTGTGTGTATATATGTTGGTATTTTATGATGTAAATGTTTTTTAAGTGTTTTTGTAAATTTTAAACTATGTAAATATTTACTTTCATACATGTATCTATAATGAATGAGATGGATGCCAATCTAACACATATTTTTCCAATCAATCAGCAACTGTATTAAATTCTTGGGGAATGTGTTCATATGTAATAAACTCAAATTCATGTTCCCAGAGTCGTAGCCTTAAATAATGACGCAACAATATTAGATTACGAACGTGATAATGATTTGTCAATTGCATAACAACAAGCTAAGAGTCTAACCTGACCACCAGATTGGAGTTGTCCCTTGATGACGATTCAGTGAGAATGAAACTACGGACACGTACTCAACAATATTGTTGGTGGCAGTACCAAGAAAGACTCCCCCGGAACTAAAGAGTTCCAACTTAGGTGTTTAAATGACCCAAGCAGCTGATGCAATGTGCCGTGTGTGGCAACTGGCACCATCCGCATATCCTATGTATGCTAAGGGTGATGAAGACATCTACATAATGATAAATAGGTATGATACAAATACTTCAAGAAATACCAAAAAATATCGTCACATCAAAAAGAAGCAAAAGTTATAAATACATAAAATTACAAAGCACATGCCTAGTGCAGTATTAGGCATAATACTTTTTCAAATAGTGCCCATTTCGGGGCTCAACGAGTGGGACTCCTTCCCAGTCCTGAAGTTCATATGCCCCTTTTGAGAGGGCTTTCGTGATGACATATGCGCTAAGCCATAAGGGTTGAAGTGTTCCTGCCCCCAAGAGGTCATTTTTTTATCATAGAGTAAAACAAGATCTCCCTCTCGGTAAGAATGAGGCTTGACCTTTTTGTCGTACTGGGCTTTGACCCAGCACTTGTGGGCTTCGAGTGCCAATTCGACATCTCGACAGGTTTCATCTAGTTGATTTAGGTATAGAAGGTGCTCTTCTTCGGTAGTGGTTCCGATCAAGAGTTCAACGGCGATTTGTAAGGAAGGAATCTGACACTTGATTGGTAAAATTGCTTCTAGGCCATAAGCTAGTTGAAAAGGTGTGAAGCCTGTAGCAGTTTTTACTTCAGTTCGGTATGCCTATAGCACAGGATATAACATTCGATGCGAGTGGATTTTATGATTACCTACTAACCTATGGATCATAGTCTTTAAGATGCCATTGACAGCCTCTACTTGACCATTAGCTTGGGGGTAGTAGGAGGATGATTAATCCTGGCAAAAAGCGAGCAATAATGTTAAGTCAGACATCATGTGATTTTGAAATTGAGACCCGTGGTCTATAATGATCGTGCAGGGCACACCAAAGTGAAAAATGACCTAATTAAATAGGAACAGCGTTGCGGTTTCTCCATCAGCCCAAAAGGTCGGAAGGGATTCGGCCCATTTTATGAAATAGTCCACAACTACGATAATATAGTTGTGTCTGGCAAAGTAAGTGGGGTTTCAAGTTACGAAGTCTATCCCCCATTTGGTAAAGGGGCCGACGAAGATAACTGGGTGTAGTAGGGCCAGAGGAGAGTGCATTTTCTTTGTAAACACTTGACAAGGGTGGCACTGTCGGATAGCCTTGATACAATCTTTGAACAAGGTTGGCCAGTAGTATCCTATGCGTAAAATTTTCTGAGCAGGAGATATGCTAGAAAGATGATTGCCACATGCCCCAACATGGCAATCATTTAAAACATGTTTCACCTCCTCATGAGTGAGGCAACGTCGAAGAATTTTATTAGCACCACGGTGATATAACGTATCGTTAAGAACTAAATAGTGTCGCGCTTGGTGGCGGATGCGACGATGGTCACCTAACGATAGTTCAAGGCAGAAACGTTGCGCTTGGAGGTAGACAAGAATGTCACCATACCAAGGGTCAGTAGAGTCGATAAGATAGACAGCTTCATTCAGAAGAGGAGCATCTATCTCGTTAGGATTGATAATGGGAAGATCTGACAAAAGTTTGGCGAAGACTAAGGAATTTTCTGCCTTGGCGGTGGTGAAAACCAAATCAAATTGTTGGAGGATCACTATCCATTTGGAATATTTCCCTCCAATGACTTGATGAGAAAAAATGTGTCTCATGGGATTCTCCAAGGTGATGACAATAGTCTGTCGCAGTAGTATGTAATGTTGGAAGCGGTTGACAGCAAAGACAACTACCAAGGACATTTTTTCCACATGTGAATATCTGAGTTCAAGCCCAGCTAGGCCTTTCGATAGATAATATATCACATGCTCACTTAGGTCATTGTGAGTTTGAACCAAGACCATTCCTAGAGAGGATGGCAAGGTTTCCAGGTATAGAAGAAAGTCGTGCCCATAGTTGGGAGCACTAAGGAGTGGGGCTAATATAAGTGCCTTTTTCAAGGCATCAAATGATCATTGAGCTTGATCATCCCACAGGTACGACACTCCCTTCTTAAGTAGGTGCATAAATCCTTTTGTCAACTCAGCATAATTTATGATGAACCGTCGTAAGAAGTTTTCTTTCCCCTGCAAACGTTGGAGCTACAAAATGGATTGTGGTTCAGGCAATTGAGTAATTTCCTTTACCTTATCGAGATCAACCCTAATCTCTTACTTGGAGACAATGAAACCAAGTAAGCATCCAAACTCAACAAAAAAAATGCATTTATGTGGATTCAGATGTATGTTATACAACCGGCACCTAAGAAAGATATCTCTTAAGTGATCTAGGTGTTGCGCTCACTTCTTGGAATGGGCTGGAAGGTCATCCAAGTAAGCTTGAACGATATGTATAATATCATGAAATGCGTATTCCATGGCCCTTTGAAATGTTGCTCCAACATTATTTAAACCGAATGGGAGTTTTCAGTATGCAAAGATTCCCCATGGGCAAATGAAGGCAGTTTTGTGTTGGTCTATTGGTTTTATGGAAATCTAGTTGTAACCTAAGAAACCATCCATGAATGAAAATGATTCACAACCGGCACAGTCGTCGATGAACGATGTCTGATAATTATCCTTTAAACACGTGGCATTCAAGTCTCGATAGTCAACACATATGTGGATGGTTCCTTGTTTCTTATCGATAGGAACCAAATTGGAAACCCATTCCGTTAAGGGAACGGGGTAGACAAAACCAACACGTAACAACTTTTCCACCTCAATCTTGATGGCTACAGTTTTGTGGGGGTGGACTGGTCGAAGCCTTTGGCGGATAGGCTTGGCATTGTTGTATATCTTGATCTCATGCTCAACAATAGATGGATCTATGTTAGGCATTTCCTCGTAAGACCAAGTGAATACATCACAAAATTCCTTAAAAAGGCAGGTGAATCTTGCAATTTCCTCAGGAGTGCAATCGGCTCCAACCTAGATGTTTTCCACAATGCATGTCTTGACAGAAATATCGATGAGCAATGTCTTTGAAATATTTCCCATGTTTCCCTCCGAGTCCAAAGTTTGGATAGTCATATAAGGTGAGGAAACGATTTCAGGTGCGTCAAATGATAGGATTTGAAGAGGCATCATGTCTGAATCAGATATTGAAACATGATGGTGAGAGTCCTCCCAAGGTCGCTCTTCTAAACACATGATCTCTCTAATAGCTTTGTCCAAAGGTAGGACTTGATTGAGGATATTGAAAGAAGGAGCAGTTATGGGAGGGGAGGTGGTACCGTTGGCCGTGACCAAAGTGACCGGAGATTCGGATGCAGATTGAATGGCCTGGTAGGCCAATTCAGCTGGTGATGACAACATTTGTTCTTTGTAAGTGTCAATGTCTGAAGGGGCTAGAAGGATCCAAGGATCGGTTAGTTCATTTTCATCATAGAGACCGTCTGTGGAACCGTGAGTGGCGAAAGAGTGAAACAACCCATCAGGGAAGAGCCTTTCAATAGACTAGTATTGATACTGATATAAGAGTCAGGTACACCACCCACTAAGGGTACAGATCCATTACATAATGGGGAATAATCAGGGGTGCAAAAGGATAGTTGGTCCACTGTGACTATCTTTCCATCCAATGGAAATAGGATGATGCGAAAGACAGTAGACACAATGGCAGTCATGGCGTAAGTCCAACTACGACTCAAAAATGGTTTATAGTTGAGCTTTCTATCTATGACTTTGATGTCCACCATTACCGTTTTCCCATTCAAAGTGATGTGGTAGCTAGCTAGGTAACATTTTGGGATGAAAGTGTGGCCATCGAAAGCTTTAAGGCAATTCGATGGTAGGGATAGGGTTGGAGAACCCAAAGCGAGCCAACAGGAAGCCAACATGATGCAAGTTGAAGCACCTTCATCAATGACAATTCTATGTATTCCTTGCCCTTTCGCAAATATTTACACCTAAAATGCAAGCTAGTGTGAAAGGGGAGGTTTACATTTTTCCATGTCGAAAATTGCAAGCATGGAATCCTAAGGGTCAATACCACCAATTTTCGAAAGCAGAGCTTTCCTTTGTACTAAACAGGTTTGTAATATTTCGAGCGCCGACATAGTTTACGGTGCTTGCGCCAAATCTTCTACAATCGTGTAGTTCTGGGAATCATGTGCGGATGTATTATGCATTGTTCGATGATGTGCCCCTTTTGTGGGGCGAATCACAAGATCAGCAACCAGACTTTCGATATGGAGATCGTTAGGTGGCGATGGGTTTTGACTCAAAGAGGTTTCCTCAGCATTAGCAACTGGAGCTCCATAAGATTTGGCTCTGGTTTGTAGATCTACCATTTCAAAGGTGTAAATTGTAGATGGTCCTTCATCAGCTGAAGGATGATGTGAACTGCCATTTCCCCCTTGAAGGGGTTAGGGTTGGTTTGCAACTAGGTGTTGTTGTTGCTGAGCAGGGAAAGGATTATTTAGGACTGCAAGGGTCCTGTTGGTGTCCCTTTTAGCGATGAAGTCTGTGCATTCCTGAAGATGCGAATAACAATATGTCATTTGGTATTATGCGTAGATTTTGCAAGGGAACCAGGTGGGTTTGTCCTTTCCATCGTCAGAAGGCACAGTAGCCTTCTGCTTTGGGTTGTACTGCTTTGTTGACTTCTCTTTAGAAGGAGCGGTCTTTTTCTTATTCTTCTTGTTCTTACCACCGGGTTTTTGTGTAGACTGCATAGAGTTTATCACGGTGGTAGGAAGAGCAGTCAATTTGGTAGAGGGGTCAACTGACAACTAGGCAATGTGACCGTTGAGTTGTTTTACAGCAACCCCGGAGGTAGCGCTGATAATACCATCGGCGTGCGCTCCAGGTTGCTGAGTAGCGGGAGCATTGGAGTTGCGAGGGGCATTGGGAATGATGTCGTATAAAGTGCCAGACTGTGAATATATCAAATCTAAGTGTTGGGCATGACGAATGGATTGGTCTTCCGTGACTGCACCACCTAAGGCGACATCTTTAGTGATTTGGGGGAGTAGAGACTTGCAGAACCAATCCGCTAATAGATAGTCTAGGAGGGGAGCTTTGACTAGCCTCTACCTACATCTCCATTCATGGATATGATCAGAGATGTGGGTGGCGGTATCCTAATGTAATCCTAATTTCATAGCAGATGGGTAGCTGGAAGTGCTTTAAGAATTCCATTACTAAAGTGCGAAAGGTATCAACTGATGCGCGTGGTAACTCAATGTACCACTTGGTTGCATTACCAGTAAGGGTGCGGGGAAAGAGCCGTAGTTGGATACTATCATCCACCATGGAGTTAGAAACGCACCATAAATGATAGGTGGTGATGTGTGTACCCAGATCTTCCCCTTGTTTCCCTTTGAACTTCAGGATGTCTATCAGGATTTTATGCGAGATTGGTGGCCAAAGTAAGTTGTGATAGATGGGATCAATTATGAGTTTGTACAAGTTGTGGATATCAAGCGTTGCCAAGAAAGACAAGGTGTTTGATGCCCCGAATTGGACCAAGGCGATGACATATGACTTGAGGATCCTTGCAGTCCTCCATCGTGTTGATTCCAATATTATACACAGGTTGCGTGGTATAGTAATTTCCTTGGGGTATAATTGTGTACTATGGGTTTCCATAGGGGTTGTTAGACTGGGGGTTGGAAGTGCCCCTAGGATAAGGAGTGCCCCCTTGACTCATTTGAGGTTGAGAGTAGGGTGCCCATATGGATTGATTGGGACCTTGTTGAGGGTTCTCGCTCGCCACGTAACTAACTATAGGTCCTTGACTGACATAAGGAGGGTTCATGTCAATCAATGACTGTCCCTGCAGTCATGTAAACGAAGGGGGAACTATTATGTTCTCGGTCGGTATGTGCATATTGGGAACTGTGCCCCCAAGCATCTGAACCTGGGGGTTAAAACTAAACAATGGATGCCAACCATAGGGGTGGTTGACGGGACCATTGCTAACTGTGTTATATTGAGCGTTATAAGGAGCGTTATATGTAGCACTTGTCGAAGGTCCAGGGGCTAACATAAAAGGGGAGGAACCCGGAATGTACTGGGTTCCACTCGTGGTGGGTGTCACGATGGGGTTTGAACCTGGGACATATGGGATAGCCGGGTTTGCCATCAGAGGCGCGATACTAACCGTCGACTAGGGAGGTGGTGGTGGACCAAAAGTGTCCACAAAATCCCACGACCCGTTAGTCATTGATGGGATGGGTGGAAACGTTCCAACAGAAGACAAGGGAGGTACAAATGCAATGGGAATCAAGAGTGGTCCCAGCGGGTTCATGATTGGAGGATTGTATGGAGGAAGGAATCCTTCAGTAAAGAAATCTTCCGGTAAGCTTGAATCGTGGGATGTCCAAACTGATTCTGTGTTAGATCTCGGAGACTGATTGCCCGAAGACAGGGAATCTGGTTCACTAGGGCTCGGCGGATCCTCCACAATGAGTGGGGGGAGACCTAACAACCATCTAAATTGACAACAAGGGCCAGATGTAGCCACGGTGACCGATAAATTTTATCAATAGATTTTACAGTGATATTTGTTAAAGTCTCGGTGATAACAATCTGACACTTAAAAAATAAAAAATACACTAAGGAAATCAATCAACAAGCAGAGGGAAATGACCCTGTCTGATAAGCACCAATCACTGGAGATGAAACCCAGTATATCAATTAATAACAGAGAAAGTTGGCCAAATGTACAGTTACGATTACTCTTGAGCTTCACTCGAACCTCAGATTAAGGGGCCAAGTACTCTCGTGAAGACGATCACCCTCCCAAAAATCGAAGACAAAGTAGGTTTATCTGTGTTAGGTACCAGGGCAGACCACCCCAGTCACCTTGTGTTCATCCCTAAAAGTATGGCCACTAAGGATACCTCAAATCACAAACACTACTGGGGGGGACATAGTCGCAGACAGTACGCTGTGTGGGTAGGATACCTGAGTCCCTGACTCAGCTCCGATATCCCCAAAGGGATCCCCGATACACAGAATACCCAAAGGAGATGTAAGCAAAGGCAGGCTACCTTCACTTATAGTCCAATGTTGTCTCGTATTTAGCTTCAATTTTACTAGAGTGGTCCTGGATAGTATGAGTGCAGAAGGATTTCTCTATTTAATGACACTAGTTTCAGTGTATGATATTGGGCAGTTAACTCACACTTCCTATCCTAAGATCCTAGCCTAAACTAATGTGTGTTTACTCTAAAAAGAGTTGTTGATTGATTTTATTAGGTAGATTTTAAATGTACTTCGTTAGAGTCTTCGGTAGGGGTGTTGACGTATGACGTTATATGGGACTCCGGCTCAAATCATGCAAAAACAATGCTTGTAAATTTTCACTTTCGATGAATAAGTTGCCTCTACAAAGGGAGAGTCATCCATACATCAATATATATACCATGCATCCTATTTAGTAAAACACTAGCATAACTGACAGAACTTCAATTCTCACTAACAAATTTTGAAACCAAATAATGCATACCTAACTAGCTAAACAGAAAACAGTAAAAAAAAATTATATTTTTTCTTTTATGAAAACAAAAACTTTAAGAAGTAAAGCTATTTTCTTTTAAAAAAAATTATTCAGAACATAGATCAGTCAAACAAGCACAGTTGTAGATCCCTAATCAATCTACAAGAAGATTTCCCAACCCATGAGGTCACAGAGCAAACAATTTATCAAAAAATGGCTGACTAACGCTCTATACTAGAGGCTATAGAGAGTTAATTGCTGCACTAATGCATTGTTTATGAGGCCGCAGCGCTTTATAAATTCCTCATTTTAAGATAGTTAAGGAATTGAATTGCTTCCTATATTTAGCACCAAAGTGTCAAGTAATGGTTGCAGATGGAGGAACCATAAATTGCTTTGGAAAGTGCCATAATATCAAGCTATACATGGGAGAATATGTCTTGAATAGTCCAATGCTTTCCATTCCAATGGGTGGTGTAGATGTTGTACTAGGAGTCCAATGGATACAATCTCTTGGTACAATAGCTTTTAATTTTCAAGAACTTTTCTTGAAATTTTTTTGGGAAGGAAATGAAATTGAATTAAGGGGTATCGCAAGGAAACCGGGAAAGATAATTAGCTCTAACAACATGAAAAATATTCTAAAGAAATAAAAATGGGGATTAATTGCACAATTATGTTCACTAGAGGTTCCCACATCGAAATCATTTATTTCTCCATATCTCCAAAACGTTTTGGACAATCATTCCAAGGTATTTGAGACTCCCAAAGGCCTCCCACCTATTCGTGATCATGATCATGCTATTTATTTGATTCCAGAAAGTGTTCCCCCAAACATCAGGCCTTACAGATATCCATATGCCCAAAAGAGTGAAATTGAACGTATGGTTGCAGAAATGCTAGAGGTTGGTATAATTCAACCTAGTCAAAGTTTTGTTTCTGCTCCAGTGGTATTGGTACACAAGAAGGATGGATCATGGCACATGTTTCCAGATTATAGGGAGCTCAACAAGCTTACCATTAAAGATAAATCTCTCATTCCTTTCGTTGATGAATTATTGGATGAATTACATGGAGCAATTTAATTTACCAAGTCAGATCTTTGTTCAGGATATCATAAAATCATAATGAAGATTGAAGACATTCCAAAAACAACATTTAGAATTCATGAGGGTAATTATGAATTTTTTGTCATGCCTGTTGGTCTTACTAATGCACCTTCTACATTTCACAGTTTGATGAATTCCATTTTCAAACCCACCCTTAAAAAAATTGCGTTAGTATTTTTTGGTGATCTACTAATCTACAACAAGTCTTGGAGGGATCATGTTCAACATGTTGACAGGGTGCTCAAACTATTGGAGGAGAAACAATTATATGCAAAAAGTTCGAAATGTTTCTTTGGAGTACAAGAGGTGGAATATTTGGGTACTCAGTTAGGTCATAGCTCATCTTATCATCCTCAATTTAAGGGGAAAACTGAGATAGTGAAAAAATGCTTGGAAGGATATCTTCGTTGCTTTGTATTTGATAAATAGACATAATGGGTCAAGCGGTTGCTTTTGGCCGAATGGTGGTATAACACTTCCTTCCATACTCAGCAAAAATGACCCCATTTATGGCACTTTATGGATATCATCCATCGTCCATAACACCATATTTAAAAGAAAATTCTAAGGTTCAAGCAGTGGAAGATCACATCAAGCATCAACAACAAGTTATCGAACTCTTAAAGGATAACCTCATTTTGGCGCAAAATAGAATAAAACAATAGGCAGAGCAACATCGCAGCGAAAGAAGTTTTGATGTAGGTGACTAGGTATTTCTACGACTACAACCATACAAACAAATGTCCCTCAAGCAAGCTAATAAGGATAATAAATTATCACCAAATTATTATGGTCCATACAAGGTGTTACAAAAGATTGGTACTATGGCATACAAATTGGAGCTTCCTGCATCTTCTCGAGTGCACCCTGTTTTCCATGTTTCATGCTTAAAGAAGGTTATAGGTGAGAAGATCCCAATTCAAACAATATTGACAAAACTTTACGAGGAAGAAAAAATTATATTGGAATCGGAATCAATCACAAAACAAGAAATCGATAGCTACGAAATCGATCAATTTTGGAGTATCTACGTTATGAAACCAGCTCACAAAAAGATAGAAAAGATAGATCAATGCCTTAGAAATAATCTTCTTCGAGGGGAAACCTCCTTTACATTACACAAATGAACAATTCTTGGATGATACAAATGACAAGACCTCCTTTCTATATATATAAGAGTCTAAGGGGTCATAATATAATCAAAGCTAACATAACAATAATAATGTAAGGGCACAACAATAACAATAGTGGGCTTCTATGGGGCACAATAATAACAATATGGGGACTACATGGGCACAATAATTTAATAAGGGGGTTGTAATAATAATAATAAGGGGATACACTAGTAGTATAGGGACCTAACATGCCCCTCTGCTTCAAAAAGTATTGTCCTCAATGCTTGAGTAGTTCTTGATGCTTATGTATAAAATTCTCCTCCTCCCAAATGGAATATTCAGCGTTTAAGTTCTTCCACTTGATGAGATACTCGGAAATTGATCGATTTCGTAGTTGTCTAGTTCTTCTTTCCGTGACTTCTTCAAGTTCCACTATGATTTTTCCTTCCTCGTCAAGTTCTAGCAATATTGTGTGAACTGGGAGCTTGTCACCTATAACCTTATTTAAGCATGAAACATGGAAAATTGGGGGAACTCGGGAAGATGCTGGAAGCTCCAATTTGTATTCCATAGTACCAATATTTCGCATCACCTTGTAAGGACCTGCTGTGGCCAGCAACAACCCCCCTTCTTATTTAGTGTTATTACTAATACTAAATAAGTGGGGACCCTTAGTCAAAATTTAAAAAAATCAATTAGTGTTTGTATTTCCTTTTTTAATAAAACTTACAATCAAAAACTTAGGAGAAAACCCTTAAAAAATCAAAAAGCCTAAGTTTTATGATAAAATAAGATTATTCCTTAGGAAATATCGCACCACAAAAAGATCATGGACACCCCCTTTGCAAACCAAATTCTAAGATTGCGAGATCACGATAAGGGACTACGGACATATATCGCATCGCATGCGTCAAAACATCGCTTACGTTGAAAGACTTTAAACTGCCAATATGTGACGGCCCATATCGCAAATCGCAGGAAATGGATTAACAAAAATTGTCATATGCTACGCTCCCGCGATATTGCGATATTGCGATATTACGATATTGTGATAGAGGAATTGTGCGATATTGCGAGAACAGTGGCAATGCAATAGAACGATCATGCGATAATGTGATATTGTGAGTTTGTGATATCTTGATTTTGCGATGTTGCGATCTGCGATATTGCGAAGCAAATCGCAAAATCGCTTCATCGCAGATCTTTCGGGCTCATTGTTCAAAAAAGTATTTTCCATAAACCGAGGCCCGGTTATGCGCTTTAATGCTAACTAATGAGTTAGTTTCCAGTTATTAATGGAATAGGGTTTCGTGCTTATAAAAAAAAAATCATTCCACGTAAGGTGGTGTATTTTATATGCCTTCGACATTTAAAGCTTTCCCATCACCTTTACTTTTCGTTATTCTCACTTCACTGGTAAATTGCAGGAACAAAGAACAGAGAATGATACAAAGCAGTACGCAGGATACTATGGGAAAGAAAGGCAAAGCCCCGAGCTCTGAAGAGAAGGAAATGGCGCCCTTGTATACAGACACCGCTTGCAACCGAGATGCTGGTATTGCTACCTGGGAAGGCATGTACAATCTACTTGAGGAAGAGAATCCGAGAGTAATGGAGGTCGAGGCTACTGCAGGCTCACAAAGTTCCTCCGAGGCATCCCTTACAAAGCTAGCTTGTTCGTTCTTACACCGAATAGCGGCGAGGCCCAAAATTCTTCCATATACGGACATGGTTAAATGGATACTAGACAATGTTGATATCAGAGATAGACAGTTTAAGACTTAGGGTCAAGAACTGACGGAATCATTATTTTTACAAATTTTGAGCTTTATATCCGCTAAAAGAAAAAGCGCAAAAGGCGAAAAACGCACCAAGGAAGCCCGGATCAAGAAACGGAGGCAGTTTCCGATGCGCGATTAGTGCTAATCGTGCATTGCTGAGCAAAACTTCTTGAAAAGGAAAACTCATAATTGCTTAGTCACCTGTAAGCCCAAAAATTTGTAAGAAAGCAATGATAAAGGTAAGAAGTAAAACTTGAATCCTAAACCAGTGATATTTGTCAGAAATATCTTCAAAATAATATCTACCAAAGACACAACAACTACAGGAAAACTGGAAACAGAAGGGTCAAGAAAAAGCAAAATCAATCCAAAGGTTAACCAAGTTGAATTGGGATTGTTACTGGATGTACTTGGTAAAGCCACACAGCCAGTGGATGACCCTCAAGTGTATCATCAATTCTGCCAAGAAGATGGCACCAACTCTTGCTGATTCTATTTTCTCAGCACAGCTAAAATCGGAAGTCGGCCAGCCGACTCTTCTCAAACAGATGTTGAATGCGTGCGATTTCAAAGATCAGATACAGAAGTAGTTAGTAATTTTAATTTTAGATTTAGTTTTAGTTTTAATTTTTTTTATTTTTCCCCAAAGTAAGGATGGTCATTTAAACCGCATCCTACATTTTTGTAATAAGTTATTTTTAGATTTAGTTAGTAGTATTTAAACCCTTCTCATGCATTTAAAGAAGGGTCCTGAAATTTGTCAAAAACTCATCCCCAGAACATGCACTTTTGTACCCTTTGAGGAGGTTTTGATGAATGAATGGAACATGATTTATTGATATTTGAATTTAATATCTGCTACTGATGTTGCACTTCTGTACTCTTAGTGGATGTTGGATCAAGAAGAGATAAATCATTATCGCTTGAAGCTCATGAATAGGACTAGTTATAAATGGTACTTCTATCTCTTAACTATTTCTTCCTTTGTGTTAAAGTAATATTCAGGTTCAGTTGTTTATATATTGATGCGTGAATGCTTAAGCTGTCATTTGGCACTTTTGTACGGTGATAGCTATTTATTTATGCTTAATGTATGAGTAGCTTATTATGCGATATGTTTTTCACAACTGTTTCGTCTAACTTTTTATACGAAGTGGTTCATCCTTATTGAATTCTTTTCTCATAACAGTTGAATGATATTTATTACCATTTGTTATTTGAAATCATTTTAGATCGCATAACAGAATGGATTACACCCCAGGTTAGTGTAGATTTAGATATTTCTGCTTATTAGAATAAAATTTGCATGTTATTAGATTAGAGTTAGAATTAAAGTATTCCATTTAGAAACTGTTAGAAAAAGAAATATCAATCCTTCACACACACACATAAATTGGGAAGCTGGTCCCATATCCCCATTCGGACCCACTATACCAAACGGAAAAGGAGCTGCTAACCAAGGTCCGAACCGAGTGGGTATCCCCCTTGTTGTAGACCCGATTTTCGGGGCTTCAACATATTTGGCGCTAGAAGGAGGGCCACGAACTGTGAATGGCAAGCAAGTCTAAATCTAAATACCATTCTGAGAGTAAATCGCCCTCACCAACTCCCCCGACTTCTCCATTGCATTTAGAAACTTTAAATCCAGAGTCAGAAGTCGCTAGAGTAACAACTGCTGCTATAAACCCTGACATTTCAGAAAAATCTACTATCGAACCTCCTGAAGTTGAATCTTTGATTCACAAACTTCAGCGATTTTCTATATATCCTCAAAAATCTGATAAATCTCAAGGCAGCGTGACTTCGCAATATAATCCTGCTCATCCTCTTACCAGATTAAAGAGTGAAAATTTTGGTGTTCACCCAACCGAGTTACCTCTACCTACAAGGAAGAGAGCAATAAAATCTCCTAAAGGGTCCGATAGCGAGACTCTTTCATCATCATCATCCATCTCAACCTCTTCACCGTGAAGTCAACCATCCACCCTCCACTTCAGATCATGTCCATCAGTCCACCGGTACTTCCACATCTCCTTCTCAATCATCTGGAATCATAATATCCTCATCTTCTCAACCACAAGGATCATCTTCTACACTTTCCTCTGTTAGTACATCAGTGATGGCTCAATCTCCATGGAATAACCCAGGGGTAGTCTTAATGCCTGCGCCCTTGAGTCAGTTACCCACCCATCCTGAAAAATGGTTGCCCAAGTTTAACCCTGAGGCAGGCATGCTAGCAGAAGAACATATAAATAACTTTATGTTATCCATAAATCTTAATGGAGTTACCAATGAAGATGTTGTTGTTCGACTTTTTCCTTATACTCTGCAAGGAACAGCCGGATCATGGTATTTCTCATTACCATCTGGATCTATTACTAGTTGGGAGATTTTCCAAGAACAATTCTTGACTAAGTTTGTTGATGATAGGTCTACGGCAACACTGATCAACGACTTGTCTAACCTTAGGGCCGAGTCCAAAGAGCCTATCAAAGATTTCAATTTACGTTTCAATAAAATCTTAAACAAAATTCCTGCTGCTTCCCAGCCTAGCGAAGAAGTGCGAAGTGAATGGTACATTACTGCTTTACCATCAAACATAGCAATCTTTGTTGATAGGGCTAACAAAACAACTTTAGTTGAAAATATGAAAGAAGCAATAGCAGTAGAGAAACGTATTATGGCCTTAGAAAATGAAAACGTGATAGAAGAACGAAAATCTAAAAAGGTTTCTTTCAAGGAAGATCCCAAGAAAAAACAACTGAAAGATCCATTCGATTTAGAAGGATTGCAAAAAGTTTTGAATACCATGTCTAACGAGATGGTCGACATTAAGAAACAAGTGGCAGAAACTTCTTCTAAAAATCCATACAGACCTTTTAAAAGAAACCCTTCGACCGATTCCAAACCCCCTAACGCTATTACAAGTGCGGAATCTGAAGAAGAAGAAAAGGAAATCACTACTGAGGAACATACCGATGAAGAAGAAGTTGTAGAGTTACAAGGTATGTGGGATTTCATCCTCCCAGATGAAGAGGATCAAGAGGCATCCCCGGTCAATACTCGCAGCAGAAATCAACTTGATCCTCCTCAACCCACCCCTAAGCCAAAAAGCGCAAGCTCTATGACTAAGGATAAAATCGCAGCCAAGAAAACGACACCTAAAGCGACTCAAACTAGCCCAGTCCAAACAGACTCATCGACTCCATCTAAAACGTTGATCGTTTCGGATGAAATGGAGTATAATATCATAGAAGATATGAAAAAGACTAGGGCCAATATCACTTTTTTTTAATTGAGCAAGTTAAAACACTAGCGAAAGGTACTTTTGAAAGAATTACATGTTGTACCAATTGCACCTTTTCCCGCCGCTGTAATCTCTCAAGCTTCCCATGACATGGGAAGACCTCCAACTAACATGATGAATAAAATCAATTCAAATGATATCGCCTTAATTGGAGGAAGATCGAGATCTCATACTCCCCCATTTCTTCTTACTTATGAAATTTTCAATAAAAGTGTGCATAATTGCTTAGTGGATTCTAGAGCTTCATCAAATATTTTACCAAAATCAATATGTACAAAATTGAACGTTCAACCACAAAAATCAGTTGTACGCATAGTTCAATTAGATCGATCGCAAGTCGAAGTGATTGGTGAATTAAACTAGGTTACCATAAGGCTGTCATCCAACCCAAAGGTATGTCTAGTTATCGACATTTTAGTTGTTGATATTCTAGAATTTTATGGCTTAATTCTTAGAAGAGATTGGTCAGAAAAACTTCATGGATACTTTGCAACTGACTGGTCGCACATGTGGCTCCCTTATAATGGTAAACCAAATCAGATAAAAGTTGAGCAGGAAAGACATCAGAAATACATAGTAACAGAACTCGAGGGAGAAAATGAACCAGTAGCATATAATTCTAACATCATTGGCAATTATTCAGTAGATTCTTTCCTAGGAAATTTTAATGCTCATACCTCACCTTATTTAGAACATTTTGTTTTATCCCAAGTAGAAAATTTCTCTCAAACAGATAGTTCTAAATGTATTAATTTTATAGATAGTCCTGTAAATAAATCTTTATTTTCGAAATTATTTTTTGACGGTTCTAAGTCTAATGAAGGCGCAGGAGCAAGATGCGTGTTAATAAGTCCAGAGGGAGATAAGACTATGCTAACTTGCAAACTCGAATTTGATTGCACCAACAATGCAGCAGAATACGAGGCTTTAATCCAAGGGTTATACAAAGCAATCAGATTAGACGTCAAATATCTTCAAGTTTCAGAGATTTTGAAATTGTAATTAGACAGGTACGTAATACTATACATCGTTCATCAGGTCATTTAAAACATTACCAATCTTTAGTTCAAGATCTGACTGAAAACTTTATAGCAATTAATATTTCATCAACTCCCAGACTCCAGAATGCTAGTGCAGACCTCTTAGCTAATGTAGCTTCCAAGCTCATTCCTTCAGAAGATTTTAGCCCTGATCGATTTTCAATTGAATTAATTTTTATACCATCTATTCTTGGTAACATTACCAATTGGAGGATTTTCAA
This sequence comes from Pinus tabuliformis, assembly GCA_031772625.1. Classification (NCBI taxonomy): domain Eukaryota; kingdom Viridiplantae; phylum Streptophyta; class Pinopsida; order Pinales; family Pinaceae; genus Pinus; species Pinus tabuliformis. The sequence goes on along the minus strand of CM062807.1, from coordinate 852,185,803 downwards.
AGACGATCCTGATATCGTGAGTTCCCTCACATCCGAAGGATCTTATACCAATCAAATAATTGACGAAGACCAACATGACCAACAATTGCAACAAGATAGCACTAACAATGCTATACCAAAGTCAATAGTCAAGTTAGAAGATCTTTATGATTTGAAAGATCGGTTTAAAATATTTGCCAATTCAAAACTCCAAAGTTCAACATTGCATTATGAATTAGTAAATCTAGGAACTGATACCAAACCACAGAATATCAATCTAGGCCTTGGTCTAACTCTTGAAGAAAAATTAGCATATATTCGTCTCTTGAGACAATACAAAAGTGTCTTCGCTTGGAATTACGATGAACTCAAAATGTATGACACATCTATCATCCAACATACTATTCCAATGATAGACAATGAAAAACCTGTCCAACAAAAGTTGAGAAAGATCCATCCCAATCTAGAAAACTAGATCAAATCTGAACTCAATAAGTTATTGAAAGCCAAAATAATTTTTCCCGTTCGACATTCCAAATGGGTTTCCAATATGGTCCCTGTTAGAAATAAAAACGGAGACATCAGAATTTGCATTGACTTTCGAAATCTTAACAAAGCCTACCAAAAGGATAATTTACCTTTGCCTCCCATGGAACAAATACTGCAGGCGGTTGCGAGCTCAGAATTGATGTCCTTCTTGGATGGATTCTCAGGATACAATCAAGTGTTGGTACATCACGATGATCAATTAAAAACCACATCCAGAACTAAATGGGGCACATACGCATATCAAAAGATGCCATTTGGTCTGAATAATGTTGGTGCCACATTTCAGAGAGCCACGGACATCGCATTCAAAGGGTTAGTTAATAAATCAGTGGTAATCTGTTTGGATGATATAACTATATATTCCAAAAAATGAAACAATCATCTTAGAGATTTAAAACAAATCTTCCAACGTTGTCAAAGGTATGGAATTTCACTTAACCCGAAAAAATCTTTTTTCACACTAAGTGAAGGAAAACTTCTCGGATTCATAGTGTCAAAATCTAGAATTCACATTGATCCTGACAGAATCAAAGAGATTTTTGCAGTCCCTCTACCTCACAACAAGAAAGCCATGCAATCTTTTCTTGGCCAAAATAATTTTGTAAAGAGATTTGTTCCAGATTTTTCAAGAATTGTATCTCCTTTACAAGCAATGATTAAAAAGAACTCAAACTTTAAATGGGGCCAAGATGAACACAAGGCATTCAATCTGATCAAACAAGCAATCATTAATGCTCCATCTTTAACAACTCCAAATTTTTCCGATCCTTTTATTTTATATACATTTGCCTCTGATAGGTCATATGCTGCGATACTCACTCAAGTAAACCAAGAAAAGGCAGAAGACCCAATTTCTTTTTCAATTCCAATTTACAAGGGGCTGAGTTAAATTATTCAAATGTGGAGAAACAAGTTTATGTTGTTTTCAAAGCAATTAAATATTTCAGACCTTTTCTACTCAAAACACATACAAAAATCATAGTGTCGTTTCCAGCGGTAAGAAATCTTCTAGTACAGAAGGATGTGGGTAAGAAAAGAGCTAATTGGGTTACTGCCTTACAGGAATATGAGGTAGAAATCAAACCAGAAAGTATTTTAAAAGGTCAAGTCTTTTGCAAAATGCTAGCTGGAGCATCGCTGATGTCCGAAATTCCATCTGCAAAGATACAAATGTACGAGGTAAGCCTAAACGATGTTGAGTCATTATACGTTGATATCATTTATTATCTAAAGAATGGATACACTCCTTCAAACCTCAATCATACCAAGAAAAGAGCTCTAAGGTTGAAAGCCAAGCAATATCATCTCGTGAATGATGTTCTTTTTAGAATAAATTATGATTTTGTTATCCTTAGATGTCTTGAGAAATCTGAAGCTGAAAAAGTCTTGCAGGAACTCCACGATGGGCTAGCAGGCGGACACTACGCTGGAGACGCTACTGCTCATAAAATCTTACGCGCAGGTTATTACTGGCCCACATTATTCAAATATTCACATAACTATGTGAGGAAATGTCAAGTCTGTCAAACCGTTGCTATGAGACAAAAGAAACCATCCTTGCCACTGCCACCAGTTAACATTGAGCAGCCTTTCAATCAGTGGGGATTGGACATAATAGGTGAGATCGTTCCTCACTCTTCTAAACAGCATAGATATATCCTTACAGCAACAGATTACTTTACTAAATGGGTAGAAGCAGTTCCACTCAAGATGGCTAATGCTGAAAATATCATCGAGTTTATAGATTAGTTCATCATCACCAGGTTTGGGTTGCCTTCTTCTTTAATGTTTGATAATGCATCATATTTTTCTGGAAATGCAATGACCGAATTTGCACTCAAAAGAGGTTTCAAACTCAAATACTACGCCAATTATTAACCACAAGGGAATGGGTTAGCTGAATCTACAAATAAGAATTTAATCAGAATCATTAAGTGAACCATTGACCAAAATCATAAAAACTGGCATAAGTCTTTAATATTTGCTCTATGGGCAGATCGAATAATGCAGAAAGCCTCCATTGGTACTTCTCCCTTTAATTTAGTTTATGGGAAAGAAGTGGTCCTTCCAACTCATTTGGCAATTCCCTCTTTAGCCCTAGTTCAATATATCGATGAAGCACCAACTTCTTCCTTACAACTAAGGCAACGGGAAATAAGCAAGTTAGAAGAACAACGAGAATGGGCTAAAATAACTCACGCTCATCATCAAGCATTAGTAAAAGCCTCTTTTGATTCTAACATGATATCCAGAAAATATTTTCAGATGGGAGATTTGGTATTAAAATAGGACAAGGCTCATGAGGAAAAAGGGAAACATACAAAATTTCAACGAATGTGGCTTGGCCCTTCTCAAATCATAGAAGTCATAGGTCCATCTACATTTATGTTACAGGATTTAACAGGAAAAAGAGATTCTTTACCTGTTAACGGTCAGATTCTCAAAAAATATTTTCCATAGGAGATCATTCTTCTATTTTGTAGAATAGTTGTTTTAGTTTCATAATAAAACCGATTGTAAATGGTTACATTCGAGATTCATGAAAAAGACACAAATTCTCTTTTAGATTTTGTTTTTCACTTGTATAAATAGAATTCTTTTTAGAAAATTGATCATTATTATTGAAAGATACAGTTAAAAACTCTACGCCTAGGAATGATACTAGTTTCAACTGTATAAATTTTGATAAAAAAACGACTTTTAGTAAAGAAATTGTTTTGCATCAGTCCAATGAAAGGTATCAATAATAAAATGAATATTCTCTATAGAAAAGCTCTTTCCAAAAAACTCTATTATTGTCATCCAGAACCATCTTAAGGAAACAATGACTTCCTCCCCACCTAGGAAACTACAACGTTTAGGGAATGATCCAATGATACACTTTAACTTAAAGAGTAAGAGGTCTCATCACGAGCCGACTTATCATAATCATAGATATTATAGCTTGCTGACTTTGCCAATACTGCATACCACAATAGGGCAATGACTCGAGATTGTTGCAATCAAAAGACAAGGGGTCTCATCGCAAGCCAGCTTTTTCAGCAAAGCTATAAATCAGGGAATGATTGTGTCATAAATTGGCTACCAAACCAAGACATTGTTCTTTAAGTGTAAAAAAAAGAAAGTGAAAGCAATAAGTGTGGATATGGATTTCTCTTTGAAAATTGTAAATTTCTCTAAGTAGGATACAGGATCATTTCTGGGTAACAGGTAACCCTGTCGAGGCTATAAACGCCTGCTGGCAGCAGAGGCTCTACTTACGACAAATTAGCATATTCAAAACTGATTTACAGAGAAGGCTTTGTTTTTATCTTTATAAACTAAGTAATAACTGATGTAGATACAAGGACTAACTTGAGGGAGTAAATAATCAAAATTGAAAAAGAAGAAACAAAATATCATTAATAGGTGAAAGCATAATGTACTTTGTCTTTCTATAATAAAGTTTAATTTCTTGGAAAAAATTTTGTTTTGGAAGTTTAGAAAATTCAAAAGAAAAATAGAGATAACTGGTTCTTCCAAGTGAATCGCCAATTTTTGTGGCCAACAACAACCCCCCTTCTTATTTAGTGTTATTACTAATACTAAATAAGTGGTAACCCTTAGTAAAAATTTAAAAAAATCAATTAGTGTTTGTATTTCCTTTTTAAATAAAACTTACCGTCAAAAACTTAAGATTGTGAGATCGCGATAAGGGACTACAGACATATATCGCATCGCATGCGTCAAAACACTGCTTACGTTGAAAGACTTTAAACTACCAATATGCGACGGCGCATATCGCAAATCGCAGGAAATGGATTAACGAAAATTGTCATATGCCACGCTCCCACGATATTGCGAATTGTGATAGAGCAATTATGTGATATTGCGAGAAAAGAGGTAATGCGATAGAACGATCATGCGATAATGTGATATTGTGAGTTTGCGATATATTGATTTTTCGATGTTGCGATCTGCGATATTGTGAAGCAAATCGCAAAATCGCTTCATTGCAGATCTTTTGGGCTCATTGTAAAAAAGTATTTTCCATAAACCGAGACCCGATTATGCTCTTTAATGCTAATTAATGAGTTAGTTGCCAGTTATTAATGGAATAGGGTTTCGTGCTTATCAAAAAAAAATCATTTCACGTAAGGTGGTGTATTTTATATGCCTTCGGCATTTAAAGCTTTCCCATCACCTTTCCTTATCATTATTCTCACTTCACTGGTAAATTGCAGGAACGAAGAATAGAGAATGATACAAAGCAGTACGTAGGATACTATGGGAAAGAAAGGAAAATCCTCGAGCTTTGAAGAGAAGGAAATGGCGTCCTTGCATACAGACACCACCTGCAACCGAGACACTAGTATTGCTACCTGGGAAGGCATGTACAATCTACTTGAGGAAGAGAATCCGAGAGTAATGGAGGTCGAGGCTACCGCAAGCTCACAAAGTTCCTCCCAGGCATCCCTTACAGAGCTAGCTTGTTCGTTCTTACACCGAATAGAGGCAAGGCCCAAAATTCTTCCATATATGGACATGGTTAAATGGATACTAGACAATGCTGATATCAGAGATAGACAGTTTAAGACTTAGGGTCAAGAACTGACGGAATCATTATTTTTACAAATTTTGAGCTTTATATCCGCTAAAAGAAAAAGCGCAAAAGGCGAAAAACGCACCAAGGAAGCCCGGATCAAGAAACGGAGGCAATTTCCAATGCGCGATTAGCACTAATCCCGCATCGTTGAGCAAAACTTCTTGAAAAGGAAAGCTCATAATTGCTCAGTCACCTGTAAGCCCAAAAATTTGTAAGAAAGAAACGATAGAGGTAAGAAGTAAAACTTGAATCCTAAACCAGTGATATTTGTCAGAAATATCTTCAAAATAGTATCTACCAAAGACACAGCAACTACAGGCAGACTGGAAACAGAAGGCTCAAGAAAAGGCAGAATCAATCCAAAGGTTAACCAAGTTGAATTGGGATTGTTACTGGATGTACTTGGTAAAGCCACACAGCCAGTGGATGACCCTCAAGTGTATCATCAATTCTGCCGAGAAGATGGCACCAGCTCTTGCCGATTCTGTTTTCTCAGCACAGCTAAAATCGGAAGTCGGCCAGCCGACTCTTCTCAAACAGATGCTGAACGCGTGCGATTTCAAGGATCAGATACAGAAGTAGTTAGTAATTTTAATTTTAGATTCGGTTTTAGTTTTAATTTCTATTTTTTTTTTCCCAAAGGACGGTCATTTAAACCGCATCCTACATTTTTGTAATAAGTTATTTTTAAATTTAGTTAGTAGCATTTAAACCCTTCTCATGCATTTAGAGAAGGGTCCTGAAATTTGTCAAAAACTCATCCCCAGAACATGCACTTTTGTACCCTTTGAGGAGGTTTTGATGAATGAATGGAACAGGATTTATTGATATTTGCATTTAATATCTGCTACTGATGTTGCACTTCTGTACTCTTAGTGGATGTTGGATCAAGAAGAGATAAATCATTATCGCTTGAAGCTCATGAGTAGGACTAGTTATAAATGGTACTTCTATCTCTTAATTATTTCTTCCTTTGTGTTAAAGTGATATTCAAGTTCAGTTGTTTATATATTGATGCGTGAATGCTTAAGCTGTCATTTGGCACTTTTGTACGGTGATAGCTATTTATTTATGCTTAATGTATGAGTAGCTTAGTATGCGATATGTTTTTCACAACTGTTTCGTCTAACTTTTTATACGAAGTGGTTCATCCTTATTGAATTCTTTTCTCATAACAGTTGGATGATCTTTATTACCAGTTGTTATTTGAAATCATTTTAGATCGCATAACGGAATGGATTACACCCCGGGTTAGTGTAGATTTATATATTTCTGCTTATTAGAATAAAATTTGCATGTTATTAAATTAGAGTTAGAATTAAAGTATTCCATTTAGAAACTGTTAGAAAGAGAAATATCAATCCTTCACACACACACACATAAATTGGGAAACTGGTCCCATATCCCTAGTCGAACCCACTATACCAAACGGAAAAGGAGCTACTAACCAAGGTCCGGACCGGGTAGGTATCCCCCTTGTTGTAAACCCGATTTTCGGGGCTTCAACAAGACCATAGTAATTTGGTGATAATTTATTATCCGTCTTAGCTTGCTTGAGGGACATTTGTTTGTATGGCTATAGCCATAAAAATACCCAATCGCCTACATCAAAAATTCTTTCATTTTGATGTTGATCTGATTGTTGTTTCATTCGATTCTGCACCAAAGTGGGGTTATCCTTTAAAAGTTGGAGAATTTGTTGTTGATGCTCGATGTGATCTTTCGTTGCTTGAGCCTTTTTCTTCTTGATATGTCCTTCTATATTGAGAATTTGAGGGGTGGTAATTCCTGCCAATGCATTACAAGATATGGTCGAATTCATTTCTTGATGCTCGATGTGATCTTTCACTTCTTGAACCTTTTTCTTTTTGATATGTCCTTCTATCTTGAGAGTTTGAGTGGTAATTCTTGCCAATGCTTTACAAGATATGGTCAGATTCATTTCTTCTTTCTCTAGGGCTGGTTCCTGGTATATATCCTCTTCTTTTGACGTTTCTTGATCATTTTCTTCCTCCTCTTCACAATTTATGTAAAATAATTTTTTCTTAGCACACTTATGAACTTTAGTGTATTTGATATCAAAACTGTAACAAAGCCCTTTTTCTCTTTTTTCTACCAATTGTTGTGGTGTCAACCTTTTAGTTGATGAAAGGCTAGGAGAAACAACACTTCCATCTTTATAGTTATGATTGGTAGGCTTCCTTGTTGCCATAATTTTACTTTCAATTTTTCTTGCCAATCTATATGCCTTCTCCAATGGATCAGGTTCCCAAAGGAAAACCTCATGTTGAATGTTATCCTTTAAAGTCCCTATGAAGACATCAATCCTCTGCTTCTCTGGAATATCATTTAACCTTATATTCAATTTTTGGAAGTCCTCGATGTTCTCTTCCATTGAACCCTTTTGTTTGAGATTTATCAATTGGCTAAAGAAGGTGTTTCTCTGTGTATCCTCATAATGTGCTATCATTTCCTTCGTCAAAATTGACCAGGTGACAAGTGGTTTACGAGAACAAATCCATTTATACCATAAAAATCGATTTGGTTCTAAATATAAAGATGCAATACATAGCTTTTGTAACAGTTTCACATCATGTAGATCAAAATATTTCTCCATCTGTAGTATCCATGTTATGGGATCCTTGCCATCAAACTTCCTCATATCATTTTTTCTTGATTTTAGGAGCTCAATCTTGAATCTGGTGTATCTCTGAAATTTCGGATCTCCAAAGTTTGAAATTGTGACCTGCAGTAGCCCTCTGCGTCCTCTTTCCAATGCCACCAGTCTAATCAATATTGGATTCTTCAAAGAAGGGCTATGCCAAATCTCCTACAATGACCTGATTATATACTTTTTCAGTAGAGTGAACTTGTACCAAGTGCCACGTGTTACGGTTTCAACCTTAATACCTGGAAATAATACATAGAAAAGTAAATTATGTCCTCTTTTTGTAGCTACTTACAAAATTTCAATATGATGCTCAGAGAGAAAGTTATGACAATTTTCCCCAGGTTAGCTATTTGGGATGTAATTCGGGAGCCTGCGGAAACCCTAAATATCTTGGATTGTATCTTTGAAAATATAACGAAACAAGATCTAAAATTTAGACCCAAGCTTCACTGATATTTCGGCTCAAGTGGGTTTTTGTTTTAGCTTCTAAAAATTTGCAAAAAAAAATATAGCGAAAATTTCACGATGACCTGTTTTGGAGCAGCAAAACCCTAGAATCCAAAGCTCTGATACCAAATGTTATGAAACCAGCTCACAAAAAGATAGAAAAGATAGATCAACGCCTTAGAAATAAGCCTCTTCGAGGGGGAAACCTCATTTACATTATAGAAATGAACAATTCTTGTATGATACAAATGACAAGACCTCATTTCTATATATAAGAGTCTAACGGGTCATAATATAATCAGAGCCGACATAACAATAGTAATGTAAGGGCACAACAATAACAATAGTGGGCTTCTATGGGGCACAAAAATAAAAATATGGGGACTGCATGGGAACAAAAATATAATAAGGGGTTGCAATAATAACAATAAGGGGATACACTAGTAGTATAGGGACCTAACAATTTCATCAAATGGAAGAACTTACCCACTGAAGATTCCACATGGGAGGATGAGAATTTTATACAGAAGCATCAAGAACTACTCAAGCATTGAGGACAACACTTTTTGAAGGAGAGGGGCATGTTAGGTCCCTATACTACTAGTGTAACCCCTTATTTTTATTAGTGCAATCCCCTTATTGTATTATTGTGCCCATATAGTCCCCATGTTGTTATTATTATGCCCCATAGAAGCCCACTATTGTTATTGTTGTGCCCCTACAATATTATTGTTATGTAGGCTCTGATTGTATTAGGACCCCTTAGACTCCTATATATAGAAATGAGGTCTTGCCATTTCTATCATCCAATAATTGTTCATTTGTGTAATGTAAAGGAGGTCGCCCCCTCGAAGAGGCTGATTTTTAAGTCGTTGATCTATCATTTCTATCTTTTTGTGATTTGGTTTCATAATGAGGATTATCAATCTCTCCTACACCAGGTTGTGCCAATAATACTCCAAAAACTATACAAGAGGCGTCCACATGGACATGGAATTCCTTACTCCATTCAAGGAACACTAATATAGGTGCAACTACCATTTTTTCTTTGTTAAGTTTAGGTATGTTCTATGCTAGAGCAATTTATTTAATTTCTTTTCCATATTAGCAATCACATCAGCATAAATAAACTGCAGATAGAACATAAATATAAATTGCAGAATACAAGAGGACACAAGATGTGGTGCTAGCCAGGGACAAACCCCACAATGTGTGGGCAAACCCTTGATCAATTCTTCTTTTATGTTCTTCAAAGTTCAGCAAAGAAAGAGAGAGAGAGTTAGTATATTTACAACAAAATTCAACACTTTGACTTATCTAGATCTAGCATAGATCATTTCATATAATGATGAGATCAGTTGAAGACATTTTGCTTCAACTGATTCTCCAAGGTGATGGCTTCACCTATCGTAGTGCTGCATTTCGACCATTTGCCGCACCTTACCATGTAGCACCATGCTTCCCTATCACAGTGCTAGATCTAGATGATTGAGCTGCTCTCATCTTCATGCTGCTCATCCTGCTGCATCTTTCCATGGTCTCATCCACCATCAAGTTTTCCATGCTCATGATTACATTTATTATGATGTTTTCCATGCTCCATGCATCATTATGTTGCCCATGCACATGATCTCATTCATCATGATGCTCATGATCTCATACATCATGCATCATGCTGCTCACACTGCCCATATACATCATTTTGCTCTCACTGCCCATATATATCATCCATGACCTAGACTGTGAGAGTATTGACACAATACATAGCTCACATTTGCGTCCTTATGACTGCACCTAATACGTTCTAGATATTTACAGCATATATATGTCAATTTTTTGTGGATTAACCAAAGTGAATGTTGTTGCCATGACAGCGTTATATATCAGTCTCCGCATATACATAACAGTGTATTTCCATGACTGTGTTGTATACATGACATGCGTATATATAACAGCGTTGAGTTTTCCACATATACATAACAACGTATGAGTTTTCCGCATATACATAACAGCGTATGAGTTTCCATGACTATGTGTATATAGTGCCTTCATTACAGCGTATAGATTATGTGGATAAGGTCTTCATTACAGCATATAGATTGTCTACTTAACATGTAGAGACTGCATGGATAAGGTCTTCATTGAACAGCGTATCGATTGTCTACTCAACGTGTAGAGACTGCGGCTTTACCATATTACAATGGCTACCCTTCATGTAACTGCGGCTACCCTTTGTGACTTGTATGGACAGCGTATTAGTATTAGGGCTGCATAGGGCTATAGTTTATTACAGTGTTTAGAGTATGGTAAAATATCCATACTTTGACTACGGCTACTTCTTCCATTGCCTATGGATTCATGACTGTGTTCTCCATTAGGGCATCATCTTACTAGGCCAGTGTAATCCATAGTGTATCTCCTTCTCCAAAAACCCAAGACGTGGAGAAGAGATCACTTGAAGTGAGTTTTCAAATGACTTCAAATCCTCTTCTATTTATACTAAAACGTATAGGTTGAATAGACATGACGTTTGGGCTTCTTGAGCCTCTGTAAGAGCTGGTCGGCTTGATAATAATTACATAATCGAAATAAATTCATATCTCCATAAATACTTATCGCAATCGGATGATATTTAGATCAATCCTACACCTCTCGATGAGAGGGATCCAATAAAAATATCAGATGCCACAAATAAGCTGACCCACATGAGTTTGGCCCTAGTTGCCATTTTAACATTCTTTCAATATGTCGAGGCTCTTCTGACATTCTTCGTTCCATTGAAAAGTTACATCCTTTTTTTTTTATTTCTCCATAGGTGCAGTGAACTACGCATACCCCTTGATGAATTTCCTGTAATACCCATTATGTCCCAATGTAGTGCGAAGCTGTCTTACTGTCTTAGGTGGAGGCAAATTCACAATGATAGTAATCTTAGCAAGGTCCACCATTAGTCCTTGCTTGCAAACAATATATCCAAACAATAGCCAAAAGGTACACAAAATATGCACTTCTTTAGTTCAAAGAGATCTTATATTGTCTACAGGTGCTGAACATAAGCCTTAAACTTCTAATATGTTTGCTTAGCAACCCAAACACTATCCAATCATTAAAATATACCTCTAAAAAATTTTGGATATATTCCTTAAAAGCTGCAACCACCACTCAAGAAAATACAGTGGGGGCATTCTTTAATCCAAAAGGAATTATTGTGTATTAATATGAGCCCCATTCTGTAGCAAATGTTGTATTGTGTCGATCTTCAGGTGCAATCCTAACCTTATGATAACCTAAAAATCCATCTATAAATGAGTAAGCTTCTTGACCTCCTACATTGTCTATCACTTCATCTGTGGAAGGGGTAGGGAAGGGATCATGTAAACATGCATCATTCAACTTCCTCAGATCAACACAGATCCTAATTTCTCCTTGAGTCTTCTTTTCTTGCATCACCATAGGACTCACCTATTCTGATTCTTCCACTGGTTCAATAATTCCTGCTAATATCATCTTATCAAGATCTATCCTTACTTTCTCCTTATACTTTGGGTTCAGCCTGTAAGGTCTTTGTTTGGCTGGCTTCACTTCAGGATTAAGGGGAATATTCATGACTCCTAGATCTCCTATTATACCCTTCATCTATGAAAACTTGGTAGGAAACAGTTCTTGGTATTCGTGAAGTAAATCTGTAACTTTTTTGACTGCCTCTTCATCCCAATAGTCTACTATTGTTGCAAATATAAGTTCCTTCTTTGATCCTATATTCACCTTCTTGGTCTTCAGTGGCTTCATTATATTTGGTATTTCCAGCTCAGGTGCAATTACTTCGTGGTATCCATATGATTCTGCTATGTCGATGTTGTGAGGATCTTCGTCTTCTTCTACAGTAAGGTTATAGAATTCTAGTGCATTTTCTATCTGTGCAGCCCAATTAGGTTCTTGCCATGTCAGTGGGGCTATATTCTCAAATATCTTATTCTTAACTGTCTGAAGAGCAAAATCTATGTATGGGCAATCATCCTCAAATTTGAATGTTAGTATGAAGCCATCAACCATATGTACCCAATTTATTGTACCATGTCGAAGCTTTGTTTCTAAGTATCAGTTCTTAAGGATTTTGTTATGCTCTTAACCTGCAAAATGATACCCAAATATAGAATATGCGAAGAAAAGATACCCAGAACACAGAATAGCAATGATTTTATTATTTAGAGAGTAATGTTCACTTGCCTCTTCGAGGGGGCAACCTCCAATAGAGCAGAGCTCGATTACAAAATAAGACACGATGCTCCTCGCAGGGAGTATCTATCCTTTATATATGACTCATACATGCAATACCACGAATCAATACCGTGGGTTTTATTAATACCATCTATCTAATACTATGGCCCATTTGCAACTAAATGTGGTCCCGTCATTAATTGCGGGTTAACCACTTACAAATATTAATATGGGCTTTATTGACTCTTGACTATGACGTGATCCCATGCCATAAATAAGGGGGTTAGGGTGGGACCCTAACATGCCCTCCCCCTTAAGACTAGCCTTCTCGTCAAGGCTGAAGCTGCGGAAACTGCTGAAGAATAGTGGTTGGTTCCCAAGTTGCATCTTCCGGAGAGGTGTCTTTCCATTTGACGAGGACTTCCTTAATCATGCGGCCGCATAGGTGCTTGTCTCGTGTGTCTAGAACCTATTCGGTTTGAAGCCAGATTGACCCTTCTTCGTCCAATTCAGGTAGACTGGTTTAAACTCGACAATTGTTCCCAATCACTTTCTTGACGCACGATACATGGAAAACTGGATGGATTTTTGCAGTAGGTGGCAAAGCCAACTTGTAAGCCACTTCTCCAATGCACTGAAGTACTTGGTATGGTCCGTAGAATTTTGGAGATAGCTTCTGAAAACCCTTGTCTTTGAGTGATGTTTGCTTATATGGTTGCAGCCTCAAAAAGACCTGATCCCCTTCTTGAAATTGGCACTCTGAGCGATGCTGGTCAACCTGTTGCTTCATGCGGTTCTGAGCTTGATGAAGATTCTCTCTAAGATGGGCGAGCATGGTTGCGTGGTGTTGTAGGAGTTGATCCACTGCTTGTACTTTGGAGCACCCCTTGAGATAAGAAGTAGGGGAAGGCAGAAGTTGACCATATACTGCTTCATAGGGAGTCATTTTTGTGGTGGCATGATAGTTGGTGTTATACCACCATTCAGCAGAGGTAACCACTGTACCCAAAGGTGTTGTTTTTCTGAAGTGAAACACCTAAGGTTGGTTTCTAGACATTTGTTGACGGCTTCAGTTTGACCATCCATTTGCGGATGATAGGAAGTACTGAGTTTTAGTTGAGTGCCTTGTATCCTGAAGAGTTCCTACCAAAAATTACTGGTGAAGATTGGGTCGTGATCGGACACAATAGAAGTGGGCATGCCATGCAATTTGAAAATCTGATCCATGAAAGATTGAGCGACCAAAGTTGGTGTAAACGGGTGGGGTAGGGCGTAGAAATGAGCATACTTCGACAGTCAGTCCACAACCACCATGATGACTGACTTGTTCCCAGACTTTGGAAGACCTGTAATGAAATCCATAGAAACCTCCGTCCAAATTGATGTCGGAATGGGCAATGGTTGTAATGTGCCTGGTGTGTTGACGGTTTCCCCTTTGTGGCGTTGACAGACATCGCATTCTGCTACGAAAGTAAGGATGTCCTTTTTCATGCCTGTCCAAAAAATGATCTTCTGGTGCGAGCATACGTCTTCTAAAAGCCCGAATGTCCTGCAATGGGAGATGAGTGCAATTCTGCCAAAATGCGACTTTTGAGGGTGGATGTTAGTGATATTACGACTTTGTCCATGTAGCAAAGAATATCATCCTGCCACGAGTAGCCCTTGGTGGAATTTGGATCTACCTGCAATTGAGAAATGAGTTGGGATAGCTTGGGGTGTGAAAACCATTCCTTGCGAGCCTCTTCAATATATTCTGAAATGGGGAGGGAAATTGCTAGCAGAGTACTTTCTTCCTCTAATTGGCAAGATAATGCATCTGCTACACTATTGTCTTTCCCTTTCTTGTAAATGATCTCATAATCATATCCCAGCATTTTGGCGAGCCATTTATTTTGTTATGAGGATAGGCGTTGCTCCAAAAAATATTTAAGACTATGATGATCTGTGCAGATTTGGAAACGTCGCCCCAATAAGTAAGGTCGCCAGGTCTCGACTGCATGTAAGATGGCCATCATTTCTTTTTCATAGGTAGATTGGCCCAGATTCCTCCCACTTAGTTGTTGGCTTGTGAAGGCCAAAGGTCGCCCTTCCTGCATTAAGACCGCCCCAATACCTATCCCCGAAGCATCACATTCAATGACAAAGGATTTGGTGAAGTCAGGTAGTGCTAAGACTGGAGTGGAACACATGGCGTTTTTTAGAGCGGTAAATGCATGTTGTGCTTCCTCATTCCAGAAGAAGGAATTTTTCTTTAGGAGTTGAGTGAGGGGCTTCGCTATGCGGCCATAGTTGCAGACAAATTTACGATAATAGCCTGTGAGACCCAAAAATCCTCTCAAGCTCTTCAAGGTCTTAGGTTGAGGCCATTCTCGCATTGCCTGGATCTTTTTGGGGTCCACCTTGACACCTTCACGCCCCACAATGTGGCCCAAATACTCAACTTCTTCCATGCCAAACGAACACTTGGACATCTTAACAAATAATTTATGCTTGCGGAGCAATTGCAAGAGTAGATCTACATGCTGAAAATGTGCAGCGCAAGTGCCACTATAGATGAGGATGTCATCGAAGAAGACAAGGACAAATTTCCTGAGATATGGTTTGAGAATGTGATTCATAAGGCTCTGAAAAGTAGAGGGGAAATTACAAAGACCAAATGGCATGACCAGGAACTCATAATGGCCTTCATGAGTTCTGAAAGCAGTCTTGGGAATGTCAACTTCCTTCATGCGAATTTGGTGGTAGCCTGAGCGAAGATCCAACTTAGTGAAGAATTGAGCCCCATTGAGTTCTTCCAGCAAATCATCAACCACCGGAATGGGAAATTTATCTTTGACTGTCAACTTATTGAGGGCCTTGAAGTCGGGACACATCCGCCACTCCCCATCTTTCTTGAGCACCATGACCACTGGGGATGAATAAGGACTAATGTTGGGACGAATGACACCTGCTTCCAAAAGTTCCTTGATTATTTTTTCTATTTCATTCTTTTGGGTGAACGGATATCTGTATGGTTTCACATTTGGGGGTTGGGCTCCTGGAACCAAGGTGATGCTATGATCATGTTCCCCTTGCGAGGGTGGAAGCTCATGAGGCTTGTCAAAGACCGGCAGATGGTTATTTAAAATCTGTTGCATCTCAAGATGGATTGGCAGAGACTTGGTTTCGACTACCTGGATGGCATTAAATTGAGCTACCACTCCATGATGGCCCTTTTTAACAATTTTTCCATCCTATGCGAGCTGATGATAGAGGGGGCTCCCACCTGGAGTCCACAGAGGGTATGTGTGGAGTTTTTCTGCTTAAAACTCATATATAACTCCTGGAAATCCATTGTGATTGGCCCAAGAGTGCGGAGCCATTCAGTGTCGAGGACAATGTCGCAACCCCCCATGTGTATGGCAAACATGTGGGTTTTCAACTGATAATCCCCCATTTGAAGTTTGACATTTTCACAGCGGCCTTCACATTTCATTGTGCCCCCATCCGCAATTTAGACTTGGAAGTTAGAAACTGCTAGTACAAAACAATGCACTGCTTCTGCGACTTTTTGATGGATGAAATTATGTGTACTTCCACTATCAATCAAGACTACTATTGGGCGATGTTTAAGAAAACCTCTGATTTTGAGAGTTTGAGGGGAAGAAATCCCTGCCAACGCATGCAATGAAATAACTGGTTCGTCAGAGACATTGTCCTTTTGGTTGTCCTCTTCTAGCGCCTCATGTTCCTCAAGTGGTGGATCTTCCTCTGTTGAGCTGTAGTCAGTGGCATCTATTTGAAAAAATTTGGGCTCCTTGCATTTATGACCTGGGGAGTATTTTTCATCACAGTAGTAACATAGTCCTTGCTTTCTTCTTTCGGCCATTTCCGTAGGTGACACCTTTTGGACCTTAAGTGTTTGAGTCGTGTTGTGAGCTTGTGGGGGGCGACCTTTAGTGGAGAAATTTGGGCGACTGTATTGGGCTGCTAATGCACGTTCCATGTTACGGGCTACATTGCAAGCCTCTGTCCATGTGGGAGGGTGGTGCAGTAAGACTTGAGCTTTGATGGCTTCTTTAAGACCGCTGATAAAACATTCCGTGTAGAACACATCGGAGAGACCCCAAGTGCTGAAGGCTAAGGCTTCAAAAGTTATAATATATTCATCCACTGTACCCGTCTTTCGGAGCTTAGTAAGACGACCCAAAAAAGAGGTTTCATGTTCAAAGCGGTCTTGAAGAGATTTTGTAAATTGGGTCCAAGTCCTAAAAGGTCCATTGCAACGTTGATGCCATTCCCACCATTGCCACCGTTCATTGTCCAAGTACATGCTCCCCAACATAAGCTGAGTCGCATCATCTAAGATGTGATCCAGTTTGAAATACTGCTCCATTTGTGCTATCCATGCCGACGGGTGAGAACCATCAAATTTATGCATATCCAACTTGGGAGGTCGCTGACTGGGTTGTTGGTGGGTGTGCCAGACGTGAGGAGAGTGGCTAGACTCACCCTCATTGTATTCATTGCCATTATACGCCTCCTCGTGGGCTTGCTCCTTGCCCTTTGGGATTAATTGCTGGACCTGGATACATAATCTGTTAAGCTGATTGCTGAGGGATTGCATGGATTCTTCAAGTTTGTCCATCCTTTCATTGGCCATCACTTGAGCTCTAGTTTCTACCATACACCAACCTGATGAAAAATTGGGACCGCCTAAAAAATTTTCAGTAATAATTGAATGGTACCACCGTGCTCAGCTCGTCGTCCTAATTCTGATGGGCTTGATCACCAATGTCCTAACGGAGTTTTACTCCTGAACAATACTTCAGTCGCCAAATCCTGAAAATGTCAATGCGGCCAAAAGTCCTGCGAAAATTATACCCCGGTATAGGAACCCTTCACAACAACTCCGATCTGGTGGATCTGAGAGATCTGAATGGCGGATCGAATAGCTCTGGGCGGTGGAACAGACTGCTGCTGCGGATCGGCTGGATCTAATAGATCGGAATGACTGATCTGCGAACTCGAGACTGTGGGACTGATGTCTGCTGCTGCTACTACACTCCTTTGCACAAGCGGATCTGATATAGATGATGTGCGATCCCCCGATAGAAAAGGGAACTATGGTCTTGAGGAGTGTTAGGTGCTACAGATCGCAATATACATAAGGGTCTGGCAGTAGTACTCGGCCCAATGTTTCAGGGCTCTAACTAAGGAGGATCTACCGTACCCTTAGCCATACAACCCGACCACCCTATCGTACGGGCGAGTAATCTCTCCGAGTGCTATTCTCGGTGTACTGTAGCCACAGGACGGCCGACGGTTTATCTATGGCGAGGTTTCAAGGGAGCCTAGGGGGCTTCCGATATACCCAGATGGTACGTGGAAGACAGTCCGTGCGCGGTTTTGTCTAATGCGCTACTACTCGAAGGGGTACCCACAGGGGTTACAAGGGAGTCCAACAGACGTGACCACCTCTTGTATTTCCTGTGTGCATGCCTCCCCAAATCCGCAGGTTTATGCGCTCAACGACAGATCCTGTGGTTTAAAGACGTCGGAACACGTCTCTAGCCGAAAAAAAAAAATTGCTAAGAATTGGAGATCCCACCGGCCCTGGAAAGTGCTATGATACCACTTGTTATGCTCTTAACCTGCAAAATGATACCCAAATACAGAATATGCGAAGAAAGGATACCCAGAACACAGAATAGCAATGATTTTATTATTCAGAGAGTAATGTTCACTTGCCTCTTCGAGGGGGCAACCTCCAATAGAGCAGAGCTCGATTACAAAATAAGACACGATGCTCCTCGCAGGGAGTCTCTATCCTTTATATATGACTCATACATGCAATACCACGAATCAATACTGTGGGTTTTATTAATACCATCTATCTAATACTATGGCCCATTTGCAACTAACTGTGGTCCCGTCATTAATTGCGGGTTAACCACTTACAAATATTAATATGGGCTTTATTGACTCTTGACTATGACGTGATCCCATGCCATAAATAAGGGGGTTAGGGTGGGACCCTAACAAATTTTCTCTAAGGTATGAATGAATTCATGTACCCATTATTGTTATGTAATCTCCTTCCATGTTCTAGTGCATAGTTGGATATGCTTCCTAGGATTAGTTTCACCATCATATTTTATCTCTATCTGTATCTATCTGTCCAAACCTTATCCACATCAATCTTTGACATTCCTACAAGTCTTCTATATTCTTCTTATGTTCATTCCACCATATAGCAGGGGTAGCTTTCAGGGCTATATCCAAGGCTAACAACCTTTGATTCTCTGGAACCTATTCTTCATAATCATCAAGAAAAGTATTTACATCACCCAAGCCATCATAAGAAGGCATATTACATACCTCAGATATCATACAGTGAACTGATTTGGTAATTCTTACACAACGCCTTGTGGATACTTCATGTAGCCTATTCTGCTAGTTTTCCAACTCTTCTTCTGAGTCTGAGGTACAAGAACTATCATGCTCCCAAGTCAACTTGCCTTCTGTAGTAGGGTTAACCCAATCATGTTCCTTTGTTGTCATTTGATAGATATTGTCTATATCAGCTGCGCAGTATTCTTTTCTAACTAGTTATGTATATTTTACCCCTTCTAATGGATCCAAGGGAATAATTACTCTCATATTATTCCCTTCAAATATCATCAATCTCTTCTTCATATTAATTATAGCCATATTTTCAAATTCCCAATCAAGTCCAAGCAATGTAGGATAGGGATTATTGTCATCAATGATCTCTTTTACTTCAAAATCAGCAGTAGTGCGAACTCCTTCAATATCCACCGTTACACCTAGTAGTCTTCCTAAGGGGAAGATATTTTGTTGATTTCCCATCCTTAACTGAATAGGTAACCACTATAGCTTCAACTTGCCCATTAACTCCCATTTTTTCTTCGTTAAGACATTAGCATCAGATCAAGGATAAATTGATCCATCTCATATACTCCTATCTACGCATTAAGCCTCATTTCTCTTCTAGTTCTCTTTTGTCGATGAAAATTATTGACTGCACGCATCTCACTTCGTGGTGCTTCTTTGGATACATAGGAATTTATTACCTCCTAAAGCCCTTCTACAGCCTTTTGATCTCTTAATAATTTTATACAAGTCTGCAGAAAAGACTTTAAAATACCTATTTGATTTGTTGAATCATGGTCTTGTGTTGGGGATAAATCCTGTGTCGAAGCTTGATTTTGTGCTGAAGCTGATGATACCTCGCAGCTAGTTCTCTACTTTGGCTATGCACTGGAGGTCGAAGCTCCATCATCAATAAAGCTTCAATTTGCTTCCATAAATACTTATTTTTCCTTCTGAATATCAAAAATAGGATCTTTTTGAACAGTTTTTCTAACCCATTTACTTTCAGATTTTTTCTTCTCATCTGCCTTATCACTTCTGGTCACAGCTCCACTTCTAATGAATACTAATTCGAGGTTCGTCGGTCCTCCTTTCAGTAGTCATCATTTGAATATTATATGTCAGATGTTGATTCCTTTTTTCTTGCATCTTTTCCATAAGTACATGGCATTCTTCAATTACATGGTTAAAGGATTTACAATACTTACATGTTGTTGTAGGGTTCTGACAATCTCTCGCAAAATGACTTGCCTAGACACAGTTATAGAAAATGATATGTCCACGTCCTCGACCAACTCCAGCACCTCGACCTCTTCCTTGGTATCCTCCTCGACCACTGCGTTGTCCATTTCCTTCATGTCCATGTTCTTTTGCTTGCATTCTATAAGTATCAACACTGTGCTCCATCATTAGTTCATAAGCTCGACAATTATTCTCATCATGTCCTACTAATTTACAAAATTTTCAATATAGGTTCCTTGGAGTCTACACATATTTCTGTAACAAGTAACAGTCTTCTAAGCGATGTTGACCTCTGGTCTTACATATCTCGCACCACAAATTGGATCCTGTATTTAAGGGATTCGGTGCCCCACTAGCCATGTAATCCATAAAGATAGGACATTGTTCATTAGAATGGCCCTTTGATCTACACTTCATACACCATACTTCTTCTCTAACTTCTTTGCCTTTCTTGATATCCTGTATGTGAAGGGTTAGGTTCGCAAGATGACTCTGAATCTGTTTCATACCCGCATTAGTATCTCCTATAGGCAAAGCTCCCAACTTCATCACAATTTGTAGGGCTTTGGGTTGACTTGTTATCTTTTTTTACATCAATGGTAATCTGATATGCGGTAACAGCGCAGCTATAAACTATTCTTGATGTTGTTGCAAAGCTATTTCAAGGCTCACTTGATCCAACAATACCTTAAAACTCTGATCAAATTCCCAAGCAGACTGAGTAGGTTTCTATTGAATTTATTTCAACTCAGTGATGCACTGCGACTCAAACTTCGGCTTCTTAAATTCTCTAATCAATGATGCTTAAATATCCGCAAATGTTCTGATTTGATTATTTGAATACTTCATATACCATGTTAATGCTCTATCTTAAAATGTTGTAATGAAATGTGCTTTCATATATTTTCATCGTTGATCTGCTTTGCGGTCCATATAGCTTCACATAAAAACCAAAATTGTTTTGGATCCTCTGATCCAGTTACTTTGAAAACAAGTCGCTTAATACCATTATCCATATTTCTCCTTGGAGGGGGATGGGGTTGAGTAAGGGGAGGGAAATGAGGGGTAGGAGGAGAAGGGGAAGGGGGAGAGCCAAAAACACCATGGCTATTATTGAATTCTAGTTTCTACGAACTCTCGGGCTGGGAAGGTGAATACTGCAAAGTTACCTGGGGTTTATCAGGGTGTTTATCTTCTCTTTCACTTTCAGATTCACTCAAAAGAGGATTATACTTAGTTTCTACAAAATTCTTTGGATCTTGTCCATGAGCTCTTTTTTTGGTATTTATTCTATATCTCTTTCCACTTCGCATTACCGCGATCTCTATCTTAGATTTATTCTCTTTTCTTCCAAACATAAGTAAACTAGCAATTTGACTGCATCCGTAAAACTCCCTTTTCACATAGAAGCATCTTAATCCAAAGTTTAACAGACTTCAAATAATTACCTCGCAGACCTTTGAAGAATCGCCATTCCACTTCGTTGTAGGACACAATCAATTCTATTGCAAACTCGGTAATGAATCCTCCCAATATGTTAACAGGTCTTTCTTTGAGTCAACCTTGATATCCACTCATACAGTTTGACAAGAAATGATGCAAAGAAAATTTCATATCGATTGTTGAGTGATAAAAGGTTCCTTTTTAACTCCTAATTATCTTCACATTAATTATCAATCCAGGCAAGTCTTTCTATTTCAAGAGTGTACACAGTATGTGGCGGCTATTTAACTCAGAGAATAATTCTTCTAAATTGCAATATAGATATTTTAAATACAAGAGTAAACAGATGCAGCAAGTAAATTCTAATTGAAATTAAAATAAAACTCAATCCTTTAATGAAATCAAATCCTACAACAATTTAGGTAACAACAATATGCAATTCAAATCACAGTAGTATCAATTAAGAGTACATCGGTGATAACTCTTCTCTTAGAAACTGATTGAATTTAAATCAAATGCACTAGTTTGTAAAATAACAATGACATCAATCTAAGAGCCTAATAGCAGTAGTTAATTCTCATTACATTTGATTACATCGAGCAAGATATTCATCTAGGAAACTCAATCCAAAGTGAAAAGAAACTAATTAAATGACAATGTTGTAAATTATATAAAACAGAGCTATTCTACCAACGCAAAGAAATAAGGAACAACAACGAAATAAAATAGCAGAAAGCAATAATAATATCAAACTGTCACACTTGGAATAACTGAAAATATATGACACAGGTGAAGCAGTGAATTCCACTGGAAACCAGGCCCTTAGCAGCCAGCGTACACTGTTGGTTACTTCAGATAAATGAAAAGAAACAACAACTCCTCTTATGTATTAATCATGAAATAATATTACAATGTATTTGCATTCTTCGCTACAGCGAAAGTCTGTAATTGAGAATTACAATAATAATAACAACAGTCATCCCCATTTCTGCTTACAATCGTTGCCTTTTATAATGAGAAAGGGGTAAAAAGATAAATAGTAAAAGTGCGCGCAATTTTCTAATTTTAGACATCTTTCCCTTCTCACGCTGATCCTTCTGATTTGTTTTGGCCTTATCTGTAACTGTTGCACTCCTTCCTTGGCTTGTTGTTTTTCGTTGTTTCTTAGTTAGGGAACAACAGTTGTTCCTTTTTGTACTTTCCTGCATAAGGAAGGATAATAATTAGCCAAAGAATAACTGCAAATAATTTATGTATTTCTTACCGTAATTTCTTAATAGATTAGCGCATTTAGATATAGAAAGGATGAGAGTAAAGGAAAAGGATAATAAGTTAATAGTAAATCCATACTTTTTCCATGACCCAAAATACTCCCCTGCTTACCCTTTTTCATGTCCTCATGAAAACCATGTAGTTTGTATGCAGAGCAGTCAAGGAATAAGCTGGAGAAGGAAGGTCGTAAAGCAGTCTGAAACCATGATTCTTGGCCAAGATTTCAAAGATGTGCCCTGTCTGTCCTTCAGGCAGTTCATATATAGCTTTGTACCCCTCATCTGGATACCAAATAATAGGGTTGTGGAACCGACAGCCTTGCGAATAAGGACCTTCCCTTAGGATAAAATTACTATAAATGAGAAAGCGTTCTGCAGCCAATTTAAAATGTTTGCAATTAAATGGCTCTCTATTCTGTACATTGTTATTGGAAATTGTCCATTTGAACTTGGCTACAGCCAAGGAGCTTTCCTGAATGGAGAGGAAATACTCTACTCCTTTTTAGACAATTTCTTTCTTAATAGGCCCGTGTTTTGATTACTCCTTCCCTCTTCATCAAACTTTTGTGATTGGCCAGCATTTGTAACGGGTTTTTTGTTTCACCTCTAACCCAAAGGTCCAGTCCATTTTCCTGCCTCTGGAACGTGTTATGAGCCTTGAGCCATTTCAGTTGGTTAACAGTGAATGAAATAAAAACTTGAAATTGTACATCCCCTACAAAAGGACTGGGGTTCTTTTCAGTTTCTTCCTCTAATACAAAATTGTGCAAATAAAATTCACACAGCAACCTCTGAACCTTTGCCCCATGATGTTTGCAACAGTTTATAAAATCCTCAATTGTTTTCAACTCTATCAGTTTTCCAGCTTTGACAGCTTTGATCTTCAATTGTAAGTATCTTTCCATAAAAAATAGGGCATAGTTATTGGCAGGAGATCTGCATGCTAATATGTCAGTATATAAGGAGAAAATAGTATCCATTTGACTCCTTACCTTTCCTAATCTGAGCTTTATTTTCTCAGTCCTCTCTTCTGCCTTTTGGTATTTATCGAATGCCTCACTTTCTAAGATGTTCATGTCTCGTAGTTGCCTTTGTAGTTCCTGGTAATTCTGTTGGGGAACTGTTTCCAGTTCAAGGCATTCTATGGTAAGTCGAGCTTGGGCTAAATCTGCTTGAAGATTCACTATGTTGGGGTCATTGCTCATCATGATATCTTTGGCTTGGGTATTTGTCTATGTACTCCTACTATTAGAATGGATGTTGATTATCCGTGTTTCTTTGGTAGAGGAGGCCCAAACCTTTGTCTGAGTAGATGTGTTATAGGAGGATGCCATCTCTGTCTGAAAGGCTAAGTCTTGAGAAAGTATAGCCTCTGTTTGGGTAGCTCTTTCTGCAAAAATTGCATGTTATTCCCTAACAAGTTCAGTGATTATGGGCTTAGTTTGAGTCCCCGTAGCTTCTGTTTCCTGTAGTTCAGTTTGGATGGTTGCGTTTATTGTTTCTGGGGTTTTGTCTGGGACTTTCCCTGCTGATAAATCCCTTACTTTTTGTTTGAGCCTCCTCACTATTTTCCACAGCCTCTGTTGTTCCTTCTTGAGTTTTTTAATTGTGGCTCCGTTCTTTTTTAGGGGGAGCGAGTGTTTTGCTGGTCGTTTCTGCTCCTAACAGGCCTGGTTGCTCATCTTGACTCTGATCTAAAAGAACTATGTCCCCAGATTGATTGTCATCTTCTTGGTCTATCTCCATGTCCTCTGTTTAGTCTATATTTTCTATATTTAGATCTACCTGGCTGGGTTTTTCTAGAGGTATATCGCCAGGTTGGTCCGTCTCTTCCTGAGTGACTTCTGCTCCTGTTTCTACTTCACAGATTACATTTTTTGGTATGCTCCTGTTGTGGCCAGAGTTTTCTTCCGATTGGGTTGCTCCAATGTTAAAGTTGAGCGGGCTTTCGGGCTGTATAAATTCATTCATATTGGCCAAAATCTGGGCCAATTCAATATCATGTAGTAAGTCTCGTGGGGGACTTGTATTTGGCGTTGAGGGAAGTTCTGTTTCATTTCTTTCCTCTTCACTAGAGTGCTCTGTTTCCTCCTCAAGTTCTGACTCCAGGTCATCCCGTCCTTCCAACTATAAATATTGCTCATTTTCTAGACTAGCTAGTTCTATGGGCTGGCTGCTGCTACCCTGGGGATTTTCAGCTGTTCCCAAGCTTGTCCTTATTCTGGCAGAGTGTCTGCATTTTTGGGGAATGTTTGTTGTGTGGGTAGTCCTTTTCCTTTTTGGAACAAGATTAGGAGCAGGTAAAGCTAAACACCCTTCTATGGAAAATATTAATTCTTCCCAACTTATTTGCTGTTGGGTGAGGTTGTAGATAACAATCAGCCTAATTAAACAATGATGAATTATGACTGTTTCTATGTGTCGAGATTTTCTTATTTTTTCGACATAATCATGCAGTAAGAAATTCAAATATGTGGGTAGATTTACTGAACATTTTTGTTTCAATATAGCTAACAATTTAAGTTGACGCGGCCTTGCCACATCTTTTCACCCATCACATGTAATGAAATTCTGAATGACTCTGGCTAGTTCTCCCCACAATTCTCCAAGGGATGATGGTCGAACTCCTTTTCCTTTGATGATCAGCTCTTGCCCTTCATCTTTAAATATTTCCATGGCATCCTACAGCTTTAGTTGTTTATTCGTCCACACGGATCCTTCAACTGGTAATCCAGAAATTTCTGTAATCACAGCATCTGAGACTGTGATTTGTTTGCCCCTCACTATAGACTGTCCATTCTGTAAATTCTACAAGAATTCTATGGCAATTGTTTCGTTGCATTGCTGAAATCGTGTGAAATATGCTACCCACCCAGCTCGGACTATAATTTCTCTGGTAGCCTCAGAAACAGCCAGTATCAGCAGCTCCCTGCGCACTGTTCTTCCTCCCATATTGCCTGAATTCTACACACTTCAAGTTAGCACAAGTAATACAGCAATAGACAGAGCCAGTGATGGAACAGCAAGTTGTTATGATCGTTATATCAGATGATATTTTTCAGCATAAATACTGTTAAAAACTTACTATTATGGAATGTCATATAGTTCAGCATAACCAAATAAAGGACTGACATGCATGCATAAGTACTTTGGGAGTCACCCTCGCCCCCCTTTGAAATGATAGGTCGCCTTCGACCGAATAAATGAAGGAAAATCATGCTGGTGGCGACGTATAGGGATGGTGGAAGTGGTAAGGTACGCCTATTTATGAAAGGATCGCAAGAGATATCGGAGTGCTGAAATCAATGCATATACGATAATTATCAATTAGTGAGGAGATGCTATGAGGTGATTTCGAAAAGGGAAAAAGGACATCTGACAGAAAAAAGATACTTTACCGTCATCATTCCACTTAAAGCTTTATGATTGATTTTTTTAGAAGATATCCATGCATAAAGGTTCAACATAAATTAGGAACATAATCGCTCTGTAGTAAAGATACCAAATAAGGAAAGGGACTTATAATAGCTATTGATGTTGGAAATATGACTTCAATACCATCAGCAGAGCTTCTATTTCCTGCAGGCATCTATAGCCTCGACAGAGTTTCTTTCTAACCCTTTGGAACCATGGTCCTTTATGTAAAATAGGGAAAGTGCATTATGCTATCAGAGTGGAGACCAATGTGTTGGCTTGGTGACCAGATGAACACATTGCCATTCACTAGGAAGGAGCAAAAGGTGGGCAGGCCAGCTCGTGATGAGACCTCCTGTTCCAAGGACTTTTTATTTCTTGATTCATCCATTGGATCATATCCTTGGTGTGGTGGCCATAGTGGGAATGCCACTTTGTTGCTTCCTTATGATCATGGTAGGTTGGCTCGTGATGAGACCCCCTATCCTCCATCTGTAACAAAATCATACAATTGTTAGTAAACATATATATATATATATATATATATTAGAACAACACTTCCTATTTATACATAGAGGGTGGTTCAACACTCCTTAGGAGTAGGAATGACGGAATAAGACTAAACATATCAAATAAAAGAAAGTATGTCCTTAACCTTATTTGATGATAATGAACAGAGAGAGTTATAGGGTTTAGGGAAGAACTAGCATGGTACAAGTAATCAATATTTTTCATTTATAATGGAAATGAGGACTGTGAAGTGATATAGATGGTTGTGTCCTTTCTTTTCTGATCAATACAAAGCAATCTTGTTTAAAGATGATAATATTCAATACTTGCTTGTTTCGGTAATCCTCAGATTTGTATCCTTTCATATATATTTGTACCCTTGTGCCTAATAGAGGGTCATCAAAAGTAAAATAATATTCACAAAGTGCTTATTTCCTAAAGAAAACCTCACACAAAGAGTGTTGTTCCTTGTAGGGAACAGCAAGAAAAGACACACAAAAAGGTGTTGTTCCTTAAAGGGAACAGCAGCTGCTCCTTGTAAGGAACAGCGAATGAAAAATAAACGCGAATGGTGTTGTTCCGTGTCGGGAACAGCAAAAGGATATATACATGACGGTGTTGTTCCTTATAGGGAACAGTAGGAAGAAAAATTGCACACCGAAAGTGTTGTTCTTTAGAGGGAACAGCAGTTTTTCCTTGGAGGGAACAGCAACTATTCCTTATAAGGAACAGCAAAAAGAGAAAAATAATTGGACACGAAATTGTTGTTCCTTAGAGGGAACAGCGGCTATTCCTTATAGGGAACATCAATTGTTCCTTAAAGGGAACAACAAGAAAACAAGTCCAAATGAAATTGTTGTTCCTTAGAGGGAACAATAGATGTTCCTTAGAGGGAACAGCATTTGTTCCTTTGATGGAACAGCAAAAAAGAATATACATGAAATTGTTGTTCCTTAAAGGGAACAACAGTTGTTCCTTAAAGGGAACAGCATGAAAATAAAAGATACATGGAACTGTTGTTCCTTAGAGGGAACGATAGTTGTTCCTTAGAGGGAACAGCAACTATTCCTTGAAGGGAACAGCACAAAAATATATACACAAAATTGTTGTTCCCTCTAGGGAACAGTAGTTGTTCTTTGGAGGGAACAACAGTTGTTCGTTAGAGGGAACAGCAAAGGAAAAGTAGAAAAAAAAAAAAAAAGAATTTATATACAATTTATACAAGCAAATTCAATCAAGATAGAAAGAAAAATTTATGTATAAATTTCAAAAACAAATGAATTATTCACTAGGTCGATGCTAAGGACAGGTTGCCCTCCTCAGCAAGAATTTGTATGGTGGAGTCTTCCCATAATTGTTGGCAAAAGGACTCCCTGGTAAGTAGTTTGTGATAGAGTTGTATTCGATGTCCATTCTCTTTAAAAGAGTATCCAAACCCATCGATGGTGGCTAATGTGAGGGTGCCATTATCATGCACCTTTTGTATCTCATAAGGTCCTAACCATCTGGTCTGGAGTTTTCCCAGGAAATCCTGGAACCTAGAATCATACAGGAGTGCCCAATCTCCTTCGTGGAATATTTTCTTTTTGATAAGGGCATCATGCCATTTCACTCTTTGTTGTTGGATCAGTGCAGTGTGCTGAAGAGCTGATAGTCTGATTTCATCCAATTCATTGATTTGATGTAGCCTATTAACCTGTGCTTCATTTAAGTCCAAGCCTACCTCCTCAGCTATCCTCAATGTCTGGATTTCAAATTCAATTGGGAAGATAGGTTCTTTTCCAAACACTAGTTGATATGGGGAATATCCCGTGGTATTTATCCATGTCATGCGGTATGCCCATAGGGCTTCGGGCAATCGGGTAGCCCAGTCACGTCTATGTGATGCAACTGTCTTTGTGAGTATTGCCTCGATTACCTTATTGGTGCTTTCTACCTGGCCATTTGCCTGCGGGTGGTATGGAGTCGTGATTTTGTGCCTGATATGATGGTTCTTTAATGTTGCAGTGATCTTATGGCCTATGAATTGTGGTCCTCCATCGGTAATTACCTCTCTAGGCAAGCCATATCGCACGAATAGTTGGAAAAGAAAGTGGATTACCGAGTCCTCTATTGCCCTTGGTAGTGCCTTTGCCTCCACCTATTTAGTCACATACTCTGTTGCAACTAAGATATATGTCTTTTGATTAGATGATGGGTTTATTGGACCAATGAAATCTAATGCCCATCACTCAAAAGGTTCAATGACTATCTGCGGGTGCAAGGGCATCTCATCAGACTACCCAAGGCATCCCATTCTTTGGCAAATGTCACATGCCTAGTCAAACTTCTTGGCATCTTTAAAAATGGTGGGCCAATAATAACCCATCTGTAATACCTTGTGACCAGTCCAGTGATCTGCAAAATGTCCACCACAAGACCCATCGTGGCAAGCTTTCAGGATGTCGAAAATCTTGTCTTCCCTGATGCATCTCCTAATGTGCATGTCAGCCCCTGTATGAAATAAATGGCCACCGATCCAAGAGAATTGTGTGTTGTGCTGTACTATTTGTTTTCTTTCATTAGGTGTCAGGTTCTTGGGTAACTTTCCTACTACCAAGTAATTTGTGACATCTGCATACCACGGTGTTTTCATGGTTATAGCAAATAAATGTTCATCAGGAAACTGGTCTTCTACTATTTTGGAGTCATCTGTCTTTGGCATTCGTGAAACGAAATCTACTACTGGATTTTCTTTCCTAGTCAATCTTTGATAGTGATATCGAATTCTTGCAAAAGAATCAACCAGCTTGTCACTCTTCCATTTGTAACAGGTTTATTAGCTGGATATTTAATAGCTGAGTGATCAATGTATAAAACCACAGGGTATCCTGTTATATAATGTCTAAATTTATTGATAGCATAGATTACAGCCAAAAATTCTTTTTTAGTAATAATATAATTTAATTCAGTGGGAGATAGATTTTTGTTGATATAGTATATTGCATATGGCTTTTTATTTTCCTCTTGACCGAGAACTGCTCCAATGGTTGTGTTTGAAGCGTAAGATGAAATCTGGAATGGCAAATCCCAGTTTGGGCCCCTTAATACTAGGGCTGTTGATACAAGTTGTTTTAAATATTCAAAAGCACTGTCATATTTATCAGTCCAAATGAAATCAATATTTCTTGTTAATGCATATAGTCGTGCAGCAATTTGAGAAAAAATCTTTATAAATATTCTATAATAGCCAAAAAATCCCAAGAAACCATGTACCTCAATTTGTGTGGAAGGGGTAGGTATTAAAAGAATTACCTGAAGTTTTGTTGGATCTACCTGGATTCCAGTTGATGAGATATAGTGACCCAAGATGAGGCCCTTGGTCATCATCATGTGGCATTTTTCATGGCTTAAACAGAGTCTGGTGGCAATGCATCTTTGCAGAACTTTCTCTAATGTTTGTAACGCTGGCTTGAAGTCATCTCCGTAAGGTGTAAAGTCATCCATGTACACCTCGAGCCCTTCATTTATCAGATCTGAAAAAATGTTGAGTATAGCCCTCTGAAATGTGGCAGGTGCATTGCACAACCCAAAAGGTAAGACCCTGTAAGCGAACGTTCACGAAGGGTAGGTAAAGGTAGTCTTATCCTGATCTTCGGGGGCAACCTGAATTTGATTATATCTACTGAAGCCATCTAGGAAAGAAAAGAATTTTTTTCCTGCCAATGTGTTTAAGACCTGGTCAATGAACGGAAGGGGAAAATGGTCTTTTTGGGTTACTTTATTAAGCTCTCTATAGTCAACACATATACGCCACTTTCCATTCATTTTCGGCACCACTACTAATGGAGACACCCATTTGCTGTCAGATATGGGGTAGATGAAGTTTACATATAACAATTTTTGTAGTTCAGCTTTAACAATATCTTTAATGTGAGGATTTAACCTCCGTTGAGGTTGTCGAATGGGCCTGGCATCTTTCTCTGTATAAATGTGGTGCATGCATAATTAGGGATCAATCCCTTTCATGTCTGGGTAATCCCATGCAAAGGCCTATTTATATTTTCTCAAGAGTTGAACAAGCTTATGCTCTTGGTCAGCAGTAAATTTTTTGTTAATATTCAAAGTTTTTCTTGGCTCAATTTCTATGGTTTTGTTGTTATAAACAGAAATTGTTGGTATTGATTGATCATTAATATCTTTTAAGGGATCTTCTTCTATTTCGTTATCGAGGGCTGCTTCGATCATGTGACATTTTAGATGGGATACGGCATCTGGTTGGTTAATGTAAGTGTTAATGATGTCATCTTCTATTTGATCCTTAAATTCGAGAGCATCTTCTATGGTTAGCAGTGATCTAATGTTTTCAGTTAGATATGATACAGGTTGTTTTCTAGTTTTGATTATTGTTAAACTTGGTTGAGCTGGAGGACATAAGGCTAAATTTTTCACATTGCTTCCTCTTGCTATAGTCATGCTACCTGTTCGACAGCTTATGTAAGCACCTGCGGTTACTAGCCAAGGTCTACCTAGAATTAGGGGTGTTGGAAATACTGAGAGGGGGGTGAATCATTATTTCTTTTTCTCACTATTGTTTTACTAGTTAAAACATGCATGTTCAGAACACAAAATGAACAGCAGGAATAAATGTTTTTATTAATATAACTGTGCAGTAAAATAAATACAATAAATAGAATGTCACAATTGGTTGCCAAGCTCCAACTTGGACTTTGGTGAGGCTCCAACCTCCTGAGCACCAACTCTATTTTGCCAAGACACCAATCTTGGACTTAGGAGCACCAACTCCCAAGGAATTCAATCCTTTTCAATTCTGAGGTTCCAACCTCTTTGGTATACACTGGTGTGCTTTTGCGCTCTTTTCAGCTTCCACTACTTCTGCTGCCCCCTTTTCTTCTGTTGCTTCCACTATCTCATGCTCAAGTTATGCCATCCACCAATGACAACACAGTTCTCTGTTTTTGCTGCTTTTATATGCTCCATGCCCCTGTCCATTCGTTTCCTCTTACGTGCTGGCTCTTTGGCTTCCTCCTCACTTGATCGCTTGACACTTCGGCTTCCATTTCTTTGCTTTCTTTATTTTTTCTTACAGGCTTTATCGGAGGCGTTTAATCACCCATCGGAAGCCACCACCCGAGCGTTTTAATCAACCATCGGAAGCCACCAACCGAGCCTTTTAATCAACCATCACCGAGCGCTTTAATCAACCCGCCACACTTATAGAATCAGAGCCACCCTTTTATTGCCGCTTTTATGTCTATCGGAAGCCACCGCCCAACCGTGTCCACACATACAATCAACACAAGCATTTCAATATATGTCTTAAGGCTTAAACCCACAACCACATATAATATATGGGAAACATTATAAAACCCCTTTATAAAGATTTCGGTCACATATACATTACTACACAGGAACCCATGTAAATCCGCTCAAATGATCATTCGCGGATTTCAAATCTTATCCGCCCGCCTTTATAGTTATCGGCGAGTCCGGATTTCGGCGATCACAATAAATCCCTTTACTCCGACCTCCGATGAGGAGCGGACCCGATGCTCTTTAGACTCCCTTTAATATTGTTTCGGGTCCGATGAACATCGGCGTTCGCTGTAAACAATAGAACAGCCTCCTCCGATGCGACGGACCCGACACCCTTTTATGATCCAGCCTATTCAAATTTCGGCTCCGTCAATTCGGCGAGTTCACCTCGGCGACTTTGTAACACAAAGGGTCTGCGGACCCGACACTCCTTTAAGCTCCCTTCTAAAGAGATTTCGGGTCCGGCCTATCGGCAGTTCCCTATCGGCAGATTTGCAATGTAATGGGTCTGCGGACCCGATGCTCCTTTAGGCTCTGTTTTATAATATTTCGGCTCCGGACAGTCGAAGCTTGCACTTAACAGTCCCAAAGGCCTTTGCGGACCCAATATTACTTTATGCTCCCCTTTATAATGGTTCGACTCCGGTCTGTCGGAGCATACACTTCGGTGATTGCGAAAGGCTCCACTCCTCCGATGCGATATTGATTTCGGACCCGAAATCCTTATCCGTTGTACTTCATAATACTTTGGCTCCGGGATTTCGGAGCATACACTTCAGCGGTTCTGAGGCCTCTCCTCTGATGCGATATTTGGTTTCCGGACCCGATATGGGTCTAGACCAAAATTAATATTCTTTCAACTCCGCCACTGTCCCACCTAAGGGGAAATATTTTGAATTCTCTGTGTAAACAGAGATATTCGATATAGCACTTGTAAAATGATTTAAGGAGTCTGTATAAAAAAAGAAATGACTCCCAAGGCTTCAATCATATGACTCCGATGGCCCTATTTGTTTGTAATATATATATGGCTCCTCTTGGCTCCTCTTGCTCCATCTGCTCCTCTCAGTCCATTTTCTCCATTTGCTCCATATATATTGCTCCTCTCTTGCTCCATCTGCTCCTCTCGGTCCACTCTGTTTGCTCCTGTAGCTCCTCCGATGGCTCCTCTTGCTCTGACACTCCTTCAATATGGCTCCTCTTGCTCTAGCACTCCTTCGATATATGTGGCTCCTCTGGCTTGGTCCGCTCCTCTTGGCTCCTTTTTTTCTGTCTCCTCCTCTTGAATATTGCCATATTGACATCAATGACAATCTGTGTCCAACAAGGGGATGTCCATCGAGTCGATTTCTAGGATTGATGATCAGAAAGTCTGCAGGATATTCCCAGGAGTCTACTGACACCATTGCATCTTGTAATGCGCCTTCTGGTTTGACTACCGATCGGTCAGCCAGTTCCAACAAGGTCGTGGTTGGGTCCAAGGATGTAATGCCAAGCTTTTGACAAGTTGTGGTTGTAAGAATATTGATTGCTGCTCCTAAATCGACTAATGCATTGGGGAACGAGCATCCATTTATTTGCACAGTGACTATACGATTTCCTAGGTCCTCACATTTTATAGGTGTTTCTCTGCGTGATAGTAAATCAGATAAGGTACCGACTACATGGACAGTTGGGGTTGTTTTTATTTTCCTCTTTGGCTTTTTCATACACAACTCCTTAATAGTTTTTGCATAAATTGGAATGTCTTGAATAACCTAGAGGAGCGGTATTTTTATACACATATTTTTCAATTCTCCCAGAAGATCAAAATCGGGGTATTCTATTGGGCGGGGTATGATTAATCTTTTTTGGAATGGTAGAGAAGAGGTGATTGTTTGATAAATGAGTTTTCTGTTTAACCATGTTCTCTACTTGTGGTGCTTGTTCTACAGGTAACTGAGCTTCAATTTGTTTATTTTTATCTCCCTTTGATTCTATTATCCACCCAGATCTTAATTGAAGCTCATTTCACTCCCTTAACTCCGTTTATGGCTCTGGTCCTTCAATAATTTGCATAGATTAAACCGGTCTGTTGTTGGGGTTCGGGTTTGGTTGGGCTAGGAGCTGCGGTTGTAGGTTGGTCTGAGGGTTCTGTTTCAATGTGTAAGGTGCTAGCAGTGTGGGTTGAGGTAGGGGGATTGTTCCTGCTGGCTGATTTGTAGGTCTTTGTTAGCTTGACTGCCAGTTCTGGTTCTCTGAAGTCGAGGGTGGCCATTGGGATTGATATGCATTATTCTGCCAAAACGGTGGGAAGTAAGAGGAATTTGGCCAATTGTTATTGATCCGAATTGGATCCATGAAAATTATCAGAGTTTTATGACTGTATCAAATCATGAGAGACTTTAAAAACTTGTGAACAATGAGCTATCAGGAAAGACCTCTCGATAGTGGAAGTTTGTAGCCGGCACGGAACAACGAAGACCTCAGTCAAAGCACGCTGACCGAGGCCCATGGAGACTGCGCAGTGGCACAAACTAGCAATTGGGAAGTCCGGATTAGAAAATAGAGGTCGTTTCTAATCGCGCATCACTGGGGAAAACCCCTTGAGAAGGAAAAGCCCCGAGCGCACGGTCACAAGGGAAGCCGGAGAACCATGGGAAAAGCGCTAAAACCAAAGGCGGGTCCCGTGCTCCAAAACCAGTGGGATATGGGACGCGTTTCGGGTGGTAAGTGGGTTTATCAAGAGAACGAGCGATTCCATACATTGGACGATGCGTGTCAGCGGATGAGAGAGAAAACTGCTCTTATCACGGGCTAACGTCCGAACAAGTCAACCACACGATAAGAGCAATAATCGTAGGATCTGGAGGCCCCATATCTAACGGCAGAGATTGCACCCGATGGGAGACCGGATTTGACAGAAGAATGAGCCACGACGCATAAAGGGTTGAAGTCTGATTTGACCACTGACCTGGCGGATGAATCATTTCACAGAGTAACCGAAATAATGAACCGTTGAGGAAGAGCTGGCACTTAGTTGGTGAGAGGACAAGTGGTCATCTCCCTATGAAACGTTAGACAGTGGCGATGATGCAGAGGTAGGGAATTCCAAGCCGTCAGTAGTAGGCGATCCGAAGAGATGGAAGAGGAAGCGAACAGTCAAGGGACGGATTGGCTTTAAGCCATGAACAGATAGAGAATAGAGAACAGTGAGAGGAGAAGAGACAGTGAGACAGAGAGACAAAAGCAGAGAAGCGAGCTGACCTGTAGAGCTAAGGCAGCATCGAGCAGACAGAACCAGGCTTGAGAGGTTCAAGCAATCCCTGTGAGGATATCTGTTGGGGAACTGAGTACCAAATTGGACTCATCTCATTAAGACCAGTTGAGGTCAAGACTTGGTAAGGGGGAGTCTATGCACTCTAGTGGCTTGGGGAATCTGAGAACCACCCTACTAAGCAACATCTGTTTCAGGAGACTCAAATGGAGTTACTCATTGTAAAAAAAATCTGCTTAAAGACACAATAAAAGAAGGCCACCACTAAAATTTGGACCGGAGACGTAACCCAGGAGGATTGGATGAACTCCTTATTAAATTTTGTTGTGTTCTGTTTTGCTTGTTGTGTTTCTCTTACTATTTTCCAGTGTCTATGTATTTTGCAATCTTATCGATCCGTTGCCTAAGGTAACATAAACACACACACCAGCACATGAGTCTATAATAGCTTCATTAATTAACTGAGATCACTCACGAGTGATTTTCAGATCAGTTATTTTGATTTGATTGGTTGGGCCAAGGTGGCATAGGGAATGGTTGTTGTGACCAACTAGAAAATGGTGGTTGATTCTGCCACATGGCTCCTGGGTATTGTTGCGAATTATATTGCGAAGTTTGAAAGAAAGAGGATGGATCAGTTGGCGTACATATTTGTCGAGGTTGCCATTGGCGACGCTGATTTAGCAGGTAGACTGGTTATGTTTCTTCCTCTGCCTCCTTATAGACTACTTTCAATCCTGGTAGTGATGGGAAGCTTTCTGTAGCGTGATATTTCGTACATATGGCACAAGTTTGTACCATATCTAGCGGACACTCTTTGTGACTATGCTTCTTCCTGCATCTCGGGAAAAATATCACCAGGTTCTGTTCTGCTTCAGCCTGTTTTTGCTTGGCCTGCATGATGTCTAATTGCGTGGTCAGAGTTCCCAAGATATCTGTTTTAAAATCCTCTAGCAGATTGCTGATTTCTGTACGAGTGATAGTTCCGTCAGAGATTTTGTTGTCCCTGGTGGGCATGTTGCGTTCTGCTGGTTTCAATCTCGTACTACCTCTTGAGCACCTAATACACAATTTAATAATATCAGCATAATCTTCTTGATATATGTCACCTTTACCCATAATATTTAATGTCTCTATCCATTGTTCTTTCATCCCTTTAATCAGTGTAGTTTTCAGCACATTATCAGGTAAAGGCAGATTTGCATAGGGGATCTTTGGAGGTTATATTGGAAGCGTTCTACATACTCTTCCAATGTTTCACTGGGTCTTGCTATCATTTGAAATATTTCATCTTTCAATTCCCTAGATCTGCAATAGTCCTGATATTTTTTTAGGAAAGCATTTTTCATTTGATCCCAATCATTTATTGTTCCTCCACCTAATCCCATAAACCATCACAAGGCTACTCCTTTCAATGTAGAGGGAGACAACTTTAGTTTTTGAGGGTCGGTGGTATAATCATAACCCCGACACACTACATCAAACTCAAATAGAAATGCCTCTGGATCCTCTGATGTTAATCCATGAAAGGTAGGAATATTTTGGAGAGGAATAGCTTTCATGGGTGTGTTGACTGTTGTGTCAATGATGGGATATTGCAATGTAGAGGTCTGAGGTGCTTGTGGGTTGTTGGCCATTTGATCAAATATGTGTCAATACCCTTTCGGGATATCTAGAGAGTTATTCTTAGGATGATTAGAAGGGGTGGGAATGATCTTAACAGCACTCCCTCGATCTGGGATACTAGGTGTTCCTTGTTGAATTACTACCTGAGGGGATTTTGGTTCCTATGTTTCCCTTGTTTCTCCTCCTCCTTCATGAATATTACAAGAATTCCCTTCTTGTGAGGAAATTGTGAGATAATTTTCAATCTCTTGAAAACTCTGCTCAGTTCCCACTGTTTTGTTGTAGACCTCAGCGTAGGGTTCAGATGGTGAGCCTGTGGCCCGAAGGGAAACAATAGGTTGTCTGGAAGCAACGTTTCTAGGACCTACTAATGGCTGAGATTCAGCTTTCTTTAAGATGTTGTCTATGAACATTGATCGTCCAAGGGTCACCGATCCCTTAGATCTGTCTGGTTTGGGTAGTGGAATTGGATTGTTTTCGAGTTTTTTCTTCTTAGTCATGCAAACAATTCAAATGTTTATCTCTACCCTAAGTTCTTAACAATTCTGCTAGAAAGCAGGCGGGGGAGCAGGCATTTTACGTGCTCCATATGCAGGTTCTTACCTTTCGTTTTTAATACCCAGTTCTCTCCTAACAGATAAGCAGCAAATACCTACTTCAAATTTCTATAATTGTGTTGAAAAGCAGGTGGAGGAGCAAGCACTTTACTTGCTCGTTACATAGGTTCTTACCTTCCGTTTTCAAAACCCAATTCTTCTTCAACAACAATCATCAGATGTACATTACTCCTTAGAAATGGCTACACTCTCCCGGCAATGGCGCCAAAATGTTGAATGGTAAAAGGTGCTTTTTTAACTCCTAATTATCCTCACATTAATTATCAATCCGGGCAAGTCTTTCTATTTCAAGAGTGTACACAATATGTGGCAGCTATTTAACTCAGAGAGTAATGCTTCTAAATTGCAGTATAGATCTTTTAAATACAAGAGTAAACAGATGCAACAAGTAAATTCTAATTGCAATTAAAAGAAAACTCAATCCTTTAATGAAATCAAATCCTACAACAATTCAGGTAACAACAATATGCAATTCAAGTAACAACAGTATCAGTTAAGAGTACAGTAGTGATAACTCTTCTCTTAGAAACTGATTGAATTTAAATCAAACACACTACTTTGTAAAACAACGATGACATCAATCTGAGAGCCTAACAACAGTAGTTAATTCTCATTACAGTTGATTACATCGAGCAGGATATTCATCTAGGAAACTCAATCCAAAGCGAAAGGAAACTAATTAAACAACAATGTTGTAAATTATATAAAACAGAGCTATTCTGTCAATGCAAAGAAATAAGGAACAGCAACGAAATAAAATAGCAGAAAGCAATAATAATATCAAATTGTCACACTTGCAATAATTGAAAATATATGACACATGTGAAGCAATGAATTCCACTGAAAGTCGGGCCCTTAGCCGCCAGCGTACACTGCTGGTTACTTCAGATAAATGAAAAGGAACAGTAACTCCTCGTATGTATTAATCATGAAAGAATATTACAACGTATTTGCGTTCTTCGCTACAACGAAACTCTGTAATTGAGAATTACAGTAATAATAACAACAGTTGTCCCCCTTTCTGCTTACAATCATTGCCTTTTATAATGAGAAAGGGGTAAAAAGATAAGTAGTAAAAGCAATCCCTTGGGATCTCTCGATCCTGAGGGATTCGCGCAATTTTCTAACTTCAGACATCTTTCCCTTCTCGCACTGATCCTTCTAATTTGTTTTGGCCTTATCTGTAACTGTCGCACTCCTTCCTTGGCTTGTTGTGTTTTCACTGTTTCTTATTTTTTAAACAGCAGTTGTCCCTTTTCGTACTTTCCTGCATAAGGATAATAATTAGCCAAAGCATGGTTGCAAATAATTTCTGTATTTCTTACCGTAATTTCTTAATAGATTAGCGCATTGAGATATAGAAAGGATGAGATTAAAGGAAAAGGATAATAATTTAATAGTAAATGCATACTTTTTCCATGACCCAAAATCGATCTGTAAAAATATACTTTGCAACCAAGCTTTAGACGTCAGATGAAGGTTTTTGTTCTCTTGATTTGAAATTCTCGCTTTTTCAATTCTAGCCAATCTTGAATTTCCTTATTTGATGGATACCACATCCACATATCCCTCAAATAGATCCTAGTCCCAACAATGGAACCATTTGTTGGTTATGATTTGGGCTGACCCATGTTCAATCTATACTACGCACCAACAAAACCCTCAATCACTGGCCCTTTTGACAACGCCCTGCAGGTAGATCGCAATCTCACCCGAAGTGACTATGGGAGGATGCAAAAACAAGTTTCTGCAACCTTGAAGGATGATGTGATGTCGTGTTTTATATTATCTTTTATTCTTAACATACATGAATTACTTCACCGCATTCATTTAGTCACTTAAACATACCATATAAAGCCATAAATCATCATTGTATTGAAATAAAGTGCAATTGTAATAAACTGCTACGCTACAACAGATAATAAGCAAACATACACAAAGTAAATAATACTAAAACCAGACGAAAAATATATCAAAAATTAGGGAGGAGGAGGAAGCTCTGGTTCTAGGGTTTAATGAAACTAGTGGCAGAGAGTACCAATCATCCATGGAAGCACAGGGAGGAGGAATCTCCACTCCCTCCTACAGTTATATGGTAGTAGACAAAGGAAGAGGAGGGAAAAAGAACAAACCTTTAAAGCCCTGGGAGGTCAAGACAAAACACACAGAAACTCAGAAGGAGAAAGGTAGCAAAACTAATGTAGATCAAGGGGCCCATGAAGAAGACTGTCGGGAGGAAAAAGTGGAAGATAGAAGTCAAGGGTCAGATGGGGCCCTGTAAACCCAAGACCACAACTAAACCTCGGGTTATTTTGAACGATCCAGCTCTGCAAGTGCACAGAGACCACATGGCTAACTATGCCATCATATGTAAATTTATGGGAATCTCGCCATCAGAGAAAGCGTTGTACACCTGGATAAAATACAACTGGAAACCAAAGGGGGAGTTAAAATCTTTGAAGGAGGGCCATACTTCTTTGCAGCTGTTGGGCTCTATATGAGGCCATGGACGATGAACTTTGTGCCTGAACAAGAAACCTTCACTTCGATAGGGGTATGGATTCAACTATACTCCTTACCTTTAGGTTATTGGATGCCAGAGTCTTTAAAAACTATAGGCAATAAATTAGGTCATTTCGTAAAGATTTCAGAAGCAACTCTAAGGGGAAAATATACATTCTATGCCCGCATTTGTGTGGAGATGGACCTATCAGGAGCCCTCCCAGATGAGGTGATTCTAGAAGTCTATGATGAGGAATGGGTTCAAGCAGTTGACTATGAACATATCCCATTCAGCTGTCACAAATTTCATGAGCATGGGCATCTATCAAGACACTGTCCACTCAATCGAAGAGAGGAAAACCTAAATCCCAACAAAGGAAAAGACCAGATAGGTTTCACCAAAGTGGGAGGGAAAGGAAAAGGGGGAGGAAGGAATACACAAAAGAGCCCTAGTTTGAATGATAAAACAAAAAGTTACAATAGCTTTGAGATCTTAGGAGAAAAAGAAGTAGAGGAAGGGGATAAAGAGAGTGCAAAGAATCAGACAGCAAGGGGGAAAGAAAAAGAGACCAATGTGGAGTACATTCAGGAACAGAATGAACACACGATGGGCACTTTGAATACCATGGTTGTAGAAAAAGACCAGGAAATGACTCAAAGTGAAAGTGGTACGGAGGATCAAGATTTGCAGGAGATCTTGGAAAGGGAGAACCTAGAGCTGGAAAAGTTTCTAGAACAGGGCAGAAACCTGGGAATAAACTCCATCCCTCAGGAGGACATGGATAAAGTCCAACAGATATTCCTTAACAAGACACATCAAAAAGCTACAGGAGTCAAAAGAGGACATGAAAATCACAACCTGGAACATTAGATGACTAGGGAGCAAAAGAAAACATAGGAATCTTGGTAAAAGGATTAGAGAGGAAAAACCTGACATAGTATTCATACATGAAACAAAATGCTCAGTGGAGAAGATCCGTGAAAAACATAGCAAATGGGTAAATAGATATGAATATCTTGAAGTTAAGGCAAACAAATCTGCTAGTGGTATTCTCACTCTCTCGGATCCACAGAAATTTGGTGTGATTGATGCGGAGGCATCCAGAGATCACCTTTCTCTAATTTTCCAACTAGTGGGAGACAGGCAATGTTACATGATCACCAATGTCTATGGTCCACAACCAATGGAGGACAAACTTCAACTCCTAACAACATTGGAGGATATGAAGAAGAGATACCCAGCTATACCATGGATTCTTGGAGGTGATTTTAACATAACAAAATCACTCATGGAGAAGAAAGGAGGGACTAGAATACTTGGGAGAGATTCAATTACCTTCCAGAACTTCATCACCAAAATGAAATTGGCTTATATGGAAACAAGCAATGGAATCTTCACTTGGAACAACAAAAGAGGATGCCCTACCCAAGTGACCTCAAAATTGGACAGATTTATGGTTTCAGAGGAACTTCTTCTCAGGGGAAGCAGCATTACTGCACTCATTTTACCTTTTGGGGGTTCAGATCATTGGCCTATCCAATTAGAAGCCTCCCTTTTTGGCAAACCAAGGAACACCCCCTTCAGGCTTGAGAATGCTTGGCTTACACATTCAAAGTTCCTCACAAATATTGAACAATTGTGGAAGGAAGATCTTCACCTTTAAGGTACAAAGATGTTCCTGCTTCACTGCAGACTCAAACATATTAAAGGCAGACTCAAAGAGTGGAACAAACAGGAATTTGGTAAAATCTTCAAAGCTAAAGGAGAGGTGGAAAAGAGACTAAAGGAAATGAACCAGATTCTTTTCACATAAGGATACACAAATGAAAGGAAAGAGATGGCAGATTCACTCCAGCAGGAGTGGGACAATAGATGCCTTCAAGAGGAAATACTCTGGAGACAGAAATCCATAATACAATGGATCAAAGAAGGGGAGAGGAACACCAAATTCTTCACAAATCCACCATAACTCACCAAAACAAAAATAGAATTGTGAAACTTATAGATCAGCATGGTGTAGAGAGAAACACTCATGAAGAGATGGAGAAAGTTCTACTCCAACATTTTCAGAAAATTGTTAAGGAAACCTCGGAAGATAGATACCATTTTACAGAAAAATTCACTCAGTACATCCCTAAATTGGTCACCAGAGAAGATAATTTCAATCTCAATAGACCAGTAACAGTGGAAGAAATTGAGGAAGCAGTGAAAGAGATGCAAAATGGGAAAGCACCAGGCCCGGATGGCTTCAATGTGGACTTTTTCAAAGCTTGTTGGAAGATAGTGAAACAGGACATCCTGGAGGTAGTGGAAGACTCTTGAAGATTTAAGAAAGTCTTAAAGGCGCTCAATGAATCTTTCATAGCCTTAATCCCCAAACAGGAGAAGGCCACCTCTCCAGACAGATTTTGACCTATAGCATTATGCAATGTGATCTACAAAATAATATCCAAAGTCATTGCCAATCGTCTTAAACCTCTCCTCCCAACCCTAGTGTTAGAGGAACAAATAGGCTATGTGAAAGGAAGACAAATTCTAGATAATATAATACAGGCACATGAAATGGTTCATTCACTCATTACCAACAAGCAGGTTGGAATGATAAGGCAGCTGGACATAGCCAAGGCCTATGACAAACTTAGCTGGTCATATATAAGAGAAATTTTAAAAGCCTATGGCTTTGATCATGATTGGATAAAATGGGTTATGGCACTAGTTACCACAGCCAGCTGTTCAATTCTTCTCAATGGCGCTCCTTCCAAAACCTTCAAGCCTTCTAGAGGTCTAAGGCAAGGAGATCCTCTTTCTCCTTTCCTCTTCATTCTAATGATGGAAGGGTTAGGAAGAGATATCAAAGTTGCTAAGGAAGAAGGGAGAATTCAGGGTCTGAGACTCACTAATGGTGGGGACACGGTGACA
Organism: Pinus tabuliformis; assembly: GCA_031772625.1. Classification (NCBI taxonomy): domain Eukaryota; kingdom Viridiplantae; phylum Streptophyta; class Pinopsida; order Pinales; family Pinaceae; genus Pinus; species Pinus tabuliformis. The sequence continues at coordinate 852,142,862 of CM062807.1, read as the reverse complement.
CATCAACAATTTGTGGATGACACTATGCTTCAAGGCACTCCCACTGTTAAGGAATCCAAAGCATTCAAACAGATTCTGAGTGAGTTTGCTAGGGTAGCAGGCACTGAGGTAAGTCTCACTAAATCAAAAATCTTCTTTTTCAATACAGATATTTCAATTCAAATAAATCTTTCCAGAATTTTGGGCTTTCAAAGGGAGACACTGCCTGTGAAGTACCTGGGAGTTCCTCTCACTGACAAACTGCTTCACAAGGACATATGGGAGCCAGTTCTTAATAAGCTAAAAGATAAGATAAGAAAATGGACAAACAAAGCACTAAATCTAGCAGGGAGACTAGTTCTCACTAAGGCTGTCCTACAAAGTATCCCTATCTATATGCTATCTGCCATTCCAGCACCAGCCAGTGTAATGACCAATATAAGAAACATTCAAAGAGACTTTCTATGGGGGAAAGGTGAAGAAAAGAAGAAATGGGCCCTTGTGGCATGGGACAGAGTATGCAAACCTAAGTCCCATGGTGGCTTGGGTCTTCATGACCCAGGAATTATAAATAGAGTTCTTGGTGCCAAAATTTGGTGGAGATGGCTGAAAGAAATTCAAGCCCCTTGGGAAAAACTCTAGAAGCACAAATATGCTAGCGAATGGCAGGAGGAAAATCTAATCAGAATGATAGGACAGGTAAAAGGTTCTGCAATTTGGAATAGGGCATGGGAGAACAGAGCCCTAGTCCAAAACCATAGTTTCTGGGAGATCAGAAATGGGAACCTGGCTTGGTTCTGGGAGGACAATTGACAGCAGGAGGACAATCTCCGAAGTGAAGAATTAGCAGACATTCACACCGATACTAGCAGCAAAGGACTAAAGTGGGTAAGAGACTATTAGGACCAAGCAAGGAATGATAAGAAATGGAGAACTTGGAAAATTTCAGATTATAGTGGAATGGGAATGTTGCATACTCAAGCCACATCCCTTCAAGGTCTTTTGGACAAGAGACAAATCTTGAACTCAAACTTGAATGATCAACTAAGATGGGGAAAGAACAAGACATGTCTCTTCAACCTTAAGGAAGCCAAAAGAATAGAGGCAAGGCTAAACCATCCCAACACTGATAAGACATGGAAAGAAATCTGGGAAAATCCTCATTGGATGAAAGTAAAAATGTTCAAGTGGCTGGTTCAACAGGGCAAGATTCTGACATGGGAAAACCTAAGAAAAAGAGGTTTTTTTGGCCCCTCAAGATGTCACTTATGCAGACAATAGGAAGAAACTACAAATCATCTCCTGAATAGATGCACTTTTACCACAACTCTTTGGAATTGGGTTGGAAAAGTCTTTGAGCAAACATACATAGATGTTAATGACATCATCACCACTTTGAAGAACTGGAGGAAAAATTTCTCGGATAATGAGATCATAAACTCTGCCTGGATGCTGACCCCAAGATTCTTAATCTGGAATGTCTGGAAGGAGCGTAACAATAGGATTTTCAAGGAGAAAGTGAGTCCGGTGAGTAACATCCTCAAACTAGTCCTTAAACAACTCAAAGAAATTGTACATATCCTGGGAGGAGAAGCTACAGGTAAACCTATTGAACAAAGAGAGGCAAGAATATTGAAGAAATTAGAGCTCAAGGTTAATCCCCCTTAGGGTTCTATGCAGATTATCAAGAAAACCACATAAAAGTCTTCTTGGCAACCCCCTTCTCATGGTTTTTTAAAATTCAACATAGACGGGGCTTCAAAAGGGAATCCGAGAGAAGCAGGTTATGGAGGGGTTCTAAGGGATGAGGAAGGAAACATACAGGTCATCTTCCACAGTTATCTTGGCAAAGCTACTAACAATATGGCTGAGCTCATGGCGATGGAATCATGCCTGGAAATACTGCTCAAGTACAACATTCAAAATGTCATCATTGAGGTTGATTCAGAACTTGTCATTAACTCAGTAAAAAGGATAAATGTTGGAGTTGCTCCTAAGAAAATCTTAGAACATTGGTGGCTTCTGCAAATCTATCAAAGAATCCAAGCGCACCTAAGAATGTTGAGAACCCTTGGGTTGGTGCATGTTCATAGGGAAGCCAAAAAATTGGCGGAATGGATTGCCAATGAGGGGGTACGAAATAAGCATATTGATCTCTGTTGCTGGTGGTAGGAGATAACAGACGACAGGTTGAAGGAGGGATGTTCATCCAGAACCCCTAGCGACCAATAGCAGCATCAGGAAAATCAAGAGACCGTTTTTGCTGACACAGAGTCACAGTAACGAGGTGCAGTTATTTTGGTTTCATCATGAAGTGTTTTGACACAAGTGTGATCCCTTTTAGGTGGCAGGTCTATGGCAGCCTCATTAATGTGGGTAATGGCAATCCAGATGTCTCAGGGATCTTCATCTCCCTATGGCCCATGAGCCAGAACCTGGATTTTCTCAGCAACTACAAAACCCCAACTTTTATTCCGGTGAACAGCTTTACTACCCTTGCAGTGGTTTCCAATATTTCACAAGCTCGTCAAGCAGGAAGCGGTTTTTCTCATTTGGGAGTTATTCCACTCACCACGCTACATGTGGCTAGGATTGGGGTGGAAATACCGCCTTCATCACACGCTAACTATCGGTACTCTTAGCCCGCGCGATATGATCCGTAACCATTGGATCAAGCGAGGATAATCTACGACCAGGATTTTGCGTGCAAGTTGGTGGGTCCACATCAGGGGTTATGTTTCGAGCAGTTCACAAGACCTCTCTGGGATCGCGCACATATGGTGGATTTCGGAGGGTTAAATTGATCGAAGGTTAAGCTGAAAACAGACTCGATAAGATTATAGATTATGGCCTATTAGGTTTACTGGGTTCGATTCTTTTGTTAAAAGGTGTGCTTGTTGGCCACCTGATATCTTTCTTATCCGCTGGATCATCAGTTCTAGATCCAACGGTCAGTTTTGGACTGTAGGTTTGTTTTGGCGGGCCCGTGTCCTTGGATATGCTTTGTCGTTTTGTGACCTTGTTCTGGGGTTGTCCTGTCGTATCGGCAGGTGTTAGGCCCCTATACTACTAGTGTAACCCCCTATTGTTGTTAGTATAACCCACTTATTATATTGATGTGCCCATGTAGTGCCCATATTGTTACTATTGTGCCACATAGAAGCCCACTATTGTTATTATTGCCCTTACATTATTATTGTTATGTCGGCTCTGATTATGTTATAACCCCTTAGACTCCTATATATAGAAAGGAGGTCTTTTCATTTGTATCATCAAAGAATTGTTCATTTATGTAATGTAAAGGAGGTTGCCCCCTCGAAGAGGCTGAATTCTAAGGCGTTGATCTATCTTTTCTATCTTTTCTTGAGCTGGTTTCATAACATTTGGTATCAGAGCTTTGGATTCTAGGGTTTCGCTACTCCAAACAGGTCATCGTGGCATTTTCGCTATAACGTTTTTTCTGTGATGTTTCAGAAGTCGCAAAAAAAACCCATTTGAGAAGAAATCGCGCTGAACCTTGGGTCCGAATTTCAGAGCTTTTAGCGCGATATTTGCGGAGCTATGATCTGAGGAATTTGGTCTTTTTGCAGACTCCTGAATTACATTCAAAACATGTGACCTAGGAAAAATCGTCATAACTTTCGCTCTGGGGATCGGATTGAAGTTTCGTAAGAAGGTACAGAAAGAGGACGGACTTTAGTTTCTTGTGAGTGTTTTTTAGATCCAAAGGTCGAAACAGTGACTCGTGCCACGTCGTACAAGTTTGCTCTACTGAACTAGTCTATAATCAAGTCACTGTGGGAGATTTCGCATAACTCTTCCTTGGAGAATCCAATTTGGGTCAGACTTGTGGCATTGGAAAGAGGACACAGAGGGCTACTGCAGGTCACAAATTCAGAACTAGGTGATTGAAAAGTATAGAGTTACAGTCGTTTCAAGGTCGAGCTCCTAAAATCAAGAAAAAGCAAGATGAGGAAGTTTGATGGCAAGGATCCGGTAAATTGGATACTTCAAATGGAGCAATACTTTGATCTACATGGTGTACAACTGTTACAAAAGGTATGTATTGCATCTTCATATTTAGAACCAGATCAATTTTTATGGTATGAAGGGCTTTGTTCTCGTAAAAAACTTGTTACGTGGTCAATTTTCACGGAGGAAATGATAGCACATTATGAGGATACAAAGAGCAACACCTTCTTTAGAGCAACACCACAACAATTGGAAAGAGTAAAAGGGCTTTGTGACATAATGGAAAGAAAAATTATGGAAACCAGGAAGCATACCCCTCACAACTATAAAGATGGAAGTGTTGTTTCTCCCAGCCTTCCACAACCTACAAGGGTTACACCACAACAATTGGAAGAAAAAAGAGAAAAAGGGCTTTGTTACAATTGTGATAACAAATGCACTAAAGGTCATAGGTGTGCTGAGAAGAAATTATTTTACATAGAATATGAAGAGGAGGAAGAAAAGGATCAAGGAACATCAAAAGAAGAGGATATACGCCAGGACACCACCCCAGAGAAAGAAGAAATGAATCAGACCATATCTTGTAAAGCATTGGAAAGAATTACCACTCCTCAAACTCTCAAGATAGAAGGACATATCAAGAAGAAAAAGGTGCAAGTAGTGAAAGATCACATCGAGAAAGAAGAAACGAATCCAAACATATCTTGTAATTCAATGGACAAAATTACCACTCCTCAAACTATCAAGATAGAAGGACATATCAAGAAGAAAAAGGTTCAAGCAGAGAAAGATCACATCGAGCATCAACAGCAAGTTCTCCAACTTTTAAAGGATAACGCCACTTCGGTGCAAAATCAAACGAAACAACAGGTAGATCAACATCGTAGTGAAAAATGTTTTGATGTAGGTGATTGGGTATTTTTACTGCTACATCTCAAGCAAGCTATTTATGAGAAGGAAATGTTGGCAATACTACATGCACTTAAAAAATGGTGACCTTACTGAATGAGAATACTCTTCAAGGATGAGGATGTGGAAGCATTGTTTTTTGCTATTTATATTATCCAACCAAATTGGATAAACGAAGCAAGGGATGAATGGAAGAAGGACGAAGAAGTATGGCCACTTATTCAAAAGTTGCAAAAGATCCCAATTCAAGCAATATTGTCAGAAATTGAAGAGGAAGGAAAAATCATATTGGAACCTGGAGCAGTCACAGAAACAAGAACCTGACAGCTACGAAATCGATCAATTTCAGAGTATTTCATCAAGTGGAAGAACTTACCCGCTGAATATTCCACATGGGAGGACAAGAATTTTATACAAAAGCATCAAGAACTACTCAAGCGTTGAGGACAACGCTTTTTGAAGGAGAGGGGCATGTTAGGCCCCTATACTACTAGTGTAACCCCCTATTGTTGTTAGTATAACCCACTTATTATATTGATGTACCCATGTAGTGCCCATATTGTTACTATTGTGCCACATAGAAGCCCACTATTGTTATTATTGCCCTTACATTATTATTGTTATGTCGGCTCTGATTATGTTATAACCCCTTAGACTCCTATATATAGAAAGGAGGTATTTTCATTTGTATCATCAAAGAATTGTTCATTTATGTAATGTAAAGGAGGTTGCCCCCTCAAAGAGGCTGAATTCTAAGGCGTTGATCTATCTTTTCTATCTTTTCTTGAGCCGGTTTCATAACAACAGGCCTCACAGCTACGGTTGCCTTTGTACAATATTTCTCTCTTTTTATTTGAATAAAAGGATCCTCTCTCACCTTAGCAAAAAAAATAAGCAAACATACACATGAAGACACCATTTTACCATGGCTCACCCCAATGTGGGGCTACATCCACAAGAATTGTTGCTTATATTAAGAAATCTTGTACAACAAACAACTCTTAACCTGCACACTAAGTTGTAGGTCATTTGTGCACTCATCTGCAGACTCGGGCCTTTGCACACTCAGCTGCAGAGCCTCACCTTCTTTTCCCAAACAACAGATCACAAAATTTCAACCATAACACAGATCTGGATCCATTCGATCTCCCTTTCTTCTTCTTATTTGACCCTATATATACTATTACATCGAGGGTTACATCGTTACAATACCATGGTCCAAATACCATGGACTCTCTAAAACAAGCAGCTAAACACATTGATCCTTTACATTATCACATGCTTTTACAAAAAGGAGGGTCTTCGACCCACTCCAACACCCTTATATTGCATGATATATTCCAACTTCTTCGCTATGCAGTCCAATTCACACTCCGCTCCACAATACGCGGAGTCTTTGCCAAAAACTAGGCCAAATTGGGTTGCGCCCAACACTATTTCCTTATATTATTGTTTAATCATTTGAGTAACTGATTTAATAATCAACATCATTTTGTGAACTACTTCATAAATGTTGTTGATTAATTATTCTTGTTAATAGATCTTTAAACATAATGTGTTTTGGTATTCATAATATCAGATAATTGAACTACTTCGTTAGCTTTGTATTCATTATAAGCCAGACATATTTAAATTCCAATCATTTAAATATTTTTCTCTCGGTTGGGTTAGATCTACATCTTCCTAATTGAGATAGGCTTAGGATTTTTTTATTTTTGCTTACGTATAGATTTAATTCTACATTTGTAGAAGTCCTCTTATCAACGAAGCAAAATTTAAGTTGTGGCTTGGCTAGCCCCCAGATCAGCTTAAGGATCACTTTCTTTCCTGATCAGCAAGAGGGCTAATCTGGTGTCTCTTCTCTATTGGTAAGTGAAAGTCATACTTTAAGCCAGTAGAGATAGAGAGAAGGTAACTGGACCTAGTTTAACTAGTTGGAACCACTACTCCAAACAGAAAAGGAGCTGCTCTAAGGTCCCAACCAGGTGGTCTCCCTTATAATGTTGAGGCAGAGAATTTTGAACCTTTAACATTTTTGGTGCTAGAAGGAGGGCATGAAGACTTGTTGCCTTTTGGATTTTTTGTATTTTAAAGTTTTATTTAATCACAATGGCTCCTCTTAAACTTCCCATTTGGAGTTATATATCTGTCAATACTCCACAAAGAATAGTAAGACACTTGTCAAAGGTAAAGTTTAACAGTAAGAATATTTTTTCTGCATTTAATCATGCTTTACAGTTCATTCAAAAATTTTCAAATTCTACTTTTCATGATATTGATGAAGGTATTCTATGCATGATTTTTACTCTTACATTCTTAGGAAAATCCAGAAATTGGTGTCAATCTCTTCTAGTTGCCTCTATTCATAGTTGGGATCAATTTATCACAATGTTCCTTTATAAATTTTATGGTTATGAGTATGAACAGGTATGTGATGAATTTGAAGATCTACGAAGGTTTGAAAATGAATCTCTTTTAGATTTTATCATTAGATTTCAATTAATTTGCTTGAGATTCAAAGCTGAAGATAAACCTTCAGGAATTGAATTGATAGATTGGTTTGAATATATTTGTTCTCTTCCTCCCATTTCAAATCCATATGAAACAATTTCAAGCTTTGATGACTCTCCTTCAACTTCTAGTAATATTATCAAAAATTCTAATATAGAGGTGCATATTAATCATGATGAAGTGGCCTCAGCCATGTATGATAAATTCCTAAATTTAGTACACGCCTCTTACAGTATTAATGATAATCATGCTAATGAATCATTTTCACAAAGCTTGCAAGAATTTAATAATCAACTGCAAGAAGATAACAACAATAATCTTGAAGGACCATCTGTCATGAAATCTGAAAATTATGAGTTACATTTAGAAAATCACATTATAAATCAGCAAGTACAGGAAGAAATTGAAGTTTGTCAATAATATGCAATCAGCTGCAGAAATTTCTGAATTCTTTCATGCGAATAAAATGCAAAATTCAGGGCATCACGAGAATGTTCTTCAAGAAAGCATAATTAGCCAAGTAAATGATCTGGAATCTGAAATTTGCAATAGAAATAGTTTACAAGAATCTACAAATAGAGATATTTTCAAATCCATTGCTTCCGATTCTCATTTTCACCTCTATCCTGATATTTTTACTGATAACAATTTATCCTCTCTTTACTTTAATGTTATTCCAAAAAACAGAGAGGCTGATATAAATGAACTTCCTACTAGTTTTTATCAAGATAGAGAGACAATTATTAATCATTATTTTGATATTAATGAACATATGTTCCATATTCATTCTTGTTTTGATACATCAGATAAGAATAAAGAGAATACTAGTGAATGTCCTTAAATCATTTATGATGGTTTCTTTAACATTAAGGATGTTGATTTGCCTCCTTTCCTATTAAATCCTCGTGTTCCAAATTAGTTTATACTTGGAAATGAAGAGAAACTCAATACAAAAATTATTCCAATTGACTCTCATTTTCAAACTAATCATACTCATGACTTCACCATCCAAAAACCCATCCCAAACTATGAATCTTATGATGATCAAGCTCACATTCTTATTCATAGTCATGATCTTCTCTCTAAAATTTGGTGTTGGCGATCATTCTAATTGCATTATTATGGCCAATTCTTGTGAAGACGAAATCACTTGAACCAGTCTCATTTGTGTTGCAACACTAGTTGTAATAATAGTGTAAATTATGATTTGATTTCATTGTTGTTCCTTAATTTATTTTGTTTGATTTCAGATTTATTTTATGTTTTCATTTTTCAATTAGATATCTTATGCTGGCATATTGAGAAATTCAGTATTCAACACCCAATTGATGCATTTCCTGAATGGAAAAATGAAGTTTCAAATTATAATCATGAACATCAAGAGATATTATTCTTCCAATTCCAATTTCAATTCCAATTGATGTTCATTTCTTATCACTTGTTCATTTTCTCTCAAAATAAGTGTAAACAAGATAGTATACATTCGCAATATAGCCAGCAATCTAATTCAAGTAATGATCTTCCGTTGAAACTATCAGACATCCATCCATTTTTCATTGACCCATTTGAAAGACATTTGGAAATTTTTCCTACATGAAAGATTGTTAATAATTTAACATATGTACATAAGACTTACATGCAAGCCATTGTATCTAAAAGTTCATTTCCACAATTTAGCCTGTTATCCTCTCTTTTGAAACTCTCCCAATCATTAATGGAAATCCATCCATATTTCTATGATCCAATTGAAATTCAACTGGAAAGGACATTTCAAGAGAAGGTGATTGTAAATAAGTTGTTTCTTGTAAATATATTAACAATTAGTGTACATACTATATTCAAATTTATTTTTATTCATTTAACTATATTCTTGTTACTAATGTTTGACATGTACATACATGCAGGAGTTAGAATGAGAGAATGGTTACATTGGAAGTATGACTATACCTAGTCATGTTTCCTTCCATTCATTTTAGAAATAGGAATAGATTAATTTAGATTAGATTCTTTTTCTATTTGCATTTATTTTATTATTTCATATTTTTAATAAACAAGTAATGAATCCGAGTTTTTCTTTGCATCCCCTTTCATTTTCTGGAAAAGTGGCTTAGAACATATCAATGTTCTTATATAGTCGGATTATATACACTTGTGATGCACTTGATTGCATTGTTTTTGCATAACTTCATCACATTGTTAAAAAATGTTTTTTGTGATAAAATGTATGAAGAAATTCCAAGGAATTTAAATGGCTTGGCAATCTTTGATTCATGAGTATTTCTGAAAAACTCATTTTCACCACTCTTGTCCTCCGATGTAAATTTGAGGTGGATGCAATTTGAAAATTCATTACTTAGCATTTTAGACTGAATAAGTAGATGATGTTGAACATATGTGAATTTTGAGAAATGCATGGGGGAATTTGAAGATTCATGAGGTAAACTTACAGTCAATATTCTTCCAGGTATGCATTTTACAGGTTCATCTTCATCTATTGTTAGTTTTCCTTTTTCATAGTTTACTTCTTATTTATGTTTTGTTTCTTTTGTAGGTCTTCATTAGCTTGATTTTGGAGACTTGAGATAAGCAAGCAGCCAACCCTTTCTAATCTGCAACATGATCAGGGAAGTATTTGTTGTTTCATCAAAATTTGAGGATTCTTTAATTTTGCTTCTATTCATTAAAACCCCAATAGGCCTTTAATGCATTATCAGAAGATTCATATCAGATCTTTATAATATTGTAAGTTTCCTCATAGCAAAACTTACGATAAAATCATTTTTCGACCTAATATTTCTGATAATTAATATAATTATTAAATGGGCTTTTGGTTAAAAGGCAAAGTTGAGTTGAACACTTTCTTTTGAATTAAATACATTAAGAGATGTGAGCCCCACAACTATCACTTGGCATATCGGCCTTCACGAGTATCCTAACTTATAAAATGTTTTATGCTCAAAACCTTTGATGTCCCGATGTTCCAATGTCCCCGATCTCCCGATGATTCGATATCTCGGTCTCCCAATATTCCAATACTCTGATATTTTGATCATCTGGTATTCCAATACTTCAATATCCTGATCATCCGATGTTTTGATACTTCGATATCCTGATATCCGGTACTCGAGATCTTCATATTTGGTCCTCCCTGATACCTCCATCTTTATCATATCAGACATTTTATAAGAAGCACCTATTCACTACACTCCCGGTATTCCCAATGCCTCTTACTTCTGATATTTTATATTCTCTTCCTCATCCTATATTAGGAATTTCATATCGTATACTTGCTCTTTAAATCCCTGATATACTATTGTCGATATAGAAGTTCTGATATCACTTATTGCCTCCACTTATTAGTTGATATTCATTTAAATACGATTTATCGAAATTTTCATATATCGTATCTTTCTAAAGCATAGCCGAGTGATTTCTCTAATATATTTCTTCCGATATGTCGATGTGTGCAGACCCACGTGAATTTACATTTAGCAATATGAGCCAATAATAATAATTTGCCTCTCATCAATGCAGCTGAAATGAAATGCTTATACTCCTTATTGCTCTGATTTGCTACAAACTGAGGAAAATTCACACAACACGCTTGCAGCAAATGATCTTATCCATGGTTTTATCCATGCTTGTTCCAAATCTTACAACTACCAAGTTGAGATAAACCATTGCATCACACTCATTCATATTGTTTTCCCTTCGGTGATATTCCTTTCTTCCGAAGTAACTCAGAGCCTTTAATTGCTGAATTTTAGAATCTCGATCCTCTGTTTTTCATTTTCCTAAGATCTTGCCTCATAATTTCAAATTTACTATCTTATTAGACTCATGGGTTTTGTTCTGGCCACAATCACTACCCTATTAAAACATGCTGGTAGAAAATTTGAATGAGTCCCCTAGAAGTTTTATCTTTCACTTCTCCGAATGATCTATTTTTATCTCAAGGATTTTAACTCTTTCCGAGTCAAATCTTCAATTCTTAATGGTTAAGCCCCCCTTAACAAATCTCTGACGCATGATTCATCTATAACCCTTTCTAGCCCTTCATTCATATCCTTCATCAGGACTTTTTTAATCCTCATAAACCTTCACCAACCCCCCACTCTCTACTATGGTTGTTTTTGGATCCAACCCGCAAAACCTTCTATCACATCCTTATTTCTATCTCAACGCTTTTGCAATGGAAATACTCTGCAAACATCCTTAACTTACCCTTTCTGCGCCTTTTCAGTCTTTACACATTTCTGCCTTTATAACTATCGCAATATCGTAATTTTCGTAGTCACACTATGCATTCCCCTCTTACATCCGATATGCGACGACTTTCCATACTCCAAATACAATTAATCGCATCCATATATATATCGGGTCCGCCATTACATTGCTTATCGCAATCAGCGAAGTCCATGGTATATACATAAAGCACGATGCGATATGGCAGACCCGCCGGTGTTATTAACCGCAGCGCATATATTTTTGGGTCTGCTCCCCCAATTGCAAGTCACAATCGGCGGAGCCTAGGGCTTATATATAAAGCGCACTGCGATATACCAGACCCACCGGGACTATTAAATGCAGCATATATATTTTTCGGGTCTAGCGTATCGCTAATCACAATCGGTAGAGTTCAGGGCTTATACATAAGGTGATATGCGATATGGCAGACCCGTCGGGACTATTAACCGTAGCATATATATTTTCGGGTCCAGCCTATCACATATCGCAATCGGCGAAACCCAAGGCCCATACACAAGGCGCTCCGTAATCTGACGGACCCACCGAGATTATTAAGCGCAGCATAATATGATTTCGGGTCCGCTTCTGCCATCGTAATATCGGAGTTCGGCAGTTCAATAAGCCCGGTTCCTCTCCACTGAAACGATGCGATACGCTAGTGTTTCGCAGACCCAATAGGGTATGGGTTCCCGTCTATAATATTTCAAGTCTAGATTTCGGATCCGGTTATGTGTTATGTGACGATTTTCAATGTAAATCGGATTTACGCTTGCGGGACTTAATCAATGCATGAATTAAAAACCAGGGGCCGATTCTTTCACACTTGTTCCTTTTGATGTTATAAACATTTTAATGAAGGAAATATTTGTGTTTTTAAGCATTTCTATCATATTTTCATAAGCATAGATTATGTTGGTTATCTTTGCATGCAAGGACCGAGAGAAGGCAAGCGAGGTCAAAGAACGGATGCATAAGCATCAAGTATGGCTCCAGGTAAAAGAGGCATGAGCGGATCCGAAGAGTTTATATATGCGGGTGTGTTCTATTTAAAGATTTGTCTTTAGTTATTGGTGGTCATGTTTCCATGTGTTACCTGTGTGTTCTGAAGGTTATGCGATCTCGGGCCTCATCATGAAGAAATGACACGCATACCTCCTCCTTCCAATCGGCATCCATTCATTTCCCCAGGAAATGAAACGCTCCAGCAGATGCGGCCTTTACATATCAATCGTTTCACCGATTGATTCGATGCCTGTATATTTTAATTTGTATATTAAAAAGAGCAGGGAGGTGAAAAGTTAGGGGAGACCGAGGGTCAAGGGATTCTACATAAGTATTACCTCCAAAGATGAGAGGAGCACTTTTTTTTGGGCAGAATAGCTTTTGATTTATTGTGAATAAAGAATACTGGTTGAGAAAGAGCTTTTTTTTCAGATTCATTTGCCTCTCCTTTCATGTGTTTAGAATCAGGATGTAGTTGTTGGCATAAATATAAATGCGATTTGTTTTGTGCATATTGATAACAGACAGTTAGTGACTAGTCTTGGTTATTCAAATATGATTTGTTACCATGGTTAATTCATGAGAGATTGCTAATTCGAGACCTTGTTAAACATTAGTTGCAAGTTTTATTTGTATGGAAAGGAATGTGTATTCCCGTATAAGTAATTAGATTGCAATTAAGATTTAATACAGCCTTGTTCATTTGTGAACCAGTAATTGATTCATTAGGACTTGGAATTTATATATGATGTTTAACTTCTTTTTGTTATGCTCCTGCAAGATATACTAGAATAGTTAGGACTAGCATAAGCAATTAGAATTAGTGTAGATAGGATTTGATACATATAGGTTAGCTGTTTCGTTTGTTGATTTAGTTGAAGTCTTCCTCCAAGAAGCAATCTTTCAACACATATAACAGTTTATGGGATCCTCTAAAACCCGTCGGAACTAGCCATTCCAAATGAAAGCAGATCTGATTGGGGTCTGCAATCGGGTTAGTTCCCCTTGTTGGCATAGCGAACATTCGCTGCGTCAATAAATTGGTGCTAGAAGGAGGGCCTGAACTGTTGTCCATAGCTTTTTATGATTTCATCTATAAATGTCGCGCATGGATTTGAAAAGATTAATGCATGGATCGTAAAGGTCGAAAAGATCCTTCCTCCCATTTGGAAAAGCCTCATTTCGAAGAAACAGAGATCCCTCTAAGTCCTGTGCTTGGATCACCCGAAGAAGAGACACTGTGGGAGTATCCTGTCACTCAAGAACAACTAGTCAGAGTACTTACTTGGGCTTATGCTCGTTCCCTCTCTCAACTCCCCAACTTTCACTCTTTACCTCCGACAACTAAAAGAAAGCCAAGCATCTGTTCCATAAACGAGGAGACATTTATAGCCCCATCTCTTGAAGATATTGTACTAGAGTCCTTGCAAAATATCGACACACCTTGGGAAGACATTCATGAGGATCCACTCTCTGAAGGCAATCCCTGGCCTGATTCGGGAAATCCTAATAAAGAATGCCTCAAAGAAACCTTCAACCAAAACCTCCCTATCCATAATATGGCTAACGTTCCTCTTCCAGGTGGGAATCAGCTTCAACTGGGTGGGAACCAACTCCCACCTCCTCCACAAGCACTCCCTCCCTGGCTCACTCAGGATGTCATAGTGGTACCTGGGCAGCATCATCCCTTACCCAAGAATGCAGAATGAGTACTACCTAAATTCGACCCTGAGCGGGGAGACACCGCTAATAACCATATTCACTCTTTCTTCCTGGTCGTGCGCATGTTGGGAGTAGCTGATGAAGATATAGTATGTCGCCTATTCCCTTTTACTCTGATTGGTGCGGCCTCCACATGGTACTTTAGCTTGAGAACAGGATCGATCACCTCGTGGGCTGCCTTTCAACAGGCCTTTTTAGACAAGTATGGCGATGACAAAACACCTGCGGCCTTAGTTTTAGAACTATCTCATTTGAAAATGGAAACCAAAGAAAAGGTCAAGGATTTTAACATCCGGTTCAACACTTTGTTCAACAGAATCCCGGCTAACGCTAGACCTACTGAGGAGGTGCTCATGGAATTCTACATCACTACTCTCCCTGTCCCTACTGCGATGTGGGTCAAAAGGAGTAATACACAAACCTTACAGGGTGCTATCGATGAAGCAGTAAAAGTTGAGAATGAAATGATTAGTCTCACAGCATGCCATCATACAACTGGAGAAAAGAAAGCCTCTCAAGCATCCAAGAAGAATAATGGGAGTGATAACAAAGGGGCTGAAATCAAAGAAAAGGATACCACAGATGTGGAAGGTTTGCATCAGATCATTAAGAAGTTGACAAACACAGTCATCGATATGAAAAGGAATTCTAGAGAGAGTACAAGCGGGAATGGAGGAGATTATAACAACAGAAAATCTTTCAAACCTTTCTATTGTAAGAAGACAGAAGGTGGTCATGGTCAGCTTGCACTGCCTACTCCACCCAATGAAGGGAATTTAAATATGGAAGAGTTGGCTCTTATCGGATCACTCCTTAACAACGAAGAACCTATAGTGGAGCTAGAGCCATAACAAGAAAATGAGGAAGAATACCAAGTAGAAGAGCCCTTGGATGAAGAATCTCAAATCAATGTACTGTGGGATTTCTATACAAATGAGAATGATGACGACGAAGGAGATAGTACGGCAGAAATCCACACTAATGAAATCCACACACGAAGTAAGGGGCCACTTGCGGGCGTGATGAAGCCTGTAGACCAGAAAAAGAAATATGTTTTCCCTTTGAAGGCATCCGCTCCCAAAGTTCCTGTTGAGAAGGGTAGACCTAGTGGTGATTCCAAGAGTACTCCAGTTGTGAACTGTCCACAGAAAGATAATACATCTCCAACTGCAACGAAGGCAACTCAAAATGGTAAACTCCCACCTAAGAATGGCAAAACAAGTATGTTTACTCTGCCCTACCCTATTTATAACATTGATTACAATATTGTGGATGATCTTAAGAAATCTCGAGCTAATATCACATACTTCGATTTGCTAAAATTAACGCAGCAAAGAGATCTACTCTTGAAAGCTATGAATGAACGGAATTGCAAATCTCCCACCAATCCAAGTAGTCAAACCAAAACTTCGGTGTCCAGACCCGTTAGTACCTCCAATACATCCCAAAATTCACCAGCCATGGAAGCCACTCTGTCAAAAATAAATCGAATGCCCCAAGATGTCAGTGTAGCCATGATAGGAAGGAAATCAAAATCCATGACTCCACCTTTCCTTATCACATTTGAAATCTTCAACATGAACGTACACAATTTCTTGGTAGATTCAGGTGCCTCGTCCACTGTTATGCCTTACGTTGTTGCTAAAAGACTTCGCACGATACCCGAGAAAACTGGAACTCGAATTATGCAATTGGACAAAACAAATGTGAAAGTAATTGGGGAATTGAAATATGTGTTGGTTCAGATGGCTACCAAACCACAGTACACACAAGTCATTGACATAGTGGTAGTCGACATACCCGAGGCTTATGGAATGCTGCTTAGTAGGGACTAGTCAGCAAAACTGAATGGATATTTCTCAACTGATTGGTCCCATCTCTTGCTACCTCAGAAGGGAAAAGGTGATATGCTGAGGGTTGATCGAGAAAGATACATGAAGTATGTGGTGACAAAACTAAATGGCCCCAATGAACCTGTAATGTTTACCAACTCTATCCTTGGGAATTATAGTTTCGATGTTTGTGCCACGAAAACCTATTTTGGAGAATTCCATGTAGAGACAGTTGAAGAAACTGTGACAAACACACAGTTGGAAGCTCTCCCCTACAATCCAACTGATGAATTATCTTGTATTATAGTAGATGATAGGACTAATTTCATAGAAAGTAGTTCAAATGATGTAACATTAGATTCTATATTTTTGACACTCTATTTTGATGGCTCTAACTACCTTGAAGGTGCGGGTGTTGGGATCATTCTCATTGACCCGCAAGGGAACCAACATCTGATGGCCAACCAGTTGGAGTTCACGTGCACCAACAACACGACAGAATATGAAGGCTTGCTGCAGGGCTTGAGAAAAGCCATTGATATGAAGGTGAAAAATCTTAAAGTTTTTGGTGACTTGGATAATTGTAGACCATGTAAGGAAAAGGATACATTGCAATTCACCACACCTGGTAAGATACCAACATGAGGTATGGAGCTTAATTGACAATTTTGATTCTTTTAATATCACATACATACCTCAAGGGCAAAACCAAGATGTTGATCTGATGGCTAGTATGGCTTCAAAACTTTTGCCTGATCTTAGATTAAACAAGAATAAATATTATGTTGAATTGATTTTCAGACCATCTGTGCCTGATAACATCTCAAATTAGCAAGTGTTCGAAGATGACGAGCAAATCCTTGAGTTCCTACACTGCGAGAAGACATTCAAAAATGCAGTCATTAATGAAAAAGAGCATGACAGGCTTATGAATGAGAGGGAAGATGAGGAAAAAGATCAGTCCAATATAATTCCCAAGTCAGTTGTCAAGATGGAGCACTTGTATGACCTACATGATAAATTCAAGAAGCCGACTAACTGCAAAACGCATAGCTCATCCATGAAGTATGAATCGGTCAACCTTGGAACCAAAGAAGACCCAAAAATTGTTAATTTGGGCTTAGGATTCTCTCCACAAGAAAGGGTTGTGTTTGTTAATCCGTTTAAAGAGTACAAGGATGTATTTGCATGGACATATGGCGACTTAAAAACCTAGCATTATGCAGCATGTGATTTCGTTGGAGAAGGATGTTAGGCCATACCAACAAAAGCTTCGCAAGATACATCCAAGCCTGGAACCATTGGTGAGGAAAGAATTAAACAAAATGTTGGATGCCAAAATCATTTTTCCTGTCAGGCACACCTTTTGGGTGGCCAATCTCGTGCCAATAAGAAATAAAAATGGAGACATTAGGTTATGTATCGATTTTAGAAACCTAAACAAAGCATTGCAGAAAGATAACTATCCTGTCCCCTCTATGGAACACATTCTTTAGCACGTTTCTGGGTCTGAAATGTTGTCCCTATTGGATGGCTTTTCAGGATATAATCAAGTGTTGGTGGCAAATGGATATCAGCTCAAGAAAACCTTCAACACTAAATGGGGCACTTATGCATATCGTAAAATGCCTTTTGGACTTACTAATGTGAGCAACACATTCTAGAGAGCTATAGACATAGTTTTCTGAGGATTGATTAACAAATCAGTAGTAGTGTACATGGATGACATCACTGTGTATTCGTATCACAAAAGGGATCATATCTATCACCTAAAACAAATTTTCAAAAGATGCCGAAGGTATGGAATATTGTTGAATCCCAAGAAGAGCATTTTCGCAGTTACAGAAGGGAAACTACTAGGTCACATCCTCTCTAAACAAGGGGTTGTTGTCGATCCCGAAAGAATAGAGACCATCATGAGAATACAACCCCCTACAAATAAAAATGCAATGCAATATTTCTTCGGGAAAATTAATTTTGTTAGGAAATTTGTTTCAGGTTTCACAGAAATAGTGCATCCCATGCAGCTAATGATGAAGAAAAACGTTGTGTATAAGTGGAGCAATGAAGCTAAGAAATCGTTTCAGCGAATTAAGGAGGCCATCGCAGAAGCTCCTACATTGGTCAGCCCTAATTTCGACAAGGAATTCTTATTATACACTTTTGCCTCTGATGTTTCATATGCCGCAATCCTCACCCAAAAAATTGATGATGGCAATGAAGTCCCTATCTCTTATATGAGCTCTAATCTTTAGGGAGTAGAACTGAACTACCCAGACGTGGAGAAACAAGGCTTTGTGGTTTTTAAAGCCGTAAAACACTTCCGTCCTTATTTATTAAAGGCTAGGACTAAAGTAATCGTTCCCCATCCTGCCGTAAGAGCCCTCTTCCTACAGAAAGAAATGGGTGAACGGAGAGGGAATTGGATAACCGCACTTCAAGAATTCGACCTCGAGATTAAGCCGGCGAAGATAGTTCAAGGGCAGGGATTGTGTAGGCTAGTAGCAGAAGCCTTGGTAGATAAAGAAGGGGTGTTCGAAGAACCAGAAGCGCAGAGCATGCAAAATGCACAAGTAGAATTCAAGGAGGAGCCCCTATGGATTAATGAGACGTTGATGTATGAGCACGAAACGTCAGAAGCCCTTTTGGATCCTGAGTTGTGGTATTATGACATATGCTTTTATATAACATGGGGAGCATGTCCTGAACACATGGATGCATCACGAAGGAGAGCGCTTAGATTGAAATATAATCAGTATCACTTGGCCAATGACACATTATACAGAAAAAATTACGATGGAATCTGGCTGAGGTGTTTGGAAAAGGATGATGTTGATCATGTCTTGAAAGAAATGCACGACGACCCAGCAGGTGGTCACTATGGTGGAGAGACCACTGCTCACAAAATATTAAGAGCTGGATATTATTGGCCCACAGTGTTCAGAGACTCGCATGCCTACGCTCGAAAATGCAAGGTATGTCAAACTGCTACAGGACGAGAAAGAAAGCCAGTTGTTCCCCTCAGGCCCGTTATGATTTATCGCCCGTTCCAGCAATGGGGCCTAGATGTCATAGGTGAGATCACTCCGAACTCTTCACAGCAGCATAAGTATATACTCACAGTGACTGACTACTTCACCAGATGGACCGAAGCCATCCCGCTTCGGAAGGTAAACGAAGACAAGGTAATATCATTTATTGAGAAATTTATTATCAACAGGTTTGGCATCCTTGACGCTCTCATATTTGACAATGCTTCTTACTTTTCATCATTGAAATTGACTGAATTTGCTATTGATAAATCAATTCACATAAGGTATGCATCAAACTATTACCCCTAGGGAAATGGAGTTGCAGAGTCCTCAAATAAAAACCTCATCTGCATAATCCGTAAATCTGTCGCCGACAACCAGAGGAATTGGCACAACGCCCTAACAAACGCCCTTTGGGCCAATAGAGTCACCCCAAAAGTGGCATTAGGAAACTCCCCATACTTCCTCGTCTATGGATAGGAAGCCATCCTGCCTCCCAACGTTACCCTTCCCTCCTTACAGCTCTCCCAAGCTTCAAGAGGGACCCCTTCAGCCTTACTTCAAAAAAGGATCAACCAACTAGTGAGGTTGGAGGAATTGAGAGATAAAGCCAGAAATAAATTTAGAAATCACCAAATGATTGTGAAGAGATGGTTTGATCGCCATTTGGTAGGAGATAAAGATTACCAGGTAGGAGAGCTAGTCCTAAAATGGGACAAGTTGAATGAGCCAAAAGGTAAACACACGAAATTCCAACACTTATGGCTGGGCCCGTTCCAAATTGAGGAGAAAATTGGTCAGGGGACTTACAGATTGAAAACTTTACAGGGAGAAACTGAAAAACTCCTTGTTAATGGCCAACATCTTAAGAGATACTTCCAGTAACCACCACATGGTGGTTACCTCCTGAGTAGGTTAGGATTCATTTTTATTTTTTTCTATTAGCTTAGTTATATTTTCGTCCCTTCCATTCTTGTTATTTCCGCAAAGTTTATTTTCCCTCTGTTTTGAATTTCAGTCCTTTTCAGCCAGCGGATTTCGGTCCTCCACTCTCGTTTTCACTTTTATAAACTCTCTTCAGATTTCCCTCATTCGCCACCTTCAGCTTTTGCCTCCCTCATTAACCTGTTGATGAGTCTGCTGATCCTAGATTCATCGTTACCTTGCAAATCAAACAAACTTTCAATGAGCCTATGAGAACTTGAAAATCAACTATGGAATTCAAATCGAAGCCACTCATTAGCATCTGTTGGGAACTAGGTAAGATCTGTTGATAACCTAGATACCTGGAGCATGTATGGGAATCTTCATAAAACGAAAAAATGTGTAACCACAATTGGACTGGCATGGCAGAATGCTGCATTTTTAGAAAATCCCACTCATTTCCCCCCTATATGGTGGGGTGCGGTAAGTTAGGTGGTGGGGTGGGGTAGGTGGTGCTCTAGTCCTTGTGCCTAAAACTGGAAGGACTTATGTAAAAGAAAATGAAATGTCGAGTCCTTGTGCCAATCTGGAAGGACAGGTTGTTTGGGAAGCTGGTTAGAGTAGGGACTGTTTCTGGGCTCAGAGTACCAATTGACACAGCAAGCCCAACTTTGCTTAAGCGGTTTAAAAATATGGCATGATCCATGATTGCACCCCATTCAATCATGCGAAAATATAGCACTACAATTCTTACATAAAGTGCAGATAAACATATCTATGTCAAGTTTGATGAGCGATAAAGAGTTGAGGTACACACCTAAACAAGTATTGACAGACCAGTGATGGCCCCGAAAGGATTTTTGAAAGTAGAAAACAGGTAAGGGAGGGTCAATAAATCCCATAATACTGTAATTGGAGAATGCCTGTAAAAACCCTATCAGTAAGTTGAAGCTATTTGTCTTTATCCCAACTGAAGCAATTAATATTGAAGTGGAACCCAATCCTGTCCATCTATACATTTTGCATTTCAAGTTTATCTTAACACCCTGATGTTCTATTGATTCAAGGTTTATTTGGAAACAGAGATAACTGATTCGCCATTTGTTGTGGCCACAACCACCACCCTATTAAAACATGCTCTAGTAGCAAATTTGAATGGGTCCCCTAGAAGTTTGATCTTTCACCTCTCTGAATGATCTATTTTTATCTCAGGGATTTTAACTCTTTGCCGAGTCAAATCTTCAATTCTTAATGGTTAAACCCCCCTTAACAAATCTCTGACACATGATTCATCTATAACCCTTTCTAGCCCTTCATTCATATCCTTCATCAGGACCTTTTTAATCCTCATAAACCTTCACCAACCCCCCACTCTCTACTATGGTTGTTTTTGGATCCAACTCGCAAAACCTTCTATCGCATCCTTATTTCTATCTCAACGCTTTTACAATGGAAATACTCTGCAAACATAACTTACCCTTTCCGCGCCTTTTCAATCTTTACACATTTCTGCCTTTATCGCTATCACAATATTGCAATTTCCACAGTCACACTACGCATTCCCCTCTTGCATCCGATATGCGATGACTTTCCGAACTCCAAATACAATTAATCGCATCCATATATATATATATATATATATATATATATATATATATATATATATATATATATATATATATATATATATATATATATATATATATATATATATATATATATATATATATATATATATTTATATCGGGTCCACTGTTACATCGCTTATCGCAATCGGCGGAGTCCATGGCATATACATAAAGCACGATGCGATATGGTGGACCCGCCGGTGTTATTAACCGCAGCGCATATATTTTCGGGTCTGCTCCCCCAATCGCAAGTCGCAATCGGCGGAGCCTAGGGCTTATACATAAAGCGCACTGCGATATACCAGACCCGTTAGGACTATTAAATGCAGCATATATATTTTTCGGGTCCAGTGTATCACTAATCGCAATCGGCAGAGTTCAGGGCTTATACATAAGGCGATATGCGATATGGCAGACCCGCCGGGACTATTAACCGCAACATATATATTTTCGGGTCCAGCCTATCGCATATCGCAATCAGCAAAACCCAAGGCCCATTCATAAGGCGCTCCATAATCTGACGAACTCGCCGAGATTATTAAGCGCAGCATAATATGATTTTGTGTCCGCTTCTGCCATCGCAATATCGGAGTTCAGCAGTTCAATAAGCCCAGTTCCTCTCCACTAAAACAATGCAATGTGATAGTGTTTTGTGGACTCGATAGGGTATGGGTTCCTGTCTATAATATTTCAAGTCCGGATTTCGGATCCAGTTATGTGTTATGTGACGATTTCCAATGTAAATCGAATTTATGCTTGCGGGACTTAATCAATGCATGAATTAAAACCTAGTGGTTGATTCTTTCACTCTTTTTCCTTTTGATGTTATAAACATTTTAATGAATGCAAGATTTGTGTTTTTAAGCATTTCTATCATATTTTCATAAGCATAGCTGATTTTGGTTATCTCTGCAGGCGATGACCGAGAGAAGGCAAGCGAGGTCAAAGAACGGATGCATAAGCATCAAGTATGGCTCCGGGTAAAAGAGGCATGAGCGGATCTGAAGAGTTTATATATGCGGGTGTGTTCTATTTAAAGATCCAGCTTTAGGCGTTGGCAGTCATGTTTCCATGTGTTACCTATGTGTTCTGAAGGTTATGTGGTCTTGGGCCTCATCATGAAGAAATGATACGCATACCTCCTCCTTCCAATCGGCATCCATTCATTTCCCAGGAAATGAAATCCTCCAACAAAAGTGGCCTTTACGTATCAGCCGTTTCACCGCTCGATTCGATGCCTGTATATTTTAATTTGTCTATTGAAAAGAGGAGGGAGGTGAAAAGTCAAGGGAGACCGAGGGTCAAGGGCTTCTGCATAAGTATTACCTCTGGAGATGAGAGGAGGACTCTTTTTTGGGCAGAACATCTTTTGATTTATTGTGAATAAAAAAGATTGTTTGGTTCAGAAAGAGCTTTTTTTTAGATTCACTTGCCTCTCCTTTCATGTGTTTAGAATCAGGATGTCATTGCTGGCATAAATATAAATGTGAATTGTTTTGTGCATATAGATAACAGACAGTTAGTGACTAGTCTTGGTTATTCAAATATGATTTGTTACCATGGTTAATTCATGAGTGATTGTTGATTCGAGACCTTGTTAAATATCAGTTGCAAGTTTTATTTTTATGGAAAGGAATGTGTATGCCTGTATAAGTGATTAGATTGCAATTAATATTTAATACAGCCTTGTTCATCTGTGAACCAGTAATTGATTCATTAGGACTTGGAATTTATATATGATGTTTAACTTCCTTTTGTTATGCTCCTGCAGGATATACTAGAATAGTTAGGACTAGCACAAGTAGTTAGAATTAGTGTAGATAGGATTTGATACATATAGGTTAGCTATTTCGTTTGTTGATTTAGTTGAAGTCTTCCTGCAAGAAGCAATCTTTCAACACATTTAATAATTTAGTTTGAACTAGCCATTCCAAACGAAAGCAAATCTGATTAGGGTCTACAATCGGGTTAGTTCCCCTTGTTGGCATAGCGAACATTCGTCACGTCAACAAGTTTGTATTATATCGGAAGCATTTAAAACGAATTATGAGATTTACCTCTCTAAGATCCACATTTCCTTTTCCTTCACTATCATGTCCATTACACTTAGTAAAGGAAATGACCCCTATTTCACTGTCTTCACTGGAATTTTGTGGTCTCAGAGTTTTGTAAGTTGATTTTGGTTTCAAAAAGGTTTTTGAGATCTTTGACACCCGATTTATTCTCATATTTATTAAATCTCGAACTCCTTTCCTTGGAAGCTTATTTATAAGTAAATGTAAGTGCTCTTGCAATCATTTTTACAAAACTTCAAATTATCTCATTATCGGAATGAAAGTCATCGGAACTACTTTATAAACTCTTACGAAACTTTTACCTCTGATACGTGAATGTTTGATATACTAAAAATGAATGTTCTCACATTATACATTTAACAAGCATTCGTTATCGGGCATGATCAATATCATAAGTTTTGTTTGTAAAAGTTACACAAACTTTTGTTCCAATATCTTGTTTCCCTTTAATATTCTAAATACCAGGACTTCTTGTATCGGAGGTGAAATTTAATTAAACTTCCAAAAACAAATGTCGCCGAAAACGTTATGAAGCAAGGATTTTGTTTATCGGAGTTTTGCTCATTAAGAATTTTTAAAAGACTTGAGCTCTTACCTTTCACTTTGATTCTCTCGAAAACTCATAACTTTAGAATATCGAGTTAAGAATCTTCATAGGTTTCTAATCAATTCATTATGATTGTTATGCTCTTAACCTGCAAAGTAATACCCAAACACAGAATATACGAAGAAAAGATACCCAGAACACAGAATAGCAATGATTTTATTATTCAAAGAGCAATGTTCACATGCCTCTTCGAGGGGGCAACCTCCAATAGAGCAGAGCTCGATTACAGAATAAGACACGATACTCCTCGCAGGGAGTCTCTATCCTTTATATATGACTCATACATGCAATACCACGGGCCAATACCATGGGTTTTATTAATACCATCTATCTAATACTACTGCCCATTTGCAACTAACTGTGGTCCCGTCATTAATTGTGGGTTAACCACTTACAAATATTAATATGGGCTTTATTGACTCTTGACTATGACGTGATCCCATGACATAAATAAGGGGGTTAGGG
Source organism: Pinus tabuliformis (assembly GCA_031772625.1). Lineage (NCBI taxonomy): Eukaryota > Viridiplantae > Streptophyta > Pinopsida > Pinales > Pinaceae > Pinus > Pinus tabuliformis. Next base: position 852,117,956 of record CM062807.1, on the reverse strand, counting down.
TGGGACCCTAACATGCCCTCCCCCTTAAGACTAGCCTTGTCCTCAAGGCTGAAGCTGCGGAAACTGCTGAAGAATCGTGGCTGGTTCCCAAGTTGCATCTTCCGGAGAGGTGTCTTTCCATTTGACGAGGACTTCCTTAATCATGCGGCCGTGCAGGTGCTTGTCCCTTGTGTCTAGAACCTGTTCGGGTTGAAGCCAGATTGACCCTTCTTCATCCAATTCAGGTAGACTGGTTTGAACTCGGCAATTGTTCCCAATCACTTTCTTGAGGCACGATACATGGAAAACTGGGTGGATTTTTGCTGTAGGTGGCAAAGCCAACTTGTAAGCCACTTCTCCAATGCGCTGAAGTACTCGGTATGGTCCGTAGAATTTTGGAGAGAGATTTTGAAAACCCTTGTCTTTGAGTGATGTTTGCTTATATGGTTGCAGCCTCAAAAAGACCTGATCCCCTTCTTGAAATTGGCGCTCTGAGCGATGTTGGTCGGCCTATTGCTTCATGTGATTCTGAGCTTGATGAAGATTCTCGCGAAGATGGGTGAGCATGGTTGCGCGGTGTTGTAAGAGTTGATCCATGGCTTGTACTTTGGAGCACCCCGTGAGATAAGAAGTAGGGGAAGGCAGAAGTTGACCATAGACTGCTTCATAGGGATTCATTTTGGTGGTGGCATGACAGTTGGTGTTATACCACCATTCAGCCAGAGGTAACCACTGTACCCAAAGGTGTTGCTTTTCTGAAGTGAAACACCTAAGGTAGGTTTCTAGACATTTGTTGACGGTTTCGGTTTGACCATCTGTATGCGGATGATATGAAGTACTGAGTTTGAGTTGAGTGCCTTGTATTCTGAAGAGTTCCTGCCAAAAATTACTGGTGAAGATCGGGTCGCGGTCGGACACAATAGAAGTGGCCATGCCATGCAATTTGAAGATCTGATCCATGAAAGTTTGAGCAACCAAAGTTGGTGTAAACGGTTGGGGTAGGGCGCAGAAATGAGCATACTTCGACAGTCGGTCCACAACAACCATGATGACTGACTTGTTCCCAGAATTTGGAAGACCTGTAATGAAATCCATGGAAACCTCCGTCCAAATTGATGCCGGAATGGGCAATGGTTGTAATGTGCCTGGTGTGTTGATGGTCTCCCCTTTGTGGCGTTGACAGACATCACATTCTGCTATGAAAGTAAGGATGTCCTTTTTCATGCCGGTCCAAAAAAATGATCTTCTGGTGCGAGCATACGTCTTCTGAAAGCCCGAATGTCCTGCAATGGGAGATGAGTGCAATTATGCCAAAATGCGACTTTTGAGGGTGGATGTTGGTGATATTACGACTCTGTCCTTGTAGCGAAGAATATCATTCTACCACGAGTAGCCCTTGCTAGAATTAGGATCTACCTGCAATTGAGAAATGAGTTGGGAGAGCCTGGGGTGTGAAAACCATTCCCTGCGAGCCTCTTCAATCCAGTCTGGAATGGGGAGGGAAATTGCGAGCAAAGTACTTTCCTCCTCAAATTGGCGTGACAATGCATCTGCTACACTGTTGTCTTTCCCTTTCTTGTAAATGATCTCATAATCATATCCCAGCATTTTGGCTAACCATTTATTTTGTTGTGGGGAGGATAGGCGTTGCTCCAAAAAATATTTAAGACTGTGATGATCTGTGCGGATTTGGAAACGTCGCCCCAATAAGTAAGGTCGCCAGGTCTCGACTGCATGTAAGATGGCCATCATTTCCTTCTCGTAGGTAGATTGGCCTAGATTCCTCCCACTGAGTTGTTGGCTGGTGAAGGCCAATGGTCGCCCTTCCTGCATTAAGACCGCTCCAATACCTGTACCCGAAGCATCACATTCAATGACAAAGGATTTGGTGAAGTCAGGTAGTGCTAAGACGGGAGTGGAACACATGGCGTTTTTTAGAGCGGTAAATGCCTGTTGTGCTTCCTCGTTCCAGAAGAAGGAATTTTTCTTTAGGAGTTGAGTGAGGGGCTTTGCTATGCGGCCATAGTTGCGGACAAATTTACGATAATAGCCTGTTAGACCCAAAAATCCTCTCAAGCTCTTCAAGGTCTTAGGTTGAGGCCATTCTTGCATTGCCTGGATCTTTTTGGGGTCCACCTTGACACCTTCACGCCCCACAATGTGGCCCAAATACTCAACTTCTTCCATGCCAAACGAACACTTAGACATCTTGACAAATAATTTATGCTGGCGGAGCAGTTGCAAGAGCAGATCTACATGCTGAAGATGTGCCGCCCAAGTGCCACTATAGATGAGGATGTCATCGAAGAAGACAAGGACAAATTTTCTGAGATATGGTTTGAGGAGGTGATTCATAAGGCTCTGAAAAGTAGAAGGAGCATTACAGAGACCAAATGGCATGACCAGGAACTCATAATGTCCTTCATGAGTTCTGAAAGCCGTCTTGGGAATGTCGACTTCCTTCATGCGAATTTGGTGGTAGCCTGAGCGAAGATCCAACTTAGTGAAGAATTGAGCCCCATTGAGTTCGTCCAGCAAATCGTCAACCACCGGGATGGGAAATTTATCTTTGACTGTCAACTTATTGAGGGCCCTGAAGTCGGGACACATCCGCCACTCCCCATCTTTCTTGAGGACCATGACCACTGGGGATGAATAAGGACTAATGCTGGGACGAATGACACCTGCTTCCAACAATTCCTTGATGATTTTTTCTATTTCATTCTTTTGGGTGAACGGATATCTGTATGGCTGCACATTTGGGGGTTGGGCCCCTGGAACCAATGTGATGCTATGATCATGTTCCCCTCGCGAGGGTGGAAGCTCATGAGGCTTATTAAAGACCGTTCGATGTTTATTTAAAATCTGTTGCATCTCAGGATGAATTGGCAGAGACATGGTTTCGACTACCTGGATGGCATTAAATTGAGCTACCACTCCATGATGGCCCTTTTTTAACAATTTTTCCATCCTATGTGAGTTGATGATAGAGGGGGCTCCCGCCTGTAGTCCACGGAGGGTATGTGTGGAGTTGTTCTGCTTAAAACTCATATATAACTCCTGGAAATCCATTTTGATTGGCCCCAGAGTGCGGAGCCATTCCGCGCCTAGGACAATGTCGCACCCCCCCATGTGTATTGCAAACATGTGGGTTTTCAACTAATAATCCCCCATTTGAAGTTTGACATTTTCACAGCGGCCTTCACATTTCATTTTGCCCCCATCTGCAATTTGGACTTGGAAGTTAGAAACTGCCCGGACAAAACAATGCGCTGCTTCAGCGATCTTTTGATGGATGAAATTATGGGTACTTCCACTATCAATCAAGACTACTACTGGGCGATGTTTAAGAAAACCCCTGATTTTGAGAGTTTGAGGGGAAGAAATTCCTGCCAATGCATTTAGCGAAATAATTGGTTCGTCAGATACAATCTCCTTTTGGTTATCTTCTTCGATCGCCTCTGGTTCCTCAAGTGGTGGATCTTCCTCGGTGGAGCTGTTGTCAGTGGCATCTATTTGAAAAAACTTGGGCTCCTTGCATTTATGACCCGGGGAATATTTTTCATCACAGTAGTAACATAGTCCTTGCTTCCTTCTTTCGGCCATTTCCGCAGGTGACACCTTTTGAATCTTAAGTGTCTGAGTCGTGTTGGGAGCCTGTGGGGGACAACCTTTAGCGGGGAAGTTGAGGCAGTTGGATTGGGCTGTTAATGCAGGTTCCACCTTACGAGCTACCTGGAAAGCCTCTGTCCACGTGGGAGGGTGGTGGAGTAGAACTCGAGCTTTGATGGCTTCTTTCAGACCGCTGATAAAGCATTCCATGTAGAACCCATCTGTGAGACCCTTAGTGCGGAAGGCTAAGGCTTCAAAAGCGGTAATATATTCATCCACTGTACCCGTCTGTCGGAGATTAGTGAGACGCCCCAAAAAAGAGTCTTCCTGTTCAAAGCGATTTCGAAGAGCTTTGGCAAATTGGGCCCAATTTTGAAAATGTCCATTGCAACGCTGATGCCATTCCCCCCATTACCATCGTTCATTGTCCAAGTACATGGTGCCCACCATAAGCTTAGTCCCCTCATCTATGATATGATTCAATTGGAAATACTGCTCCATTTGTGCTAGCCATGCGGACGTGTGAGAACCGTCAAATTTATGCATATCCAACTTGGGAGGTCGCTGACTGGGTGGTGGATGGGTGTGCCAGACGTGGGGAGAGTGGCTAGACTCACCCTCATGGTATTCATGGCCATTATACGCCTCCTCTTGGGTTGGCTCCTTGCTCTTCGAGAGTGCATTCTGTATCTGGATACTTATTCCTTTAATCTCATGTTGTATTTCGTTCACCGCAAATTGGATGGAGTTCACCTGGTCTTCAATTTTGTCCATCCTTTCATTGGCAAGTTTCTACCATACACCAACCTGATGAAAAATTGGGACCGCCTAAAAAATTTTTACTAAGAAATTGAATGGTACCACCTTGCTTAGCTCGTCGTCCTGATTCTGATGGGCTAGGTCACCAATAAGCGCCCCGGAAGATCTCAGACACCCAGAACGCAGAATATGCGAAGAAAAGATACCCAGAACATAGAATAGCAATGATTTTATTATTCAAAGAGCAATGTTCACATGCCTCTTCGAGGGGGCAACCTCCAATAGAGCAGAGCTCGATTACAGAATAAGACACGATACTCCTCGCAGGGAGACTTTATCCTTTATATATGACTCATACATGCAATACCACGGGCCAATACCGTGGGTTTTATTAATACCATCTATCTAATACTACTGCCCATTTGCAACTAACTGTGGTCCCGTCATTAATTGTGGGGTAACCACTTACAAATATTAATATGGGCTTTATTGACTCTTGACTATGACGTGATCCCATGACATAAATAAGGGAGTTAGGGTGGGACCCTAACAATGATCTTTCACTATGTTCAAATGAAGTCTTGTTTGATTATCTGTATATATGCTACTTTCATGTTATCATGGTGATCAGAAGCTTGGATGTATTTCAATCATAATTTCATCAAATCCAAGTATTCATTCATCAGGATGACTTTGTGACTATAGGGATATACATTTTTCATGGTGTATGCACATGGGCCTCTTTACTCTTTTCGGCAATCTACGTGGCTAATGAGAAATTTCATAACTTGTGGTTCATTTACTTTTTTTCCTATGACTCATTATCGGATGCACAATTTATTATCTCAATCATATTTTAGTGAGCGTCTTCATTTATTTTTCAAGGCACTCTTGAGCAACCATTATGGTAATGCAACAATTGATAAGGAATTTGGAACAAGTAAAGGTAATGGACCATGGTTAATTCATGTTTGAATTCTCTTTTATTTGAATTTTTGATATATCGCTCCATACTTATCATATAAATATTTAAGTCCTCTTCATATACATAATTGCTACATTATTTGGGATTTTGAATCAATTTCAATATTTTGGGGCTGATATAAATTTAGAATGGAAAAAAAACAAAGAGAACAATCATCGTTGCAATTCATAAAGAAGGATATCTTCATTCTCATTTCTGATGGATTTTATTTATTTTAGATTCTTTGGACATGAAACATTGTTTTATTTTAGTTCACTGCTTGCTTTAGATTAGATTTAATAAATGATGTTTTTGGGTTAATGAAATTTCAAAAGAATTCAACTCCTTCATACTTTTAATTCTAATTAAAAGAAGAAGTTATCTTTTCTTGGAGAAAATGATACCTCTCAAATAAGATTAAATGAAATTCTCCAATGGTAAGTTTCATATGCCCACTTTCATTTATTTATATTTCTTTGCTTTTGGTTTCAGTTTTGTTTTTAGTTTTTGCTAATATAAAACTCTATTTTGTAGCTTTTCATAAACTTTTAACGCCTCTACCAGATCAGATTTGGAGTTCATTCTCCTTTGTCTTGTTTGCTTTCAAGTTTTGGGGAGAAGCAGTGTTGATCCTCATCGAATCAGCTAAAATGGGGAGTTTCAAAACCTTTAATCTATTTCTTAAACATTCTTTTGATCAAAAAATAGTTAAGATGCTTTTATGTGGGTGTTGTTCTGAAACAATAAAATTTGCAGCAGACAGAGACTTCTCATTTGGCTTAATTTCATTGCATGATTGTTATTTTCTTTATAGTTTCAAAGCCTCATTACTTATAACTCTACAAGATTACAATTTACTAAATTCTCAACATAAGGCAAATACACACATGCTTATCTTCTTTTATTACTTTGTTAAGACATTTTATAGTTAAACCTATTGGGGTTTGCCCTTTAAATTTGGGTTTTTTTTGTCACTTTGACATGTTTATAGTTTATTGATTTCTTTTTCACTTCATTTTATTTTTCCTTTCACGATTGCTATGACTTGCTATGACTTTATTGTGGTGACTCCGCCATGATTTATGTTAAAGGCCACTTCCTCACCCAATAATGGTTGGAATATATGGGAAATTACAGTGAATTTCGTTTATCATTAGAGATATATTTTTATGGAGCCATAAATACCTCTTATTTTAAAATATTTTCATGGAGTAACACACATTCTTTCTAAGTGATATGGTTTACATTTTCAAGGAAATAACTAATCTGAGTTCAACTCAATGAATGCCTCCCTCACCTCCACTTTAAAAAAGCCTCTACTTGATAGTCACGGCAAAATAATTTGGAATCAACATTTTGGAAGTATTATATCCATTAACATAAGTCTCTATTACCATCCCACCTCTTTAACTCGAGTACATCATAAACTAAAAACTCGCAAATGCATTTATCAAAGGGTGATTAAAAGAGGAAGCATGGGAAATACAAGTAAACTTGTCAAGGCTATGGACGCTCACTAGCAGTGGGGAGACAACTTCGCCAGGGTATTACTCAGTCTTGCTGGAAACAAATAGATGTCGGAGACCATTCATAACAATGAATATATGCTTTATCAAAAACTCTTATCTCTACCTTCTTCTATTTCTGATATGAGGTAATTTTAAAATAATTTTTTCCCAAAATTTAGATTCATGATTTTTACTCAGGTATGCATTTGAGTACTTATCTTTTCAAACTCATCTTGCTTAATATATTAATGTGGGACCCATGGAAATATTTTATTGTTAAGCGATTTCGTGAAAACCATTATTATTAACCTTTAGGTAAATTAAAGTTCATTATCTTTAACTATGGTTCTTCTTAGTGTGTCGTCATTGTAGGGAAAACCCAACGCCCCACATTTTTTACTTATTTACTTCAAATAATGGGGATCCTTTCTATAAATTGTTACTAAATCACCTTTTAATGTTTTCTTTTGGTTAAGTGTCTTACAAATTTTCATTTTTTTTATTTTCGTTGGATTTCTATTTTGATTGCTTCATTGAGTTCAAATTTTCGCTAACTTTCTATAGATACTTGTTTCATCTCATTTGATTACACGGTTTGCAAATAGACTTCATCCGAACTTCAATCATTTTTATCGCCCGGGTTAAAAAATGTACAAAATATATATTATTTTAATTTTCTTAAATAAATTAGTATTTGATTATAACTATTAATTCCTAGTCAATTTTCACTAGAGTGAGTTAACTTAGTTAACTTAGGAATTTCGAGTTGGAAGTCTTTCTATCAATTTTCACTAGAGTGAGTTAACTTAGTTAACTTAGGAATTTCGAGTTGGAAGTCTTTCTAAAGTCATGTATATGTTCTCCTTATGTTATAAGGGTCTAGGATGAGTTAAGTTTGAGTGGTAATTAGTTAACTTAATTTACTGAGTTAAGTCCAGTTAAATTAGTTCCAAATTGTTTAAAGAACTAATAGTTAGTTAACAGTTAGTTGATGCATTAGTGCACTCAACTAGTGCTACTCCAGTTAACTAAAGATTCCCTCATCAGAAACTCATCCATGTCTATTCTCAAAAAGACCCAATTGAGACTAGAGTGCAAGGACAGTGTGTTATTTGTTGTATAATTTTCTGAATTGTACTAATAGTGCATGCAATCAAAAACTGATCCTTGAAGGGATTGTGCAATTTTGAATGAGGAATTTCCCTTTAAATACGAGCTAATTCTCTTAGGAATTGTGCAAAGAATTAGAAGCTTGGAAATTTGGCTAAGTATTGGCCAAAGGAAGTCATCAGGAAGAATAGGAAATATTTGTGCAGGTTAAGCTCAAGGTTGAGCATAGCATATTGTATTCATCTAAATTCTTTGACCAAGGGCCCAAGGAAATATGGAATTGGAGAGCTAGAGAATTGGCTAAGTGTTGGCCAAGAGCTTACTTGTGAGTTGGAGATTGGTTTTACTGAGTGTTGGGATTGTTCTTGTGAAAACAAGCATCGTAATTTCCTCTTGATTTTCCAGATTAATACAAAACAAATAGTTGGGTTTCGAGTTGTGGCTTTCCCTGGATATTTATTGTGTTATGTGCCATTTATTATCTTCTTCTTGCTATTATTGTTGTGCTCAATCTTTATGGGCTTCCATTGTAAAGAGTAGATGTCAATTCTTGTCTCTTGCTATAGTAGATTGCATGAGATGCTAAATCCACTGGAAATTCTACACTAATGTTCCGGCCGAGTTGTCTCCCTTATAATGTTGAGGCATAGAATTTTGAGCCTTCAACACACCCCCAAAACATACATACTCTTTCTCCATATTTATCTATCTCTCCCTCCCTCTTCCTCTCCCTCTCTCTTTCTTCCCATTCTCTCCCTCCCTCCCTCTTATCTTTCTTCCCTCTGCACTCCTCTCTCCCTCTCAATCTCCCTTACCACTCTCACTCTACCTTTCTCTCTCTCTGTCTTTGTTCTTACCTCCCTCTTTTTCTCCCCTCCCCAATCACAAATGCTTTCTCCCTCCATATCTATCTATATCTCCTTATTTATCTCTCTATCTCACCCCCAAACATATATTCTCTCTCTCTCCACTTTTCTCTCTCTCTATGTGATTCTTCTTCCCTCCCTCTCTTTCCTTTCAACTCCATTTTTCTTTCTCTATGTGATTCTTCTTCCCTCCCTCTCTTTCCTTTCAACTCCATTTTTCTATCCCTCCCTCTCTTCATGTCTCTCAAGCCTTCCTCTCTCTCCCTTTCTCTCTCTTCCTCTATCTCTCTACCTCTTTCACTTTGTGTTTGTTCTTCCCTCCCATATATCTAGAGTTAATATATATCATGATATATCAATATATATTATGATATAACAAATTTAATATTTTATTAAATTTAATATTTTATTAATCTTAAGTTATTAAATTTATAGTATTAATATTAGATTAATTATAATTTTTACATGGCATGATAACAAAATTTTCAAATATTACAACTTTGACATGGAAATATTTGTCTTTAGAGATTTTAATATATCCTTTCTCTCTCTTCCTCTCACTCCCTCTATCTCTCTACCTCTTTCACTCTGTTTTTTCTTCCCTCCCATATATATCTAGAGTTAATATATATCATGATATATCAATATATATTATGATATAACAAATTTAATATTTTATTAAATTTAATATTTTATTAATCTTAAGTTATTAAATTTATAGTATTAATATTAGATTAATTATAATTTTTACATGGCATGATAACAAAATTTTCAAATATTACAACTTTGACATGGAAATATTTGTCTTTAGAGATTTTAATATATCTTTTCTCTCTCTTCCTCTCACTCCCTCTATCTCTCTACCTCTTTCACTCTGTTTTTTCTTCCCTCCCATATATATCTAGAGTTAATATATATATCATGATATATCAATATATATTATAATATAACAAATTTAATATTATATTAAATTTAATATTTTTTTATTCTTAAGTTATTAAATTTATAGTATTAATATTAGATTAATTATAATTTTTACTTGGCATGAGAACAAAATTTTCAAATATTACAACCTTGACATGGAAATATTTGTCTTTAGAGATTTTAATATATCCATAGGATATGATATTATTTTTAAAGATTAAATTTACAAATATTTGATTAAAAGAAATATTAAAAGATTTTTGAGCAAGATTTTCCATTCTTTGTGTTGACATGACCTTTTTTACTTTATTTTACGAAATGGTATTGACTTTATTAAAGATGTTTAAAATTTTACTTGATTTGGAATTTTAATGTGGTAAAAAGAATTTGCTTAAGGTAAATTTATGATCCATTCAAATTCAACATATATGATCAAATAAATATTAAACACATAATATAATTGCACTACAATACAATTTTCTCATGCTTTTAATAGTCATTTTATCATATACATTGAATTTAAATAACTCTATAAAACATTTAAATTAACTATTTTTATTTTTATATTTTTTTTTATTATTTTGGCCCAACTTTAATGACGGATGGACATGCTTACACATCATACTGGGTTGTAGAATGTGCCTCTCGGTGCAACTTAAAAAGAGCATGGGAATTACATGGGAAAACAGTGATATAATGTCATTTGTCAATCAAATTTATAAAACTCAGAGCAAGGTTTAATTATTATCTTATGGATTCTCACTTCAATTATTAAAGAATATTATCTTGTGAATTCTTCGAAGTTAACATAATAATTACAAAATGAAAATGCTATTAAAAATAGCAAATGGACTAGTTTGAAAATTATTATCTTATGGATTCTCACTTCAATTATTAAAGAATATTATCTTGTGAATTCTTCGAAGTTAACATAATAATTACAAAATGAAAATGCTATTAAAAATAGCAAATGGACTAGTTTGAAACACCTTGTTTCTACCTCCAGTGATTCAAGTCTCAAGTCTCTATCTAGCACAGTGATAATTGTGTTGTGTACAACTCCCAAAATAATTATAGGGAACCTTTAATTTTTAAGATTATGGTCTTTGTGGGACTCCAATCTAAATTTGACTCATTGGAACGTTTGTTTTGCTGCAAGGGTCTACCAAACTCTCCTTTTAACCAATTGTAAGAGCTAGAGATAAAATTATATAATGAGTGAGAAAGAGCAATCATATAAGTATTAATTTTACCTTATAAGCATCAAATCTATTAAATTTGAAGTGCAATTATTAACTAAGATTTAATGTAAATATCATGGAAACGATAATGTAACTTTTAATTCTAATTCTAATGCAATGCTATGTAAAATTCAATTCCAATGGAATGTCATAAAATCTTGATGTATCATTTAAGAAAAGTAATTGAAGCAAGTGGGCCTCAACTCTATGGTGGGCCTCAGCTCTATGATGTATCGTTTAAGAAGAGTAATTTGCACCCAGTGGGCCTCAAATCTTTCCTTGGGAGGGCCTTTTGATCTCCTTAACCACTCAATCTCTCTTTCTTTTAAGGATTTTAAGGATATGAAGCAAGTGGGCTTCAAAGCTATGATGTATTATTTAAGAAGAGTAATTTGCACCATGTGGGCCTCAAATCTTTCTTGGGGTGGGCCTTTTTATCTCTTTAACCACTCAATCTCTTTCACTTTTAAGGATACAAGCAGCAAGTGCCTTATGTATACCACCATGAAGGGAAAAACCACTCAATCTCTTTCACTTTTAAGGATACAAGCAGCAAGTGCCTTATGTATACCACCATGAAGGGAAACCACTCAGCAAGAAATCAAACCAAGTGCAATTAGAGGAAACAATATGATACTCAACTTTTAATAAGCAATGACAACTTCCTGAACTCCAACCATAAATCGAAGTTCGGTGAATTTCGCCTTTGTGAGAGCCTTTGTGAAGATGTCTGCAACTTGATCATCTGTTGAACAATATTGCACTTCAAGAACATGGTCGTGAATGAGCTTTCTGATGAAGTGCATGTGCAGTTCAATGTGTTTGCTGCGCTGATGTTGAATTGGATCTTTGCATAGCTGAATGGCACTTTGATTATCACACCAAAGTGTAGTTGGATGCTGCTGCTGAAAGCCAAATTCTGACAGGATCTGACGAAGCCACAAGGCTTCCTTACTAGCTTCTACGGCACCACGATACTCTGCTTCTGTTGATGAAAGAGAAATGGCAGCTTGTTTCTTACAAGCCCATGTAATAGGTCCCGAACCAAGAGTGAACACATAACCAACAGTAGACTTCCGATCATCAGGGTCACCAGCCCAATCAGAATCAGTGAAACCAACCAATAGAGGAGCTGCTTCGGCACTGTAATGAATCCCAAACTGAACTGTACCTCGAACATAACGAAGTATTCTTTTCGCTGCTTTCCAATGACTTTCACGAGGGTTTTGCATAAACCGAGCAACAAGGCCAACAGTAAAGGAAAGGTCAGGACAAGTATGGGTTAAATACAAGAGTTTTCCTACAAGTTGACGGTATAAGGTAGCATCAACTTCAGGAGAAGTACAAGTGACTGAGAGTTTGACTCCAAACTGAAAGGGAGAAGGGGCTGGCTTACAGTCTTCCATGTGAAAATGACGTAGAATATCACAAGCATACTTGGACTGGGAAAGGGAAATACCCTCCTTGGATTGCAAGACTTGAAGACCGAGAAAATAGTGTAAGTGTCCTAAGTCTGTCATTTCAAATATCCTTTTGAGGCTAGACTTCACATGGTTTATAAGGTTGGGATCACTACCAGTAAGGATAAGATCATCAACATAAAGAACAAGGATGATAAGAGAGTTGCCCACTTTCTTGGTGTAGACAGTATTGTCAGAATGACACCTAGAAAAGCCAGATTCTAAAAGAAAGCTATCCATTTTGGCATACCAAGCCCGAGGAGCTTGCTTGAGACCATAAAGGGATTTCTTAAGTCGACAAACAAGGCTGGAGTCGGTTTGTGTGAAGCCAATGGGTTGTTCCATATTTGATTTCTTCATGCAAGTCCCCATGCAAAAAGGCAGATTTAACATCCATCTGATGGACTTCCCATTTGAAAGAGGCAGCAAGGGAAAGAACAAGGCGGATAGAGTTCATTTTGGCAACAGGGGAGAAGGTTTCAGTGTAGTCAATGCCTTCAACCTGTGAAAATCCCTTAGCAACAAGACGAGCTTTATGTTTATCAACTTTCCCATCTGGTCCATACTTGGTTCTGTAAACCCATTTGCATCTAACAAGTTTTCGTCCCTTTGGTAAAGGAACAAGATCCCATGTATCATTTGCCAATAATGAATGATATTCTTCATTCATAGCTGCTTCCCAATCTGGATGGCCTGAAGCTTCTGCAAAGGTGTCAGGATCATAATTTACTGGATCTTGAGCCAGTAAAGAAGAGGCTCTCTCGAACTGAGAACGTGTGCGTCGCTGATCTGTAGGATCACCAGCAAGATCACTTGTTGCATCTCGAGTAGCACGAACCCATTTTGGAAGCTCAGGAGCTGAAGGAGGATCCTGAGATGGTGGGGGAGGATTGTCATCCTCACTTTCATCATCTGAAGAAGAAATGTTTTCAAAGGTAGAAGAGATAGGGAGAGGTGGCACATCCGCCGGACTAGGCTCGCAGGCCGATATATTTTCATCAAATTTTACATCTCTTCTAATGATAACATTTTTGGACTTAAATGGAATAAGTCTATAGCCTTTGACATCTTCAGAATATCCAACAAAAGTACATTTTTCACTCTTAGGTTCTAAAGCTTTATGCTTTTCATCTGGAATATGGGCCCACGCTTCACTTCCAAAAACACGAAAGCGACTTACATCTGGTTTGATTGAGCTCCATGCTTCTTCTGGAGTGATATTCTTTAAAGCCCTAGTAGGAGTGCGATTTATTATGTAATTTGCACAGTTAATTGCTTCTGCCCAAAAACTAAGACCAAGTCCTTTAGATTGTAGCATACAATTAGCCATTTCCTTTAAGGTGCGATTCTTCCTTTCAGCTACACCATTTTGTTGTGGAGTATATGGAACAGTATGTTGCATTTGAATTCCATTCTCTGTGCAATAGTTGATGAATGTGTTTTTAACATATTCTCCGCCATTATCAGATCTTAACTTAAAAATTTGATGTCCAGATTGTTTTTCAACAAAGGCCTTGAAGGCCAAAAAAGTGTTAAATACTTCACTCTTGAGTTTTAAGAAGTATACTCAAGCGCGTCTGGAGAAATCATCAATGAAAGTTAAGAAATACTTGCAACCAAAGAATGACACAACTGGAAGTGGACCACATAAATCACTATGCACAAGCTGTAAAGGGGCTGAGGCGTGCCAAGAGGCACGTTTTTCAAAACTGTCCCGATGATGTTTTTCGAGTACACATCCGGAACAAACACCATCTTTGCAAGATACCATAGGAAGACCTGTCACCATATTTTCTTTACATAGATGCTGAAGGGAGATAGTTTAAGTGACCAAATCGCTCATGCCAAAGTTTGCTCACTTCATCGTTATGAGCAACAAATACTGAGGGAAGATTTGATGACCCAAAGTTGTGAAACTTATACAACCTTGTAGAATCATCAGCAATGCCAGTAGCCAAAATCTATTTAGGATCTTTTAAGTCCTTGATTACAACATCATGAGGTGAAAATTCAACGATTTTACCTTCACCTGAATGAGTTATCTGATATACAGATAGAAAGTTGCAGGATAAGGTTGGAACACATAATACATCATTAAACTGACCATTGTCTAGATGAACAGTTCCAGTCCCTACAACATTAAGAGATCTATCATCACCAACATATATATTTTTGGTGTTACAATCATTTAAAGAAGAAAACATGGCTTTGTTTTTAGCCATGTGATAAGAAGCTCCAAAATCAATGAGCCACTCATGAGAATGAGAAGAAGAAGATACATTTAATGCATAGCCAGAGCGAGATGCTTGACAACCACATGCAGAAAGTGCCATTCCTGAAGATGAAGTTGAAGTTGCCGACGAAGTGCGGGAATGAAAAAGTCTGCCCCCACAAAATGGAGACTTGAACCCAAGACCTCTACTCTCTTAAAATAGCTTTGAACCAATTAATTTATACAAAAAAATTTGAGAGAGAGAGAGAGAGAGGGGGGGGGGGGCTTTGGGTTGCGTGCTTGCTTTGAGAAAGCTCTTTTTCCCTACAAAACAAAAAACACAAAACCCAACACGGATATGCAAAGAAAACGAACCTTATGGCTCGAAGTTAGCTTTAGCCGAAAAACTAAATATTTTCAAAAATGAACCTTGCGGCTCAAAGTTAGCTTTGGCCGGAAACTAAATATTTTCCTCAATGTTTCTGATTTTCCGAGATCACCCTAAAGCGCAGGGAAAAGAGCATACGCATGAGAAAAATCCTTCATTTCTGTTTCTGATTTGCCCAGATCGCACAGAGTCGCAGGGAAAAGAGCATACGCAAAAATGAAAGGTATAGATCTGGTAATAAAAAAGTTAAATAAACCGAAACCGAAATAAACAGAGAGAAAATAACAGTAAACTGCAAATAAACACTGTATACCTCCAGATTTTAAAAATGACGCAGCTAGGGCTACCGGAAACCTTTTCGCATGAAACGAAAGGGGTTCCTCACTGGAACAGATGCTCCAAACACAACAGAGCAGTCCTCTCGGCCCGAAAGCAGTCAGAAACAACAGATCTAGGAAACGGCAGTCAGATGCAGTTCTACCGGCTTCAGATTTGGATCACCAACGTACGCGGCCCTCAAATAGCTCCGATACCATGTAGGAATTTACA
The DNA here is from genome assembly GCA_031772625.1 of Pinus tabuliformis. Lineage (NCBI taxonomy): Eukaryota > Viridiplantae > Streptophyta > Pinopsida > Pinales > Pinaceae > Pinus > Pinus tabuliformis. The sequence continues at coordinate 852,102,384 of CM062807.1, read as the reverse complement.
GGGTAAGTTCCTCAAAAAGAACACTAAAAGGACACCGCTCACAACCAGATCACAGATCAATACACCAGTATTTTTGACGTCAAAGAGGGAACCAGTCCACGGCCTGAGCCAACACGACCACTTCAGGCAATTTATTAATCAAAGAATGAAAATTTACATAAGCTTCTCTCATGCACGGATTACCCTACAAATGACCCTCCATGCGCTTTAAATAGAATTCATGGACCAATCGAGTGTCGAGCCACGGATCAAGTGTCGGTAATACCGAAGAGAGAATGAACCGTCGGATCACTACATATCGTGACCGTCGGATTGTAAGTTACAAAATGTACAACGGTAAAGAAACACACTTTACCTAACTCTATACTAGACCAAGTTGTACTTAACTATTTCCTATGTGTCGGAATATCCTAACACTAATGTGAATGTCTTAAATTTTTTGATAGTAAACCTATGATGAAAAAAACCTTTGCCAAAGATTCAATTAACTATGATGAGAGGTTTCCAATTTATTACACAACAACATTATTACTCCCATCTTATCCCTGGGTATGGTCAATGTGAAACTAGCTTTATTATTTTTTTGGTGTCATTCGGCTCTCAAAACTTTTTATGGGAAATTGACATGAGTATATAAGGATATATTGTGCAATAATGAGAGTGATCTTTTAATTTTTGAGCTTGTAATTTTTTGAATTTGCATGAAAGTGTATAAATATCCTCTAAATTATGTAATTGATTATATTATAGAAGTTATATGTTGATTGTAATTTATGTTGGTACGTCCACATAAATATTATATACAGTTGAATTGGAGTGATAACAATTACCCTGGTACGTCCACCTAAATATTATATACAATTGAATTGGGGTGATAACAATTACCCCTTGGTGTATGAAGTTAGGAGCACATTAAACAGTGGAAAGGCATCATGTTTTCTCATCCAAGTGATATAGTCAAGGGACAAAGAGAGATAGAGAGACAACCAATGAAAGGGATGATTTAGGAAGAGGTTATGAAGATCGTCTACAAAATAAACAAGACTGGGGTGATATAGATACATGCAATATCTTATAAACAAGGTAGATATTTTCATGCTCATGAAATTATCAAAGCAAAGTACAATATGAAATCATGGCAAATAGGATTTATGTCTAAATTCATTTTAAAAATGAATGTTGCTTCTTCTTGAGCACTTGGGAGGAACAACGATTCCCAAGGAGAAAATAAGAATAACAAAATTAAGTATGTTGGGATGTAGGACCAAAACACACAAGGGGGCACCTCAAGGGTGGCTCCCACTTAAGGGCTTCAAATAAAATTGAAAATGAACAAACATGTGTGGGGGTCTTTGAATTGAATTAGAACAATACAACCATTATTACATGTGAATCTTCACAATATCACAATGTGTTGACATCAACCATGTGGGAAACAATTAAGATAAAGAACAATGGTGATTTTCCTAAGGAATCTTAACATTAATTTCAATGGGGAACAACATACAAATCATTTAAACCATCCCCTAGAATAAAATGAATTAATGTAAATAGGGAAAAGTTCACTAGAGATGGGGAATGAGGAGCCGAACGACATGCAATAAAGACAAATCCCACTTGCAAACAAGAGTGATATCCCTAGGCCTGGAACCCAGATCCAAAAAAAAAAAATGGAAAACTTTCCCTAGGTCTAGCATCATCAAATAATATATGAGCAATAATGAGATGAGCGGTTTGTACCTTGTTAATTGACGTTTGTCCTTGCAAGTTGCTCGTAATATTTAGCTCACTTATCATCAGACTCCACAGAGAAGAAACTTGCAAATAGCACAAACAAACAAGAGATCAAAGCACCAATATACAAATATGATTTGGAAAATACCTATGCACATGATCAAGGAGATATGCAATAAAAACCATCAAATGTGAACAATCTTTATGGGAAATAAATGCATAAATGTATTAATCATGAAAGAAGTGGTTACAACCTAAACCTTGATGTTGTAATTCCCTTTCCAGTATGTTCCTTCATTCCAATGACTTTCCTTCAAAATCCTTGTAATCCTTGTAATCCTTGTGAGTAGAGTTTCACCAAGCTTTCTTAAGTTTTGTGAACTAGTCATCTCTATGGGAGATTGTTGTATTTGCATGATTGTGAAAGGATAGGAGGAGGATAAAGGATGGAGGTTGATGTCCAACAAGGTAGGGATGCATGTCAGATTCACACCGTTCAGAGGAGATGTCATCCATGAGGCTTCTAGAATAGAAGCTTTTTGTATTCTTTCTATTTTTACCTTCGCTAAAATAGTGTCTCACCCTATGAACTGGAAAAGTATGACAGTGTCACAATATAGTAGTTATACATAGTGCATTATACATAGTGCGACAACCGAGTAGTGTCGCAAATAATTATGGTCACACCTAAACACCCTTTCAAATTAGGGTTTTTAAAAGGTTTTTTGCATGAGATTCTTATGTTCCTGGGTGAGGTTTTCCTTCCATCTTCTCTTTCTAGGATTGATGAAAACTATGCATCGGATGACAAAGGGTAAGGGTACAACATCATTTGTCATTAGTATGACAAAAAGGAAGACAACATAAGCTCAAAGTATAAGCTAATCCTTCATATTAGTCCTTCAGACTAATTTTAATGAACCCTAGGAAGGAGACATTCAGTCCCAATTTATGAATGGGACCTTTATCAAGTTTCATGAGACTTTCGATGAAAGCATAAATATTTTTCATGTTTAAAGAGTTTGACAAGAAATCAAAAGCAAAATCTAAGATGACCTTTTTATTTATGTTTAAAAAGTCCAAAAACAAGATACAAGATAACTTGAATAGTTCTTTTAAAATAAAATTTAAGCAAGCCTAAAAAAAGTAAAGCTCAGTAATTTTTCATATTTAGGGAATCTAAAAAGAACATTAAAAAGATTCCAATGGTGATCTTTTTCGTAAATTTAGTCTCCTAAGGATGAAAAAAAAAGATAAAATAATACAAAGGAGAACTCTTGTAGCCATGATTGACTAGAGTATTTATTTTTCGTGATAACTCAATTCAACATGAAGGGTTAAACTTATACTAAATAGGGGGTATATGCTTTCTCGGAAAATGCAATATGGTAATTATTAGTTCATATTTTCCTTCACCTTAATAATTGCTTGTGAACTTTATCTATATTTTTGTGTTTTCTTTATTATATCTTTTTCATCAAACAATTATCAAGAGAAAAGACAATGGACACAAAAATTAGGCTCCAAGGGAAAACCCCTTCAAGGGGAAAACCCAAAAAAATCTCTTTTGTTCTTATAGAAGCCACTTCAAATGAGACAATAAAGACACAAAACCTAAACCAAGGCCTCTTCCAATATGATCATATCAATAAGGCTCAAGATTACTTCAACCAACTTCCAGCGTCAACTTCATCCACAGCTTAAACCTTGTAACTTCGACCTACAACTTTGGCTTGCAATTTTAGCCTTGTAGCTGTTGCACAAACCCTAACTCATCTCTTCAAGAGATCCTCCTTTGAATAAGATAGATCCTTCCAATATCAACAAGGCCAAAACAGAGTATTTTCTCTTCCATCACCTTGATACTACAACTCGAGATCCTCCTTTGAGACTCAAAATAAATTGTTTTACAAGTTACATCTTGCATAGAAGGGTATTATGAGCATGATGTTGACTCTTTTGACTCATGACAATAAATCATGTGACCTAGCAAACCCTAGAAGCATGAAGAACATTATTTTACCTAGCATGACATCAATAAAAAGCATGAAACCCATACTTTAAAAATAATAACTTTTTATATTCTTCTTTTGTTTGCTACACATGATACATATTGAAATGAGTACAATAACGATTATGAAGACCAAAAATAATCACATTTACAATACTCCCTCTTAACTAAAGAGGTATTCATAATTATAACACTCCCTCTTAACTAGGGAGGTATTCATAATTATACAACTAGTACAACATCATTCTCAAACTAAAGAGTTCTCATAAGAAGCATACTGATAAGCTAATTGTAAGCATCATCATTATGACCAGCACTATCTTTGAGGCCTAACTAAAAAAGCTCATCTTAAGTCACATTATGTTGGGAGGATGTACGTGTGATACCGCACTACCTCTACAAGGCACATACCCTATCCAAATGTTCACTAGGTATGTCCTTTTAGTACTATTCTTATCTTTGATTCCCAATCCTCAAAGAGGACCAATTTCTTGGCCCTCCTTTGACAAATCTTCTTCTCTTGTTTACTTCAAGTCATTATCTAAGAGCTCAATCTAGGAACTAATAGTACCTTGGAACTTGCTTGAGTGGCAAGTTTCCTCACAATCGACAATGGATTTACATCATTGAATCTTAATCGTTGTCTATGAGTATTCGAAGTCAACTCATCTATTCACAATAAATGGACTGTACTAGGTACCTTAGGGTCCATTTTCATCATCGATGGGTCCCCTCACTTCTATTAACACTACACCTCATTGATCAATAATCAAATGATTTCTACCATGCTCGATATCAACACATCTATTCACATGCAATATATTTGTACCACCAAGGTTATGTCAAAGACCCTAGGTTCAAGACATCTCACTCTTAAAAGGCACCCTTTCAAATTATGTTGGAGTTATGTATCATTTATGTATTTTAAGTACTCTAGGACACCTCATGTCTGTTATGTCTCCATAGCCCTACTAATGTATACATGACATAGATACACACTATATTTGTTAGCAGCTATGTTCCCTTTTGTTGTATCACATGAATCATTTAGACATGTTTGCAAGTTGTCAACATTTGTTGTGAACACACTTCCATTTGATTATTCAAGTTATAAAAAAACTTTATACACAAATCTTCGATTATATATATATATATATATATATATATCTTTGAGATTTAGATTTCCTTCTATGAAAACTTGTTATGTGATCAACCAACCTTTTCTAGGCCATAATTATCTTTGAACTACAAAAGTTTTGAGATGATTGGATTTAAACAATTTACCTTGCCAATTGATGATGCAACAAATGGTGATATATTAAAACGAAAATTTTGTGCACATATCATATTCACACAAAATTATATACCATATGGTTAAAGCATCATCTAACATGATAGATCTTTGGTGACATGTTTATAATGGCTTTTCTTACTTAGATTCACATATAGACATTTGAATGATCATTCCCTTTAGAGTTGCTTTAATACTTAATAGAAAACAAGACAAGCATTGATTTAATTGTGAAATTGTTTGAAGCACACTTGCTATTGCATATTTGGATAGTTCAAAAAATTGTTTTTAAACATTGTTATCTTAAGTTTGCCAACAAATGAGATAAATGACATGATAAATGGACAAAAATTGATATGATCTTGGTGTACAAATTCATACACATGGTAAATTTACTTTGATTGACAAACACAAAGAATGGTTTGATTTAAATGTTTATTAATGCTTATTAAAACATTTTCAACAAGACTTATTTATCACTTTATTTGAAAAGATTATGTTTTTATTTCATATCTCATATGATCTTGGTGTACAAATTCATACACATGGTAAATTTACTTTGATTGACAAACACAAAGAATGGTTTGATTTAAATGTTTATTAATGCTTATTAAAACATTTTCAACAAGACTTATTTAGCACTTTATTTGAAAAGATTATGTTTTTATTTCATATCTCATTATTGAATGTATTATATCAGCATGATCCCCCATAAACTCCTTGAGCAAAAAAATCCTTAACGAATATTGAATCTAGCATGATCTCCCATAACTCCTTGAACAAGAAAATCTCCTTACTGATCTAAGCTAAAAACATGTTCCAGCATCTATAAATAACAAGATATTTCATTAAACCACTAAAATTGCAATTTTGGACTCCTACTCAAAAATAAAATTGTGCCTCACAAAGCTATTCATTAAACTTAAGACTCACTTGTTAGAAATTCAATTTACCCACTGTTCATTAAACTTAAGACCCACTTGTTAAAAACTCAATTTACCCTTCGTTGATACCCATTTCATTATTATTTATACTTATCAAAATTGATCAAAATAATTTGAAAAAAATGGCACATCAACACCCATAATTCATGAAAAACAAAACTAACCATGTGATTATATGATGAAAAAATCTAAAAGAAATGAAATTGTAACTCTAGTTTAATTAAATATTTGTGTTATAACCAAACCATAAATTCCATTCTATTTGTTATTGGTTGATACTTATCAAAATTGATCAAAATAATTTGAAAAAAAATTGTCACATCAAATACCCATAATTCATGAAAAAAAATATACTTATCAAAATTGATCAAAATAATTTGAAAAAAATGTCACATCAACACCCATAATTCATGAAAAACAAAACTAACCATGTGATTATATGATGAAAAAATCTAAAAGAAATGAAATTGTAACTCTAGTTTAATTAAATATTTGTGTTATAACCAAACCATAAATTCCATTCTATTTGTTATTGGTTGATACTTATCAAAATTGATCAAAATAATTTGAAAAAAATTTGTCACATCAATACCCATAATTCATGAAAAAAAACTAACCACATGATTATGACAAAAAAATCTAAAAAAAATGAAATTGTAACTCTAGTTTAAATAAATATGTGTTACAACCAAACCATAAAATTCCATTCTATTTGTTCATTCTATTTCATAAACCAACCTAGCTCTTAACCCAGGAGGGATCAAATCTATTTTAAGGAGGTTTGCACTCTAAAGAATGTTTTCACCTCAATGGATTTTATTGCAAATCCAAAATTAAGATGGAACTACACTGATTTAACTATTAATAATTGATAATTATTATTATTATTTTTTATTTTTTTTATATGTAATTTGGCCATTCAAAATATCTTAATTAATAATTAAATTATGAATTTTATTTTTATATTTAATTTATTTATTAATTAAAATTTATTTTATTTTTATTGTTACATATTGACCACATCAAAATATTTGATTAACACAACATCACATTAAAACATCTCCAGATGCAATAAGAAAATTAAAATTAATTGGAAGTGGATAAAAAAAAACAAACAGAAAAGTTTATATATTGTAACAAACTAAACTTTTTAAGGGAAAAAAAGTGAATCAGCCTCTTCCAATTAAGTATATTCCAAAACATTTTTGAAATTATAGATTATTGTATTGTGATTTCTAAATCATTGTTTTAATTGTTTTTTTTCTACATAATAACTTCTTGCAAACATATACAAATAACTTTGTCTTTTTTCTACATAATAACTTCTTGCAAACACTAAAAGTGAAACGAACTTCAACTAAATTTATTCCAAAAAAATTTACAAGTCATACTTTGTTATATTGTTATATCGTTATATTATGATTTCTGAATAGTTGTTTTAAGGTTCCTCTATATTATAGATAATTATAACTTTCAAGCATATGCAACAAACAATTATTAATAAATTTAAAAATAATAGATTTAGAAATCCAAAAACAAATTAATGCAAAATGTAAATTTTCCTATTTTCTAATATATTTTAATAAATAATTTATAAACAAATTAAAAACATATAAAAAAGTAGTAACAAACTTCCTCAACAAGCAATAGACATAAACAACATTAAAAAAAAAAAATCAAAAGCTCAAGAAAAACAAGAAATGTTCTCAGAAATTGAAAGTATTTGCAACCCTAACTTATTATTTATATTTCCCATCCCCGAAAGTCTAATCTAAGTATATCTTAGTTTTATTATTGCAGTAAAATATCCACTTAAATTGTCACTCCGTACCCCGTAACTTGTCATATAACAACATAGCATATTTACTGAAAATCGAGTTTTAATTGCCGTTCAAGGGTCAAATTCCAAGTATATGGCCCTGTCAAGGTTATAGAAAGGAAACATGATTGGAAACCCTCAAATTAAAACATGATTGGAATAGCACTTGCAAGATATGGATCAATAAATATATCTTAGTTTTATTATTGCAGTAATATATCCACTTAAATTGTCACTCTGTACCCTCAAATTATATTCCTTCTACCAATACCAAGTTTCAATAAGGCCTTTGCAAACTTGCCATATAACAACATAGCATATTTACTGAAAATCGAGTTTTAATTGCCGTTCAAGGGTCAAATTCTGAGTGTATGGCCCTGTCAAGGTTAGAAAGGAAACATGATTGGAAACCCTCAAATTATATCCCTGCTACCAATACCAAGTTTCAGTAAGTTCTTTGCTAGTCATATAACAACAAAGCATATTACTGAAAATCGAGTTCTAATTGCTGTTCAAGGGTCAAATTCTGAGTATATGGCCCTGTCAAGGCTGGAAAGGAAACATGATTGGAATAGCACTTGCAAGACATGGATCAATAAAATGTGTCTTTTGATTAGAAAGAACCATTACATGCCAAGGAGTATTCTTTTTTTAAAAAAGGTTAGTTTCATAGGAAAAAATGCTCTTATTTACCAGGCATTTTAGTTTTAACTTAATTATTTTTATGAAATATTTTAAAGATGAAAATTTATATTAAAAAACAATCAAATATACACACATAGCCAAAAGACTTTAAAGAAAAAGAAACACAAACTTGAAAACATAGACAAAATATACCAGACATAGAAACCTGCTATAAACAAATCAATACTACAAACTACCATTGCTATTCAAATTCAGCTAATCCAACCCATAAAATAGTTATAAATACCATCACAAAATCTCCATAAAAATAGAGACAATGGAAACTCAGAAGCCACTAAATATAGAATGCCACTAACAACACTACAAAGACCATCAGAAATGCCTTTGAAAGGCAGACACCCTGTAACCTATGCACATGGAATCTAGATTACCCCTAATAAAGGTAAAAAAAAAAATACCATAGCAAAATATCCGGAAAATCAGAAATGCTATACTAGATATAGAATGTCCTAATAAAGTAATACACCTCATCACAAAGGCCTCTAAATCAAACCAAGCATTCAAACTCTAAAACGGATTTAATATAAAAATCTCTAAGAATATATAAACATCATCAATAAACAAAAGAGAAATAAACAGAGGAAAATTAAAATTGAAGGATTTCTGAAACTAAACCCATCATGGCATTAAAAAACATGTAACAGTTCAAGCTAAAAATCAACTCCCACAAACTATATTGTAACGCGGGAAGATGACAGCAATCAAAAAAATCATAAGTCGCATATAATCTGTAAGAATGGTAAAGCGGAAACAGAGCAACATTACTGTAATGTAACCATAGAACTAATAATAGAGCTTTTAGCACAGGATATATATATATATATAATAATAAAAATTACACAGCGATATGTAAAACAGAATTGGTTTATGATAATGCAACAAATGGCAGGAAGGAATAATGGTTCATAGCAATTTTATGAGATTTCATTGTAAAAAAAAAAAATCAAAAAGTTCAATTAATCACAAAACAGCATTTGCATGAAAACCAAGTAGGAACCACTACAAGAAGTCGTTAAAAATACGAGTTAGAAGGGAAAACCAATGAATCATTAATTTTATGGCATTTTTGTAAAATAAGTAAAAACTGGGCATCACAGTTTCTTTCACGTTTTTTACTTCTCCACTTCGAATAACCATGGGTCATTCCACGCCTCTTCTTTTGCTCATTTGTTATTTTCTACTGTGAAGTTAAAGCATCTTCTTTTGCTCATTTGTTATTTTCTATTGCTCCCTTCACAAGTCATATACAGGTATAACCACTTTTTCTCCCACTCTGCCTAACCATATCAAAATGCCTTTTCAAAAAACCCTAGTACCCTGTGAATGTCTTTTCGAAAAAATCGCATAAAACGTTTTCAAAAAAAAAAAAAAAAAAAAAAAAATTAATACCCTGAATGCCTTTAAAAACAAAAACCATAATGCCCTGACTGCATTTTAAAACAAAAACTCTAATGCCCTAACTGCCTTTTAAAACGAAACCCTAATATCCTAACAGCCTTTTAAAACAAAACCCTAATACACTAAATCTTAAACACCATAACAAATGCCTCTTAAGACTAGGAATGCATCAAAACTATAGATCACTCTTAATGAAGATATATTTTCTCCCATTCTGCCTAACCATATCAAAATGCCTTTCAAAGAAGCCTAGTACCCTATGAATGTATTTTCCAAAAAATCGCATAAAACGTTTAAAAAAAAAACACAAAACAAAAAACCTACTACCCTGAATGCCTTTTAAAACAAAAGGCATAATGCCCTGACTGCATTTTAAAACGAAACCCTAATATGCCCTAACTGCCTTTTAAAACGAAACACTAATATGCCCTAAAATGCACTAAATCTAGACTTCCCGAAGTATAATTATAAACACCACAACAAATGCCTCTAAGCCTAGGAAAGCATTAAAACTATAGATCACTATTAATAAACACCACAACAAATGCCTCTAAGCCTAGGAAAGCATTAAAACTATAGATCACTATTAATAAAGATATATTTTCTCCCATTCTGCCTAACCCTATCAAAATGCCTTTTCAAAAATGCCTAGTACCCTGTGAATGTCTTTTCGAAAAAATAGCATAAAACGTTTCCAAAACAAAAGAAAAACCCTACTACCCTGAATGCCTTTTAAACAAAAACCATAATGCCCTGACTGCATTTTAAAACAAAAACCCTAATGCCCTAACTGCCTTTTAAAACGAAACCCTAATATGCCCTAACTACCTTTTAAAACAAAACCCTAATATGCCCTAACTACCTTTTAAAACAAAACCCTAATATGCCCTAACTACCTTTTAAAACAAAACCCTAATACCCAAATGCACTAAATCTAGACTTCCCGAAGTATAATTATAAACACCATAACAAGTGCCTCTAAGCCTAGGAATGCATTAAAACTATAGATCACTCTTAATAAAGATATGAATGCCACAAGTAAAATGCATCTTAGAAACAGAAAACGCTGAAACCCTAGAACCTGAATCTAACCGTCTATAATTAGACTATTAACAACATAGCAAAATGACTAAAAACCAAAAACCCTAGAATGCACTAAACCCAGACCCTCATGAGACGCAAAAGCGATGTCATGTTCTCTCGTTCAAACAATCAGGTGGAAGGGAACGCAATCCACCTGACCCAGTAAAAGGGAGCAGCTAATTTCTGGAGCTGTATTCATCTCTCAGGCAGCGCTGATGTAAACCTAAGAGCCAAACTTTCAACTCCCACTTAACCACCACAAAAGATAATTGCCATCATACACAAAATACCATGACAAGAAAACTTAATGTTGCATCTTATAATGATCAGCTATAAATAGAGAATAAATCATTATAGCTGACAAAGTGACGGATGTAGTTAATTTTGGGTACTGATTCATCTCTAGGGCACTACAATTAGCCGAAGAGGCAAACTTCAGTCCCGTCCCAGCCATCATAGCCAAGTTAAAAACAGAAGTCCATATTTAATGCCAGAGAGACAAAAATCAGTCCCGAAAGCTATCGTAGCATGATTAGTAACAAAGAGGGAAACATCCCAGTTACCGATTATCCTGGATTAGAAAAACACAAAACAAAACAAAGATGAAAATATCAGTTCTCTCTCAAACATCATATACAAAACACAAGAGTCCATGTTCCTTACCAATTTCGATTACAGTAATGGATTTCTCGGTCAAGAAACCACGATTCATACCCAAAACCCCAACATAGCCAGGACATGAAAGCTCTGTTTTTGGTGGTAATTTATATGCATTCGAAATTAGGGTTTCTTCCAACGACCATACGCACTTTCTTTTAACCCGTGGTTAAATTTGACGCTATTTACTCGTATTTTTTTGTTAATGTATTTTTTAAATTTAATTCTATCATTTTAAAATGTGCTTTCAAACTTGGAGTGGGGTGGGTGTATTTTGTTTTAGATAGATGCTAAAAAATCTAGTTAGTTAAGGGTTTGTGTGGCCGTTGCTTTTGACAGATTAGATGTCTCTGGGTGGAGGCTCTTCAAGCCACATATCAAGCCTGGAGGAAAGCATTTTCTAGCCCTAAATGAAAGAGATTTTGTAATGTCGTGTCCTATTACTAGCCTAGATCCATCTTAACTTTGGATCTACCAATGGCCTAGATGTATCAAATCTCTTCTAATTCTAATGTTTGCATCTCAAGAGATTTGATCCCTCTTGAAGCGTGGTAGATCAAGAGTTAAAACAGATCTAGTTTGATTTAATTTTCCCCTTTAAATAGGCTATATTCCACACAAATACCATGGATCAATAACATGAGTTCTCATAAAGTTGGATTTCAAAAAACATATTAATTTGACCAAGTCAAGTTTACGTTAATTACCAAACAAAATTAATAAAAATAATAGTAATAACATAGATTTTTTATTTTTATTATTTTAGTTTCAAGTTATTTTTATTTAAATATAGGATTATTTTTAATTTTAATTTATTTTGATCGAGTCAAAATATTTACAAGATTCATACTAGGTTGGAGAGGGCTAGGTACAATGTTATGTAAACATTTTGACTCTCTCAAATTATATAAAATTAAAATAGTAGAGATGTTGTAATGTAATGTTTAATATTTTGACTAAGACAAGTTACATAAAAGTAAACATGAAATAAAATTAAATAAAAAAAATTAATACAATGTAATATATATTACTTAAAGAAATAAAAATAACAAAATTATAATATCCCTACAAAATAAAATAATAATAAAAATAAAAATGCCCATGGTATTGACTTATGGTATTCATATGGAATATAGTATGTTTAAAGGGGGGACTAAAACCAGCGTAGATCCATCTTAACTATGGATCTACCGAGCGTCAAGAGGGGTCAAATAATAATTATACGAGGCACTCTCCACAGGAGTATGGAAGAGATGTTGTAATGTCTTATCTTTTTATGCTATGTAAACATTTTGACTTGGTAAAATTACATTAAAAAAATTAATTAATTAATTAAAAATGATAATTAAAATAAGATAAAGATATATATATACACGTGCCCTTGGGGCATAGAGCAGACAGTGACCGGGTATTTTTTTAAGGCACTTCATGGTGAAAAGGTCACTAGTTAGAAACTTCATGGGCAAAATTCCAACCATTCTAAGGGTTGGTGTAGGTCAGGCCAGTGCAATCTACGAGTTATTTTGATGGCTTAGATACCCTTTGTCACAACTACTTAGGCCACAAGTTAGGGATGTCAGTGATCTTAGGACTCACATTACCTAGCAAACAAATATGTGTGTGTGTGTTCTACCAGCCTAGATACATCCTAAATCAAGATCTATCAAGCATTGAGAGGGATCAAATCTCTTGAGGTGCAAATCTCTTTTCGAGTGAAAAGAGATTTGATCCCTTTTGACTCTTGGTAGTGTAACAGTGCTTGGTTGATTTTCCATGTAAATAAAATAAGACCAAGGTCACGGGACATGTATTCCAAGTTGAATGGTGGGTAAACATCATAATGGGCATCACTTGCAATTTATTAATGGCTGTGGAAATTGGTAAAGACTTTGGCAAAAGCAAAGAGGCAATAAATGGCATTGAATTAAGGGAAATAAAGGAAAATAGGAGAAAATGAAGGTGAAAAGACACAGATTTAGAGGAAAAATTAAGAAAAAATGAGACATCAATGATAAAAAGACATCAGAGAAACAATTCACATCTTTTGTCAGTTCAGTTTTGGTTCTCTCCTTGCACAGTTAGAGTATTCTTGGAGCACTCTAGCATTCACTTGGATTTGGAGAAAGCAAGCAAAGGAAAGCAAGGAAGTGCAAGGAGAAAGTTGAATCGACAACTACAACTAGATTACTTTGCAGTTAATAGGTTGCATGTGTGATATCCTTGTCAGTTTTTGCATGCATGGTATATGCATGTGGTTCCTTGGTTATGTGTTGAAATTGACATGGATATTTGCCTAGATTGGAAGTGGTTTCAGCCTTGCGTTGTCATTCCTGGATAGCCATGGTGTAGTGGATTCCCCATTTGGAATTTTCTGATTGATTCTCAGGTTCCTTATGGTTATGGGTTGGGAGGATCTCTAGAGCCCTGGAACAACTTGGGTCCCTGGAGGTTGTGGGTTGAAATGGTAGTTCTTTGGAGCCCTATAACAGCTTGGGTCCCTAGAGGCTACGGGTTGAGATGGAATCCCTAGAGCCTTGGACATCTTGGGAAGAGAGCGATATGGTTGATGTTAGTGATTTCTGGACCGTATAGGTGAGATCATTGTGGTTGAGGGTTGAGTTGGTTTGGCCCCTAGAAGCTCTAGTTGGTTCTTTTTTGGTTTAACCCATATGATCTCACACTCATGATTGGAATATGGCGTGGGGGTGATTAGTTGAACGAGAGATTTGGTTCAACTCAATCTATGGTTGGGTGGTACATGGAAGTCCCTGACTTGGTTGGCATTTCCATATGTTAATACGAGTTATTTTCCTATTGTGATCTATGAGCATTTGTACTAGTTATTATGGTGATCTTATGGTTGATTTGTCATAGTTTCTATTATTGTTATATGTTGGTTTTATGTTTGGTTTTATGATGTGCTCTAGCTATGGCTCTTGTTCATGATTTGATAATTTACCAAATGGTTGATGAATGCATGGGCTAACAAGTGTTGTTATGGATACCTTGAGAGGGCATTGAGCCTTCTTGGTGATCTTCAGATGAAGCTCAGAAGTTTCTAATCAGATGTGCATTCATGACATGTAGCTTATATGTTTAACGAATTTTTTATCTTGCATTAGGCATGTATTGGACAATATCTTGCTTAAACTTTGATTGTTTAGCATTGTTATCATCATTGTCATGATTCTGGAAAGCTATATGCAGTTATGGGTAATGTTCTGGAGACTAGCATGAAAAAGTGGCATAGATCTCTTTTGGGTCATAATTGCATGCAGGTAGGCTTATGGGTGTGATTGGAGCCTCATAACTGCATGCACAATGTGTCAAGGGTGTGGCTGGGGTATAAACCTAGTGAAAAAGGGTTCCAGTTCAGGGATTGATCAGTTGGGGTGGTTGGTAGGCTCTTAAGTGATTTAAAGTCTTTAAGGGATCTCAGTTTACTTCTGATTTTAAGCCCCACTTCCATAACTAGAACTTGGAAGTCGGGTCATATCATAGTGACACTAAGCCCATGCTTACCCTGGAGAGCTTATCAAAGTGGGTAAATGTGGGAGGGGTAGTTACAAATTGGTTTCAGAGTGAGGTTGAAGCACTAGACCTCGGGGTAAAAGCATATCGTAATACAGGTTTATATGCTTAGCATGCAGGGATGATGGTTAATGGTTGTTATATGTAAGATCCCAAACAATTAAATTTCCAATAGATCGGGCACACTTGAGTGTTCTAATAAAAATGCTTGTAATAAAAAAACCACGAACACCAAAGGGATCTGAAAATGCAACCTATTATTTATATTATTAACTGAAAACAAGAATATATGCTCTTATAAGACATACTAAAGCCCCTACCAATAGCATGTATGACTGCTTAACAATGCCTACTCTAAAACACTAAAGCCCAGTTGTGAATCTTGGACAGATCCACCACACCAATGTCACTGCAGGGTTTCCGTCCCCATGATACCATTGTTAGGCTTCTATCCCCTTTCTAGGCTTGATGGACTCTCTAGAAACTTTATTTTATTGTTTTCCCTCAAAAAATGAAGGAAAATATTATGGGAAAATGATCAAGAGCTCAGTACCAAGTGTCGTAAAATGGTCAAAAATGAAAGTGCTTAGAACTGGTTCAAAGTTGAATGAATGGAAAGTTCTCGTCTTCCCGATTCTGGTGCCGCAAACGGTTCGAAAAATGGTCGCCGTATGAGAAAGTTATGGCAAAAAGAAGAATTTGTCCATAACATTAGAAATTTTAATTTTTCAAAAAAAAATTAAAAAAAAGAATATTCCACCTGGCACGATATCCGAGGCAACCACCAAACATTAAATGTAACTGCAGTTAAGTTGGCGAAATTTTGGCAGGAGCGCCAAATTTGGCGGACCCGCCATAATTGGCGGAGCTATCTGGAGTTAACTAAAGTTAGCTGGAGTTTTTTCTAGGGAAAAACTGGAGAAACTTTAAATGGCCATAACTTTGGCTAGGAAAGTCGGTTTTGGATGAATTTTTTTTTTTTATTTTGGGTCTCTTCGACCTTCTGAAGCCACTGGCATAGGTTTCAAAACCATCTGAGTTCATTTGCAGGTGTTTTTTCTTCGTGGAAGTTCCAGGAGCCACCAAGGCCAAATCAGTTTGGGAGCTGCATTGGGAATTGTGCAGCCAGTGAATGTGGAACGAAGGTCATTCCTGAAGTTTTCCAGCCTTATGAATCTATTTCTGCAGCTCATTTTTCCTTTTGAGGCATTCTTTTCACTGTTTAGCTTCAGGGAAGCTTTCAGGGCCACTAGGGCCATTTCAGTGTTGGAGCTGTTTGGGGGCTATATTCATCCATTTTTGGTGATTCAAAAGCCTATGTCTGCTATTTTCGACCTTCTGAGTCTAATGGCAGAGGTTTCAGAACCAATTGAGGTCATCTTCACCTCGAAATTCTCCATGCAAGTTTAAAGGGCCACCAGGGCCAATTGGGGAAAGTACTGTATAAGGTACAAAATTCACTGTTTAGTGTTTGGGAAAGAGCATGTTTGGCTAATTCCTATCTTCTGATTCTGTATTTACAGTCAGATCTATCCTTTGAGACACCCATATTCTTGTATTAGCCTTTGTAGCAATTTTAATACAAGAGGACAAGCCTAGTTGGAGAGGTTTGGTCCAGCAGATGTAGCCCAGAGGGGGGGTGAACTGCTTTATCATTTTGATGTCTTTATTTGCTGAAGATGATATGCTAAACAAAACTGATATAAAGTATTAAACAGCAAATAAATATAACTTGCATACACACATAATCACTTATTCAGCTACAAAAAGTTACTTGTCTTATTCCGCAAGACCTTAACCTTCAAGTATGTGTATGTCAAAGACTTCTAAGTGTTTACTTTGTTATTTCTTTAGGCAGAGCCTGTAGAGGGCCAGGTAGCCTCTGGAACTCATCCTCTTTTTAGAGGTGACATGTCCGGTGAATGCCCCTACAGTCTATCTCTGTATAAGAAATAATAAGTTTATACATTTTTAGAGGTCATTTGGAGTGTCTAGCTCACAGTTGAAATTATTGGAAATGGATACCTTGCACCCTTAAACAAGTACATTCCATTTTCAGATCAGATGGTATCAGAGCACTAGGTTGCTTGACTGACATCACTAGCTTGATTGTGTAACTTGAAAGGTGTCTTAAGTAGTGTTGGAGATTGACTGCTTTATTATTCCGCAAAGTACTTGTTGTTTGAGTTGGCTGAAGCTCTTTTGTTCATTTTTACAATGACAACTTCCATAAGTGAGTTCTCAAAATCATCCTCCTTCACAAGATTCTTTGATGAAGGCTTGAAGCAAGAATTTTTCATCATGATGAATATGGTGAGAGAAATGTATGAGGATGAAAGAAAGAGCTCTAGACTTCAAGAGCAGTTGAATTCCATGAGGGAAGAGAATCAGTTGCTTTCTAACCAATTGCAGGAAATGGAAGGCCAACTTCATATTGCAAACATGAAGCTGGAAAGGATGCATGAGTTGGAGACACAACTCCTTGTTGCCAAAGAAGCCTTAGCCAAGTATCAGCTTGAAGAAGAGGTAAACAATTCTAGTTTGTCTTCAAATTCTGATAAGAATGTTTATGTTGGTTCTTTTGAGAAACATACCAGAGGCATAGGGTCCAAGTTGATGTCCAAAATGGGATATGAAGGAAAAGGATTGGGCAAACATGCACAGGGTATAGTTGAGCCAATAATGGTTGAGGTAAGGCCTAAGAATTTGGGTCTTGGCTATGGACAATCTTGTGGAGAAAGTTCCAAAGCAGCCATGAAGGCAATTGAAACAGTTCCTAGAAGGAGTTTCATTTCAGGTTCTTTATCTCAAGGTTGTAAAGGTTGTATCCTTGAGGAATGCAATAGTTTGAAACAGACCTTGCAGGAAGAAGGTGTGCATAAGCATGCACTTGAACAAGGAAGTGGTGAAAGCTCTAAAGCCATTGCAAGGATTCATGGTGTTCCAAAAGGAGCTTCTTCTTCGTTTGATTCACCTCCTCATGAAGGTAATGAAGGTGAAAGGGAAAGGTATAAATCTGATTTCAATCATATTTCCTTTGATCATGTAAAGCATGGAAAATTTTCACATAAGCATTGGAAAAGAATTGCATGTTCTTTTTGTGGTTTGTTTAACCATAGTGTTTCTAGATGTTGGAAAAGAATGGAAACATACAGGAAACTTTTGAAGGAAAGGAGGCAAGAAGCCAAAGTTCCATTGAACAATGCAAATCATGCTATCAAGAAGATGAACCTGTGTTGCACTTATTGCCATAAGCAAGGACATTCTGTTGAAAGGTGTTGGACTCTGAAGCCAACAATGCTTCCACGAAAATTGAAGAAATGGGAGAAAGAGTATGGCAAGAATGGGAAGGAAGTTTCCATCATTGATATGTGTCAGGATGATATGCATGTTAATATTGATGTGCAGTTAAAGGAAGCGCCTTTGAAATGGATTGGTAAGAAATGGTTAGAATTCTTATCCAATTAAAGTGGCATGTCTTTTGATTGAATGCATTTCTTTGTTAAGGGAATGCAAGTTGCAGGAAGGAAAAGCTGAGTATGAGACTCACTCTATTGCAGCGGAAGTTATATTCATTTCAGCTTTGAAAGTACATGTACATGTGATTGAGGATCTTGTACTTATGATTGTACTTAAGAGAAAGTTGAAGGATAAACTGCATGCATGAGAATGATATGCATGAGCACATGGATCATGATGATTTCCTTGTATTTTAAACATGTATGTGTGATTAACTTGAAGGGTTGATTACTTTGTTTTTAACCAGGCATGTAATGTAATATTGACTTGGAAAAAGTTAATTTGATCTCCAAGATTGTAAAGAGGAGAAAGGATGAAGTGTTTCATCTTTATAAGAGCCTTCTCATTTGGGAGGCAACTCTTCTTCTGGAGCAGAGGTGCCATGGATGGGCATCGTGACAGCTGGCAAGCCCACATGTTCAGGAGAATATTTCAGCTCATATATCAGAAAGTTTCATTGCTGGTTTCTGCAAACTTTCAGTTTGTCTGGCGAACAAGCTTGGTCGGGATTCGACGAATACTTGGTTTATGCAGCAACATTCGCCATGATGACAGTTGATAAGGCAGGACATTTTGGCATCAGTATGCTCTTTTGGCTGAATGGAAGAGGATATTTCTGTTCCTCAAGTGTTGTACAGTTCAGTTCAGAGATTCAGTGAGCTTTTGGGGACCAAAAGCCTTCTCATTTGGGAGGTGTGATCAGGAGCTCAGTACCAAGTGTCGTAAAATGGTCAAAAATGAAAGTGCTTAGAACTGGTTCAAAGTTGAATGAATGGAAATTTCTCGTCTTCCTGATTCCGGCGCCGCAAATGGTTCGAAAAACGGTCGCCGTATGAGGAAGTTATGGCAAAAAGAAGAATTTGTCCATAACATTAGAAATAAAGAATATTCCGCCTGGCACGAAATCCGAGGCAACCACCAAACATTAAATATAACTGCAGTTAAGTTGGTGGAATTTTGGCAGGAGCGCCAAATTTGGTGGACCCGCCATAATTAGCGGAGCTATCTGGAGTTAACTAAAGTTAGCTGGAGTTTTTCTAGGGAAAAACTGGAGAAACTTTAAATGGCCATAACTTTGGCTAGGAAAGTCGGTTTTGGACGATTTTTTTTTTGATTTTGGGTCTCTTCGACCTTCTGAAGCCACTGGCATAGGTTTCACAGCCATCTGAGGTCATTTGCAGGTGTTTTTGCTTCGTGGAAGTTCTAGGAGCCACTAGGGCCAAATCAGTTTGGGAGCTGCATTGGGAATTGTGCAGCCAGTGAATGTGGAACGAAGGTCATTCCTGAAGTTTTCCAGCCTTATGAATCTATTTCTGCAGCTCATTTTTCCTTTTGAGGCATTCTTTTCACTGTTTAGCTTCAGGGAAGCTTTCAGGGCTACCAGGGCCATTTCGGTGTTGGAGCTGTTTGGGGGCTATATTCATCCATTTTTGGTGATTCAAAAGCCTATGTCTGCTATTTTCGACCTTCTGAGTCTAATGGCAGAGGTTTCAAAACCAATTGAGGTCATCTTCACCTCGAAATTCTCCATGCAAGTTTAAAGGGCCACCAGGGCCAATTGGGGAAAGTACTGTATAAGGTACAAAATTCACTGTTTAGTGTTTGGGAAAGAGCATGTTTGGCTAATTCCTATCTTCTGATTCTGTATTTACAGTCAGATCTGTCCTTTGAGACACCCATATTCTTGTATTAGCCTTTGTAACAATTTTAATACAAGAGGACAAGCCTAGTTGGAGAGGTTTGGTCCAGCAGATGTAGCCCAGAGGGGGGGTGAACTGCTTTATCATTTTGATGTCTTTATTTGCTGAAGATGATATGCTAAACAAAACTGATATAAAGTATTAAACAGCAAATAAATATAACTTGCATACACACATAATCACTTATTCAGCTACAAAAAGTTACTTGTCTTATTCCGCAAGACCTTAACCTTCAAGTATGTGTATGTCAAAGACTTCTAAGTGTTTACTTTGTTATTTCTTTAGGCAGAGCCTGTAGAGGGCCAGGTAGCCTCTGGAACTCATCCTCTTTTTAGAGGTGACATGTCTGGTGAATGCCCTTATAGTCTATCTCTGTATAAGAAATAATAAGTTTATACATTTTTAGAGGTCATTTGGAGTGTCTAGCTCACAGTTGAAATTATTGGAAATGGATACCTTGCACCCTTAAACAAGTACATTCCATTTTCAGATGAGAAAATACCACGGTGAATACCATGGGCGGATTATGTCCGCTTTGACCATATAAAAAAAAGGAATATTACAAATCCTCCTGCCCAAAGATTTCTTGCCCTCAAGCAATCCAATTTTATCCACAATAGAAGCATTTGCACATTGATACCAGGATCCCATACAAATGAGTGTGCTATCCCATGCCTCCATGCTAAATGATCCTAAATGGATCCCAAGATCCCAAACAATCCTCCAACCAATCTTGCCCTCAATATATCCACCTGGATCCCAATACCACTAAGTCCTTGGACTTGTGGGTTATGATACCACCTCAACCCTCCATCACTACCTATGCCTAAGGGCCCCTACTGTGACATGCCCTTAGATAAGAGTATCCTCAAAGGAATCATCCCATCAATAGAGTACCAACTCATAATATCTCGCCAATCCATGTCGTGGGAAGGATGAATACCTACACATGGAACAAATCTACCATGTTGATGTTGCTCGATGCCCCACTCATGTTGCTCCACCCAGTCACTCAACATGATCCATTTGGAGAACTCTGCCCTGCTCTCCCCAATGTATAAAGGTGGGTTGGTAGTGTTGCAAGCCTTATCTATGTACTCTTGTAGAGGGTTGCTCTGGAACTCCCAACTGTACTCCTCTTGTTGCCTTGTGAGGGAATTGAGTCGTTCCTCAACACTAGACAACTTGGTTGTTGATTTGGCACATACCCCTATGAGCTCCTCGCTTTTCTTGTTCTCCTATAAGACATTGTCTCGAACTATCTAGATTCTCTACTTTAACATCACAAGATCTGTCTTGAAATGCATGATCTTTACCTGAAAGTCCTCTACTGGAAATTATGGTGCCTTGCTAAATTCCTTTGTATTTGCCCTCACCGGATACTCAACTATCATAGCTCCAGCTTGAACCTTTGACCAACTCTCTAGAAATGGCCTATCTTGCATACTACATTTGTAATGTTGCCCCTTATGATCATGCTCATCATGTCGGTTTACCATTATTGGCTCCTCACTTAAATCTCCTTGAATGTCTTCTTCCTGGCCTTCTCCACCTGTGGGGACAATTTGTTGTCCATCCTCTCTGGTTTTCAAACATGGATGCAGTGGTGGATTGCTATCTATACTTGATTGTTCATATTCTTTATGGGCATCCCCCTGGAGACCTATGGACTCAGTTGTATAGGATTCTACCTCATTGATACCATTAGATATAATTTCCTCGTGAACTTCCAAATGCTTGTCATCCTACAAGTCTCCCTGAATAATATCACGTTGTTTCTCACCATCTTGAAAATCAATATAAGATTCCTTATGATCTGAAGGAATCTCCTCTTGTTCTGTCTTTGTTGCCTCCTTCCTATCACCTATACATGAATGGTTAAGGGCCCAAGGTCCCTTGCAAATAAAGCATAGCCCTCTCCTCCTTAGTTCATTCCTACTACAGGTTTTGTTCTTGCATCCTCCATTAATCCTTCTCAACTCCTTCCTAGTCAAAACCCTTTTGAGCAATTTTATGTTTTGCCTGACCAACTTCTCAACTAGATCATAGATAGGTGGTGATACAACTAATTCATTTCTCCAAATGATCAACAGTTTGGATCTTAGTATCTTGCAGATGTCGACATCTCCTTCTAAAAACAATGACATAATCTTTTGCATGCTTGTTTTGACATGGTCGGGCTGAGGTGATGTAATGTTGGTGTAAAAGTTCTAGAACACCTGAAATATTAAGTCCTCGCATTCCAGATTTAGCATGAATGTACCAAAGCTAAATTCTACCATGACTTCTAAGATTTTGCGTCGCTTCTAAAAGGTAGGAAGCATGATGTTGTTCAACCCTTGAAGGACTTCTAGTATTAGCTACAATATCTCCCTCATGATATCATTATTGTAAGGCAATGTGGTGATGTTAAAGCTATGATCCTGCTGATACAAGAAGCAATTATGAGCCTAACCTCTTCACAAGGATGTTCATAAAGTTTGAGTTGTATCAACACAACCATGGATGGCCTGAGAGCCCAAGTGAGTTTCTTCCATTTTGGTTGCCCCACCTCGGAGAGACATGTGTCTAATTCCTCCAATTTATGAAGGTATATGACTGACTTTGTTTGTTGCAATTCAAATCCAAGTGCGAAGAGCTTAGCTCCTCTTCCCTGTCCTTCCTTCACTTCCCATGGGTGCTTTGACTACAAAATGACATGGACTATTTTCGAGAATGGTCTGCTGCTTTGACCATCATTTTGGTCTAAGGAGGTATTGTTGCGTAAAGGACCATATATTCTCACTAGTTCATCAAGAAGTTTATGGGTGTTTTCCAAGGTCTCTTCAAGACGACCCATCTTCACATAGCAAGGCAAGGAAATATACAGGAATATACTCTGCCTCCTCAAATTTTGGCCTTGCTAAAGCTTCACTAGAAAATTAAAAATGTTTTTTTAATAAACAAATTAAATCAGATTCCATATATTCAAACAAACAATAATATTAAGCCATTTTGTTTGCCGAAGAATCCTCTTGGCCTGAAATTGCTACTCGAAC
The DNA here is from genome assembly GCA_031772625.1 of Pinus tabuliformis. NCBI lineage: Eukaryota > Viridiplantae > Streptophyta > Pinopsida > Pinales > Pinaceae > Pinus > Pinus tabuliformis. The sequence goes on along the minus strand of CM062807.1, from coordinate 852,078,954 downwards.
TAGAGCACTTTGAGTTGGATCATCATGGTTGTAAAAGCTCGACCCAACAGGTCCTAGATTTCAAAACCTTATGCATGTACAGAGATACACAGATCACCATTCTTATGCATCTGCAAAGATACACAGATCGCCATGCAAGCGTGCTCCCCGCATTAATTTTTTTTCTTTATCTCCGCTTGTCCTACTACATTTATAAAATCTGTGAAACCATTGTATGATGACAAGAAGTATTTGTATTATCATGCCTCCATTGGTGTTCTGTAAAACAGAAGTCAAATTCAACATTTGCAGAGACAACCTGCAAGATACATGATCAATATCCCTAAAATTCGATGTTTGTTGTGTAGAATTTAAATAATGGGGTTTTGCATTTTCTATTGGTCGTTACATCGAATTGGTGGGTATTTCTAATATGTGGCTCAAGGTGAGAAACTCTAAGTCTCCACAGCCATATACATTTGCATTAATCAATCCATTCCTCCATCTTTGAAATTAATGGCTTCCACCCTCTCAAAAATTAATGACTGGGTGTGTTGGTTTTGGATAACCGTTATGATAAATTTCAAATCAATAAGATATTATTTCCACCACAATATGTCCTAGCTCATAATTTTGCCACTTCATACAAACAAATCCCTTCAATTATCCATTTCATGGAGTCTATGAGATTAAAGTTTGTAATAAAAAGTCCCTTTCAAATTTATAGTGTAGTTTCCACTCTCAGCCCTGAAACTGAGCAATTCATTGCTTGAAGGCGATCGTTGGTTGTCTGGGTGTCATTCGAAGTCAATGGGTATTTCCTAGACCGATTTTACCTTTCCTAGCACAAATACCTTAGTTTCCTGAGTCGATTTGCCTCACATGTGTGTCGAACGTCCTCCCTCTAGTCGATGTTGTCTCCCTAATGGTCGATCATTGGCAATTCGTTCTTCGTAGAATTTTGATTTGTTGGACGTTTGCTCACACCCATATGGCCGTACATTGCTGTTGGGGGTCGAATCTAATGCCTGGGATGTTTTCTGACTAATTAGGTCACTTTACTCCTATACTTGGTCGATTTATGTAAGATCTCAATAGTAAAATGCCAAGTTAGAAACGCAACCAATAAGTTGGTTAATTAATGGCTGAAAGATTTCACGAATCAACTGGACTAGAAAATGCATTACTGGCAGATGAGACGCCTGAAAAACCCATGAAAGAGAATGTTGTTGACAAGACTTTTGTGAATGTAGCCAATCTTATAAAATTGCTTCTAGGTACCGTCGTTATTATATGTCACCCATTTTCTCCAACGGAGGCTACTGCTACAACTCCATCAAATACTTGACTGGCTTACTGCTTGGCCTCTGATTTCTTGCTTGGTAGATTCATTCGCCGACAAAAGCTCATGTTTCTTGATTTCATACATGTCATTTTATCTATTTTGGTGTTAGTCTCCATCGCCCTCATGGATCCCAACGTTGTGAGAAGAAATCAAAATGACATTCACAACCTGGAAAAACAAGTCACACCTTATTTCTGGTGTCTAGATAACAACTATAGGTAACAATATTTGCCCTCTATGTGACCTTGGCATGCGTTTCAAATCTGATTTGACCCTTTGGAACCAGAATTCTGTGTCCACACAACCACTTCAACGGGCCCTCTTCCCGATCCCACGATGTTGGCCCTCACAATTCAACGTTGCACTCCTACACCCCCCTCAATGGCCACTGTAGATTGTGCGACAGAATATGGCCCTCTTTGGCCCTTATAATATGGCTTATGAAAGGTGCCAGATTTCAAAGCGTGACTTCTGCGCTATAGATGAAGGGATCTCGATTTCCATGTAAGACACAAGGTTGTCCCTGCAACCTTTTCCATTGTATGATACTGTCGTGTAAATGCGGCCTCAACTTACACAATAATGAATATGCTCAAACAATCAATTGGATCTATGGAAGAATACTATCAAGATCTTGCCTCTTGATCTTTGAGATGTACCTTTTCTTCGATCTTCGGCAATACAAATTTTGTCCTTTGATAATAGATATGACCAAAAGAATAATGTCCTAGCTCTAGATCAATTATATCCTTAGTAATAAATCTTGGCATGAAAGGAAAATAGTAAATATCTGAAACACCTCAAAATAATTATCTGAAAAAATAAGGGGCCAACTAGGGTGATATCGAATACCACCGAAGATGGGAAATGTCGGTTAGGGTGAGAATAAATCCCACCAAAGTTCCCTGCATAAAACCCTCAGACTGGCAGGATGCACAACTCTGATACCACTGTAAGATCCCAAACAATTAAATTTCCAATAGATCGGACACACTTGAGTGTTCTAATAAAAATGCTTGTAATAAAAAAACCTTGAACACTAAAGGGATCTGAAAATGTTGCCTCTTATTTATATTAATAACTGAAAACAAGATACATGCTCGTATAAGACATATTGAATCCCCTACAAATAGCATGCACGGTTGATTAACAATGTCTGCTCTAAAACATTGAAGCCCACTTGTGAATCCTGGATGGATCCACCACGCCAATGTCACCGCAGGATTTTCTTCCTGGGATCAACTTGGAACTGGCTACGCCAAGTTCTGAACAAAACACAATATGATAGATAAATTCCCAATGATCCCACTGTTAGGCTCTTATCCCCTTTTATAGGCTTGATGGACTCACTAGAAACTTTATTTTATTGTTTTCCCCCGAAAAATGAAGGAAAATACCATGGGGAAATACCACGTGAATACCATGGGCATATTCTGTCCACTTTGACCATATCAAAAAAAGGGAATATCACATTATATGCATCGCGGTTATATGCATGCCTATCATTTTATTGTTGTTGTGGTTACATGCATGCTAGATGCTAGTTGATTAATGTGGTCATATGCATATGCATCATAGTTAGCTTGTTGTTATATGAATTGCAATTATAGACATGATGATTATTGTCATTGCGGTAAAGTTATTGGTATTATTATGTATCATGCTAATCTAAACTCACTTATGCAGATGTAATAGCCTCCCTTGGCATATATTGAGATATGATCTTGATTATGTCTTCTATTTGGTTTATGTAAGATGGTATGTTGCAGGCTGACAATAGAAGACCAAGGATGAAGAGCATAATAGTTGAGTACAGTTCATATGACTTTTCATACAATCCTGAAGAGACATTGGTAGGATGGGAAAGATCTGTTAAGCAACAAGGAGAGGGGTATTCTCCCGATCTAGCAGATACACTGATAAGCTTGAAGGAAGAAATTGTGAGTTGCGAGGCAAACAAATAGAGGTTGATTCAGGCACAGGAAAGGCTTGTCAAAGCTCAGAAAAAGTAAGTTAAGGTTAATGCAGTGATTCTTCAGATCCTTACAGGTTTGCAGAAGTAGGGACAACTAGGGATCAGCCATGGAGATAGACAGGAGGAGAAGACCAATGGGGCATATGGTAGCAAGTCTCGAAAAAGTACAGGATGAACAAAGATGATACAATGAAAGGTGGAAGATCCTTAGATACACGTAACAAGAGGGCTAGTACTCATGGATTCTAGTCTAGCTCTAGTTCCGAGAGACATCATTGTCATTACCACCAACGACAATATAAGAGAAGTGAGAAGTAGTACTTGCCAAAAAATTTCAAGAAAGCCAAGCCTCCTACTTTTGATGGTGAGTTGACTAAGTTAGAAGTTGCAAAAGCATGACTACATGGGATGAATTTGAAACACCCTCCAGAAATATCTAAAGATGCAAGTGACAAGGAAAATGTAGCGCTTTATAAAAAAAATAAATGCAGCTGAGAGAGGACATGGGTCTCAACCTATGGAGCAGTAGAGTAAAGGCAATGGCAAAGAACCATTGCAGTGTTGAACCTATGATGGATATCATTACAGGAAGGATTTCCCTTTGTATCAGAGTGGCGCAACGGGATCGTGACAGGCCTCAGATCTACAGTGCGCATGAGATGCAGATAGTGGGGATGTAGGTTAGAGCATTTCTCAGATCTATGTAGCAGTGGATAACAAGAAGTTAGGTCACCAAGTATCCAGCATCAAGATGGAAGGTGGAACTAGAGGGAGAGTTCCAGGCATAACCTCAATGCATCCATAGTAGAGGAATCTCATGCTCCAAAATCAAGTAATAGAGCAAGCTAAAGTGCATGGAAGCACTTGGGGTCAAGGAAGTTACATGGTAGATGATTGATCAGATGCAGGCATAACATATGGTTTCCACTTATAATTGAATTCACCAAGGGAACTGGAACCCCTTAGGAGATGATATATGTAGGTGCTTAGTTGCAGGGTAGTGTGCAGGGTACAACAGGTAAGGTAACTGGTATACTGTGATATTTATTTATGCATTGAGAGTTGTGTGTTTATGGTAGTATGATGCAGGGAATTGCATGGCAAAATAGACTACCATAGATATTGAAGAAGGCTCGGGTTGAGCCTTTCCTTGCAAGCACTGGGAACCATGGGGGTTGAGTCATGGTGTTTGTTGAAAGTTGTGTGCTTTCGGTTTTTTGTGATTTGTTTGCACTTGATTTGCGGTTTTGATTGTGTTTGGTACATGGTCATGCCATTTGTTTGTGGTGTTGTATTGTTGTTTGGTTTTCCTCGTTTTCTTTATCTTTCGTTTTTGTTGTTTCCTTTTATGTTTTGAGGGTCTTGTGAATTGGTCAGGGAAAGAGGAACACTAATGGAACTCGAGGAGAGTTGAGTGTAACCCAACAGGTGACGCAGCTAAACTGCGTATTTTCAATTTTCCATGTGTGGCCTATGAATTAGGGCCACATTTACATCAAAAGCGATTTTATAGGTGGACTTCACATAACATCCGCAAATAAACAAACCACGAAAAATACAACTCAACTTGTAAATGAACACCGGTCCCACTTCGACGCATAAGACTAGATCTCAAATAGAATTAAACCTGCGTTGATAACGCATCGGGTCCGATTTCCAAATTAACCAATGTGCATCTTCCCATGTGATATCCATCGAATTTCCAATAGATTGGATAGTCACGATTTACCGATCAATCAACTTGATTTTATAGGGTTATCGGGTCTGGTTGCGCTTTATAGCGAGTACATCTTTGCATGCGATCACCTAATCACCGTTGGATCTTCCCTCGATGAACGATCATGATAGTCTCATGACTTTCATGCGACTTTTGTTGGTTTTCTTTTTCTGCATTCCGCTAAGTTAACACTTCATCTGTTGCGGTACTCTGTCATTACACTATTTTCCAAATTATTTCTTTCATAAGATCTACTCGAACAAATGATCACGATGTATTCAGACAAATACAACAAAACTATGATGAATTCCCTTTTCAACCTCATTTCAACTGGATCATCATTGATCCTATCTGTGATGAATGATGAATTCTCTCATAAATCAAATTTGATCCACCTTTAACCAGAGTTTCAACAATCAAAATTTTGTCGACGAATCCGTCATACACTAACTCCACTACAGGATTTTATCATTCATATTTCCTTCACAAAACAAATCATTTATCATGCCAGTTATATCCCGAAATTAATGCTTTTATCCTTCAAAAAATCTTCTTCATTCAATTAGAGATCATGTACAAAAATTCTTTTAAACAAAGATCGGTCTCATTCAATTATGGTCACACACAGGAACAATTCTGAACACAATGAAACCCTCCTTTCATTCATAAACAATATTTACATAAGTTCAGAACATCTCATGTTTTGTCTACCCTTCTTTAGGCCTGATCTATGTTTATTTGGCCATTCTAATCTCTCTGCCCATTGACCTAATTTAGTTCTCCTCTTTTTTATTCTCTATCCCTCATGCCTTTAAGGCTTACAAAAAGTTTCTGGAACCATTTCTGGTTCAGATCCATTATTAGTTTTCTCAATAAATGTTGGAAATAATACTGAGAGGGGGAGAGGGGGGGGGGTGAATCAGTATTATTAAGTTCTTTTCAATAAACCATCCAGATTTATGCTTTAAATTATTCTTCCGATATTGATAATTAACTTGTATGTCAGTACCATATAATAATGAACAAGAACAGTGAAAAACAGATAGTCACACAAAGGAACACCAGATATAAGGTGGAAACCCAATGTGGGTGAAAACCACCTGCTGCAATATGTCTCTATCTTCTTTCAAATAGAACTTCTTTTACAATGAATTTGTACTGGTGCAGTCCTTTACCAGTACGCAGGCTGCAACCTGCAGAGAGCTACAACTCTCTCTCTCGTTCTCCAGTCTCTCCTGGAAGGGAGCTACAACCCCCTACTTCTTTTAAGGACCACGTTTCATTAATTTTCAGACTGGATCCAAGAAGATCAAATGAGAATCAACTAATTTCCTTATACAACAAATCTTCAGAATCACCCAAGCACCAGATCAATATACGTATAAGTATATTATGATAGTTATCTACCCGATCTAATCAACCATCAATACAGAGGCTAATCATGCCGATATCAGAACTCAATACAGCGGATAAACATAATATTGCGCACCCAGAACTCTGCAGATTAGTCAAAGGCAGATAAAACAAATCTCGACCAGGGACCGCGACTTTTCCAAAACATCTGTGAACATCTGCGCCTGTGCTTCTTTTTGATATGCGGGTATATGCGCCTGCACAGTCTTCTGCTCTGCGCACCGTATCACTCCTGCGAATAGATGATTTTCAGGCTTCAAGCATACCCAGACTGCGCCGATGAGATCTCAACCATCACTTCCCTACCGATCGCAAGTGTTTCGGAACTGTTCTTTCGTAAGATCTTCAACATTCACCAATATCCTGCCACACGATCTCCTTTCCTCTTATATAGTCAAGCTCTTGTTAAAACAAAGAATCGAAACCGTAGATTACCAATACAGGGGATCCGAAAACCTGGGGCTCAATAGCTTGGACCGATCACTTAAACGATGACTTAAGTGATAAAACAAGGAAAAATGATGAAAAACAGTCCAAACGACTAAAAGGCGGACTTCAAGCAATATTAAACCCGCATCTAAAATATATCGGGTCCGCTTCTCAAGACATCGCCGATGGCCGATAGGCCGATGGGCCGATCCTCCTATGGACGCGATATTACATTGAATCATGTTGTATATGCCTGTCGGGTCCGCTTGCTTATCGCAATCGGCGTTCAGGTGTGGCAGGGCTTCAAGCGCTGCGATACACAACTCTCCGATATGACGGACGCGATATTATTATAAACTGTTTTTAATGCCTTCATCGGGTCCGCAACCTTATCGCTATCGGCGCATGCACATAACATCGTCTATTGCCGATGGCCGATCCGATGGATCGGATGCGATATGGCAATTAACCTTGCTTTATAAATTTGTCGGGTTCGCATACTTTCATCGCTGTCGGCGATTGGATGTGGGAAGCCTTTATAATATGACCGATTGCCACGGATGCGATATTATTATAGACTGCCTTTAATACCTCCATCGGGTCCGCCTCCTCTTATCGCAATTGGCATTCGGGTGAGGCAGGGCTTTTAAGCACCGGACGCGATATTATTATACACCAAGTTTAATGCCACCATCGGGTCCGCTTCGCAATCGGAGGTTTCAGCGGTGTCACATAGCGGTACCCCCGATCAGCGATGCGCCGATATCCATATATGCCGAACTATATATTAACACATATAACTGTGTTTTTCCGTCGAAAGGGGAAATGCCTTTGATTATTGTAAAATGCATATATATGGGTTTTAATCACCCGATAACTCCCGATAGTGTTAAAGCATGCATACATGGGTTTTGTAAGCCCGATAACTCCCGATAACTCTGTCTGCGCTCCCGATAACTCTGTCTGTTGCTCCCGATGGCTCCCGATAAGCTCCCGATGGCTCCTCTGGCTTGGTAGTGTCTTCCAAAGACCTCCTTGCATATGTTAATGCCTCTATTGCTCCGATAAGCTCCCGATAGCTGTGAATGCTCCTCTTCTTTGGCATATATATGTGACATATACATATATATGGCTCCTCTTGTCTCCTCTTGGCTTCTCTTGGCTCCATCTTGCTCTGATATGACCTGTTTTCTCTGTAGATTCATCCGATTGTATATAAGTGAGATGTTCTTCTATGAGAGGGTTGCCATCAAGTACAACACATGCATCATAATGCCAACAATAAAATCCTAAATATCTCCTGAATCTAGTTTTGACTCAACTAATTTCCTAAGGATTCTCTCTAATCCTAAAAATCATGAAACCATTTCCTAATCTAAATATTTATAATATACCAAAATCTCTCAATCCTCACTAATTCCTCATGTTCTCCTATATTCGAGAACATTTACAAATATCCTATCAATGATTCAAAAACATTAAAATTACATTAATTTAATCCTTTTGGGAACCAACTCCCTTTAAACACAAGACCCCCTATTCTACTAAATACAATGATTTTTCCCTGAGCTGGATGCTCCTGCATCAGACTCCCAAGGTGAAATTTTTTTATGACCTCCTGGTCATAAGCTTTTATGTATCACTCCACCAGGATCCCAAACTTTAGTTTGTAAATTTCCATAAGCTTTGCTCCCTTGTTGTTGTTGTATGTCTACTATCCTCTGTTTCATCTTCTTCTCTTCAATCAGCTTCAAATTCTAATTGATCATCCCTTCTACTGTCAGTCTTCTTCTTTTGGACTGTTTCATCATTAATTTCCTCAGTTCTTCAATCTCTATGCCCAGCATATCATTGGGATGGTACATACTCTGCCATTTATTTCTTCTTTCTTCTTGCTGAAGCTTTCTGCTACCATCCACTAGCTGTTGCATCTCCACATTCTGCATATATTCAAATTGTTGATTACCTCCTCCAACTTTTCCCATTTCAACTCCTGTTATTTCTCTTGAAATTACTCCAGTCACTGTTGTAGATATTGTTGTAGTTACTACTCTAGATATTGCTGCCTCCCAAACTTCCTGAATATCTTTGAAGATATCTCCCTCTGCAATATCTAATTGCTGCTCCTTGTCTGCCAATTTACTTTGAAAAAGTAAATTGTTCTTTAACTCTTTGTCTTCTATACAATTCCTTTCAGCCATCTCATCACTATGTTGCTTATCAATTCCAACATAACTCCCCTCTTTAATCCATTGCTCAAAGAATTGTATTTCATCTTCATGCTCTCTTGTTTCCCAATGTTGAAATTGCGATTTTTCTTCTTCTTCCATGGCTGCCTCTTCCTGAATCAAATCTTGTCTCTCCAGCATTCTTTCCAGCAATTTAATATCTTTATTCCATGGATTAAATACTTCCACAAAATCTTCCTCTCCCTTGTCTATTTGGTTGTTTTCCTGCAACAAATTTTCTCCAGTATCTACACTAAAACCTGCAATCATAAAACAATTTTCAAAATTAAAAATATAAGGCCTTTGTGCCTCTTCTTCCTCTGACAACATTTCAATATGTTGCTCTGATTTTTTCACCTCTGTCAGCACATCAGTATGCTGATTCAGATTCTCCAAAGAATTTTCGAGACTGTCAGCTAGTCTCTCCTCCACATCATCTGTTCCAAGAATGTCTCCCTGCTCTAGTTCACAGTAGTGAACTCTTTCCTCTGTTATATATTCTTTGCAATCTTCACCAGGCTCTTTCCTTTCTTCTGGTGCTTTTAGCCAATTCTCCAGTAGTTTTACCTCTTTCTCCCATTCATTGTCTGTCATTACATCGAAATGATGATCTCCCATTAATGTTTTAGCTATCATGATCTCTCTTTCAAATTTACCTTTTACTTGTTGTAGGTTACCTTTACCTTGGATTTGTTTGATTCTTGTTGCAACCCTTACATCCTTACCCTCTTGACGCTTTTGAACTTCTACCTCATCTCCAAACAATTTCTGCCCAATCTCTTTGATCACAGAATCATACTCATTCATGCTATTCAATGAATCTGCAAACAAGCTATTGCTTTCAAAACATTCTTCTATCTTCATGACTACTAGAGACATGTTTTCATCCTCAGGAACTATAATTGCAACCTCTAATTTTCTGCTATCAGGTTCTTCTAGCATTTTAATCTCTTCTTCAGATTTAATATGCATTTCCTCATAACGCTCTTCATTTCCAGCTTCATCTTTTACATGATTACTATTGTTCAGGGGTTGTTCCTCAATTTGATTTTTGTCCACAGACAATTTTGTTTCAGTCATCTCCATAACATAAGTAAATTTCTGTTCTTTCCTTATGCTTTCAGAAAACAATGTTGTATTAGTTCCATGTTGTGTAACAGTATTCGAACACTGTACTCCTTTGACATTTACAATCCCTACATTCATCAACCAATTGTTAGTTTTTTTTAAATGTAAGGCTTAACAACCTCAATTGATTTTCCCCATATCAGCTCTTCAAGCTGAACCTCATCTTCTTTCTCCACAAGAAATTGTCTTTGTTTTACAACATCTTCAAATAATTTTCTTCCACCAAAATCTATGAGTTTTTTCTGCTGTAACAAATTAGTAACTTCCTCCTCTACGAGGAATTCTTCATCATACTTCACCTCAAGAACTTTATTCATCCTTGTGACAGTTTCACAAGACTGTCCATTACCTTCTGCAAATCCTGCAAACACACCAAAACTATTAGACTCAAACATATAAGGCTTGATATCCTCTTGCTGATCTGAACTTGTCCAACAGTTCATAAAATTATTAATATTTCCTTGCTCAGCAAAGTAAACTTCTTGCTGTCTTGAATTCTCATTGTAATTTATAAGATCTTTCACAGATCCCAGTCTTTATTTTCACTCAGGAATTCACCCTGTTCTGGTCTACAAATAGAAACTCTCATTTCTAACTTTGCTTCTCTGAGTTTTTTCTCCAGCCACTTCACTTGCCTCTGTTGTAGCTTTTCCTGTAATTTAGGCCACTTCACTGTATTTTTCCTCAAGACCCAAACTTGTCTTTGGTCTTCTTCTATCATCATATTTAATTTATTAAATTGTTCTCTTATCTCAGCAATCTCCTTGTCACGCTCCTCTTGACTCATCTGTTTCCTGCAGATTTCTTTAGCACCCTTCTTCTTCATCTTGTAGCTTTCTTCTGAACCTTGCACATGACTTCTCATAGTCATCTTCTCTTTTGTGTGAGCTTCTACACCTGCAACCAATCAACCTCCTACTGGTTAATCTTCTCACCAAGCTTCTCCTCTGCCTGGTCTTCAAGTTCTCTCCTTCTTAGAACTTGCACTGAGCAATCTTGCTCTCTTTTCTGGTTGCTGCACTCACTTCATTTAAAAACACCACTGTCCCTATCTATTCCAAGCCTTAGCTAGAATAAGGTCCTGCTACAATTTCTAAGAACTTTCAAAAGTTCTTCCTACAGTCTTACTATTGTAATCTTGTGCCAAACTTTCCATTCCTTTAATCTGTTGTAGTCTTGCTCAAAACCCTTGCGATGACTATCAATAGTCATCTTCTTCTTTCCATCTCTATGAGTTCATTACTCACTCACTCACTATGAGCTGTACTAAGCCTCTGCAACAACAAGTCCTTCCTGCTGCCACTTACCTCACCAAGTTCTTCCTCTGGACTTGGACTTTTGGCAAGTACTGGTTCTCTATCTCTGGAACCTCCTTGAGCTTTCCTCTACTCCTTCTAGGTTTCAACTCATCTGCTCTTAAGAACATGACTGTCCTCTTGTATTTCAATTTCTAGATGAAATACTAGGTTCTGACTACACTTCTTCTTTCACTCAGAAATCCTTACTAGTTTTCTTCATCACTGCTTCTTAAGGTTTGATCTTCTTTTGCTGAGATATTCTTCCTTCATCTGTAACCTGAAATATGCAAACTCAATCCTCAAAACTAAATTTATCACAAATATACCTGCAAGATCTTGTCATGATCTTGTCTCTCCTTCTCCAACATTTTGAATGGTTCATATGCTTTTTAACTCAGATTCTGCAGATTTGAATTTCCTCATAGTCTTAGGCTACCATGCTTCCACTGCATATTTTTTTTCAATCTACAACTGCTGCCAAACAGATTTAAAATCTGATCCTGTAACTTCTTTTTCAACCTCTATTACAACTTTCTAAAGAACTTTAATTCTATTTCACACAAAATCAATCATTAACTAATCATACCTCTTTCCAATACATGTAGAATCCACTTCTTCTGCTCTGATACCACAAATGACGCAGCTAAACTGTGTCTTTTCAATTTTCCATGTGTGGCCTGTGAATTAGGGCCACATTTACATCATAAGCGATTTTATAGGTGGACTTCACATAACATCTGCAAACAAACAAACCATGAAAAATACAACACAGCCTGTAAATGAACACCGGTCCCACTTCGACGCATAAGACCGGATCTCAAATAGAATTAAACCTGCATTGATAACTCATTGGGTCCAATTTCCAAATTAACCAGTGCGCATCTTCCCATGCGATATCCGTCGGATTTCCAACAGATTGGACGGTCATGATTTACCCATCAATCAACTCGATTTTATAGGGTTATTGGGTCCGGTTGCCACTTTATAGCGAGTACATCTTTGCATGCGATCACCTAATCACCGTTGGATCTTCCCTCGATGAACGGTCACGATAGTCTCATGACTTTCACGCGACTTTTGTTGGTTTTCTTTTTCTGCATTCCGCCAAGTTAGCACTTCATTCGCTGTGGTACTCTGTCATTACACTGTTTTCCAAATAATTTCTTTCATGAGATCTACTCGAACAAATGATCTCGATGTATTCAGACAAATACAACAAAACTATGTTGAATTCCCTTTTCAACCTCATTTCAACTGGATCATCATTGATCCTATTTGTGATCAATGATGAATTCTCTCATAAATCAACTTTGATCCACCTTTAATCAGAGTTTCGACAATCAAATCTCTGCCAAGGAATCCGTCATACGCTAACTCCACTACAGGATTTTATCATGCATATTTCCTTCACAAAACAAATCATTTATCACACCAGTTATATCCCGAAACTAAGGCTTTTATCCTTTAGAAAAACTTCTTCATTCAATTAGAAATCATGTACAAAAATTCATTTAAACAGAGATCGGTCTCATTCAATTATGGTCACACACAGGAACAATTCTGAACACAATGAAACCCTCCTTTCATTCATAAACAATATTTACATAAGTTCAGAACATCTCGTGTTCTGTCTACTCTTCTTTAGGCCTGATCTATGTTTATTTGGCCATTCTCATCTCTCTGCCCGTAGACCTAATTTAGTCCTCCTCTTTTTTATTCTCTGTCCCTCATGCCTTTAAGGCTTACAAAAAGTTTCTAGAACCATTTCTGGTTTAGATCCATAGTTTTCTCAACAAAATCCTAAATATCTCCTAAATCTAGTTTTGACTCAACTAATTTCCTAAGGATTCTCTCTAATCCTAAAAATCATGAAACCATTTCCTAATCTAAATGTACATAATATTCCAAAATCTCTCAATCCTCACTAATTCCTCATGTTCTCCTATATTCGAGAACATTTACAAATATCCTATCATTGATTCAAAAACATTAAAATTACATTAATTTAATCCTTTTGGGAACCATCTCCCTTTAAACACAAGACCCCCTATTCTACTAAATACAATGATTTTTCCTTAAGCTGGATGCTCCTGCATCGACAGGTAATGTAACACCCAGATGGTGTTTAGTGCATGAATAAAGGGCATCTTAAGGAAAGAATATGACAACCAATTAGAATGGTTGGGTCCATTGGGATAAATGGACAGTGGCAAGATAATCATGAGAAATGTAATCAAGAAAGATAAAGTAAATGGATTTGAGGCATCAAATGCCTTGGCTGTGTTGGGAACCGTTGTTCTCAATATTGTGCATGTGTTGCATGAATAGAGGAAGTTCTCTTAACCTTGCCCTTATAAACAATGGTAATTATGTTGTGATCATATATATATATATATATATATATATATATATATATATATATATATATATATTATTGTGGAAGAATGAATGCTTATGCAGGTGAATGGCATAAAAAGGTTCCTGGTTTATGAGGAATCAAGTGGGAAGAGTAGCTCTAGAAGACCTATGTGTAGGTTTTAATCCCGTACAAAAATTACCTGCATACGAATTCTAAAAACAAAAAATAAACAATGGCGAGAGCATAAAACATAAAACATATATACACAGAGATTTTCCCCTGGATGCCAAAACCGAGACTATCAGATTAATTTTTCATTATATCCCTTTCAATGTTACAATACATTATATACATGCCGAAGCATCCATAAACCCCAATCCATTAACCCTAGATCAGAACATAATTGTAGTTCCCTAACATACCATGGGCCCAAAACCATGTGTGAAAACCACACACAAAACCATAGGTAGGTCTGCCCACCTAATATAGGGTTAGAAAAAAAATTCTCCAGGCTACCGTCCCCCTCAAACCCCATGACAGGGGGGGTTACTACCCCCCTTGTGACTCCCCTACTGCGCCTGGTCGGGGAAAGAGGCACACTAATGGAGCTCAAGGAGAGTTGAGTGTAACCCAACAGGTAATGTAACACCCAGATGGAGTTTAGTGCATGAATAAAGGGCATCTTAAGGAAAGAATATGACAACCAATTAGGATGGTTGGGTCCATTGGGATAAATGGACAGTGGTAAGACAATCATGAGAAAGGTAATCAAGAAAGATAAAGTAAATGGATTTGAGGCATCAAATGCCTTGGCTATGTTGGGAACTGTTGTTCTCAATATTGTGCATGTGTTGCATGAATAGAGGAAGTTCTCTTAACCTTGACCTTATAAACAATGGTAATTATGTTGTGATCATGATATATATATATATATTATTGTGGAAGAATGAATGATTATGCAGGTGAATGGCATAAAGGTTCCTGGTTTATGAGGAATCAAGTGGGAAGAGTAGCTCTGGAAGACCTATGTGTAGGTTTTAACCCCGTACAAAAATTACCTTCATACGAATTCTAAAAACAAAAAATAAACAATGGCAAGAGCATAAAACATAAAAGAGATATACACAGATATTTTCCCTTGGATCCCAAAACCAGGACTATCAGATTGATTTTTCATTATATCCCTTTCAATGTTACAATACATTATATACATGCCGAAGCATCCATAAACCCCAATCCATTAACCCTGGATTAGAACATAATTGTAATTCCCTAACATACCATGGGCAGAAAACCATCATGCCCAAAACCATGTGCGAAAATCATGCACAAAACCATAGGTAGGTCTGCCCACCTAATATAGGGTTAGAAAAAAAAAATCTCCAAGCTACCGCCCCTCTCAAAGCCCCCGAAAAGGGGGGCTATTGCCCCCATTGTGACCCCCCTACTGTGCCCGACACAACGAACATGGGGGGCTATCGCCCCCCTGTGACCCCCCATGTGCATGCGCCTAGTCGTGGAAAGAATATAACACACACCCAACATTCTCCCACTTGTTGTTTTCTTTCCACGAGGGACCACAGGAGAGCTTAGTCATTGGTCCAACCCTGCAACGCCCATTGTTTCTCTACACCAAGAAAACTTCTCAATGCTCACATACTTTGTCAATGCATATGCAACATTCTTCAAAGTGTCCACCTTTACCAACAACACATTTTTGTCCTCAACCATATCCCTCACAAAGTGATACTGAACATCAATGTGCTTTGTCTTAGAATGATAAGCAGGGTTTTTTACCAATAAAATTGCACTTTGGCTATCACATTCTATCCTTATAACTTTTTGTACCAACCCCATACTTGAACACAATCTTTGCAACCAAACTGCTTCCTTGCTTGCATGAGTGGCTGCCATGTATTCTGCCTCTGTAGTTGAAAGTGCCACTACAGACTGTCTCTTACTCATCTAACTGACTGCACCTCCAAATAGGTTAAACACATACCCACTTGTAGATCTTTTTTGATCCAAATTCTAACCTAGTCTGCATCAACAAAGCCATGAATGTCCAAAACTCTATCCAATCCTGGTCTTCCTTGGTAGCATAGACCATAATCACTAGTGCCATGCAAATACCTGAAAACCCACTTCACTGTTATCCAATGCTCCTTCCCTGGTTTTGACATAAACCTACTCAATACTCCCACTGCATGTGTAATGTTTGGTCTAGTACAGACCATTACATACATCAGGCTATCGACTGCACTTGCGTATGGAACACAGGTCATGTCCTATTCCTCTTCTTGTGTCTTGGGACACTGTTCAACATATAAATTTACACCGACAGGAATAGGAACCTTCGCCAGTTTACTATCCTGCATATTAAATCTTTGCAATATTGTCTCGACATAATTCCTTTGGTTTAACCAGAGCTTCCTTTTTGCTTGATCTCATTTAATTTCCATGCCCAAAATATAGTTTGCAGCACCAATATCTTTCATGTAGAATTTGGAGGACAATTAGGTCTTTAATTCTTGGATAATTTCTTTGTTATTTCCAATCAACAACATATCATCCACATACAAGACCAAATAAATAACATTGTCACCAATTAATTTAAAATACACACATTGATTTGCTTTGCTGCTGGCGAAGCAAAGTCCCCATATATATGTATCAAATTTCTGAAACCACATCCTTGGTGACTGTTTTAACCCATACAAAGACTTTTTAACCTGCATACCATTTATTTCTTACTCTTCACAGCAAAGCCTTCAGGTGTCTTCATGTAGATCTCTTCTTTCAGATCCTTGTGAAGAAATGTTGTCTTCACATCCATATGTTCTACGTCAAAATCAAAAGCAACACCAATAGATAAAAATAATCTAATAGAAGCTACCTTGGCAACATGAGAAAAAATATCACCAAAATCAATTCCCGGCACATGGGAATAACCTTTTGCTACCAACCGAGATTTGTATTCCTCCAACTTGCCTTCTGCATTCATCTTCTTCTTAAACAACCATTTGTTGCCAATGGATTTCCTTTCAACCGATAACACCAGACCCCAAGCCTCATTTTTGTGCAAAGATGCTATTTCATCAACCATGGCCTCTTTCTAGAGTTTTCCATCCTCTAAATCTACTGCTTCCCTGACAATTCTGGGATCATCATCAGTAATAGAAAAATGAAAATTTGAATAGAAAGCAACTGGACTATATCTTTATGGCTTCCTTCTTTCTCAAACTGATCTTCTCATAGCTGGAGTTTACGACTCTTCATCTTTTGATTCCTCTTCTGCTATAGAGTCTGATTCCTCCTCCTTTAGCTTAAACTCTATCTTCTCAGGTTCCTTTGGTAGGACCTCATGTTTAATAACATCTTTCACATCTCTAAACACCACATAGTGGCTATACACAACCTTCCTTGTTTTTGGGTTCCAAAGCTTATAACCTTTTAAACCATCCTTATACCCAATAAAAATGCACCTTTCAGATTTACTATCCAACTTGGTTCTTTTCTCCTTTGGAACATGTACATATGCATCACATCCAAATACCCTCATATGTGAAAGAGAGGGTTTATTACCAGTCCATACCTCTTGTCGAGTCTTATCCTTCAATGCTGATGAAGGTGATCTGTTGACCAGGTAACATGCAGTCTCCACTGCCTCTGCCTAGAATTCTTGTCCTAACCTGGCACCACTGAGCATGCTTCTTGCCTTTTCCATCAATGTTCTGTTCATTCTTTCTACAACTCCAATTTGTTGAGGTGTGTATGGAGTAGTATTTTCTCGTGCTATACCACACTTCTTACATAACTCTTCGAATTCCTTCTCGCAAAACTCTCCACCATTATCTGTCTTCAACACCTTTATCTTCTTCTCTATCTGCATTTGCACTAGAGCTTTAAATTCTTTAAACCTGTCAAAGACTTCGTATTTCTTCCTTAGGAAATATATCCATGTATTCCTTGAGAATTAATCTATAAATTATACATATTATTCAGACTTACCCAGTAACGGAACTGACACAGGTCCAAACACATCACAGTGCACAAGATCTAATATTTGTTTTGCCCTCTTAGCACCAGAGGAGAAACTCACCTGATTCTACTTCCCATATACACAATTTTCACATAAATCAAAATATAAAGAGTAATTAGACATACCTTCTACCATACCATTACCATGAAGTATTCGAAGGCCCTTCTCTCCAATATGTCCAAACCTTTGATGCCATATCATGGTCTTTTCTCTAGAGACCACTAAATTTTTTGCTCCACTTTCAGGAACCATAGAATTGTTGCACCCATAAATAACAGTGCTACCATGAATCTTGTACAAAGTTCCAATCTGACCTCCCCGCATCAATACCAGTGCTCCTCGAACCATGTTGTAGGTATCTTTATTGAACAATGTTTTTACACTTGCATCATCAAACTTGCTTACAAAAATCAGATTTATGGCCAATGCAGGAATATGCAGAACACTCAGAAGTGTTATCATCCTTCCACCTTGCAACTTAAACTTGAATTTTCCATGACCGATGATTCTAGCCTTCCTTTCATCCCCTAAGAAGACATCACCACCATCATATTTATCATACTCTCATAACCACTCCCTGTGGGGAGTGAAGTGAAAGGATGCACCTTAGTCAATCAACCATGTCTCATGATCTACCTGTGTACTTGAAGAAGAAGCCAAGTACACATCCCCACCTTCATCTGAGGTGGCTTTCACCTTTGCAAAAGGAGCATCATCATATCCCATTCCTTTCTCAGGAGCTTTAGATCTTCAGTTCTTTTTGAAGTGCCCTTCCTTTCCACATTTCCAGCATGCCTTTACAGGTTTTCCTAGAGATTTAGATCTCCCACTCGAGGGTTTATTTTTGTTTATGTTCTGGGACCGTCCTTGTACAAAAAAGGCATCACCATTATGGCCCTCTGTATTTTTCTATCTCATCTCCTTTGACAACAAGGATGAGACTATTTTATCAAACTGCAAGGCAGTCGCATTGTTACCTATTGCAACAACTAGACTATCCCACGAATCTGGTAGAGAACACAACAAAGTGATGCACTTATCTTCATCTAAAATTTTTATATCAATAGATAACAACTAGCTTACCACAGTATTAAAGGCGTTCAGATGCTCTGTCACCGAGTCTCCATCCTCCATCCTCAGTTTATACAACTTTTTCTGTAGGAACAGTTTATTCACCAGAGACTTAGATTGGTACAAAGCCCCTAAATTGTCCCACAAAGCCTTCGCTAAAGCTTCCCTTGATACATTCAACAACATTAAATCTGAGATACACAACTGTATTATGCTCTTTGCTTCCGATCCAACTTTTCCTAGTCTTCAGCTGACATTGTCGTTGGATTAGTACCTGAATCTACCATGATCCACTGATCTCTATCCACCTGCAGATCCTCCATCTTGAGTTTCCACAACTCAAAACTTTGACCGTTAAATTTCTTGATCTCTATCTTTCCACTTCTCACCATCTTTTTTCACCACAAGAATCGATCCGGCAGATCTCCCACTAAACAGGGTCTACCATAGGCCCGAACAAAACCCCTTAGCAGCGAAAGTGTCCCCTTGAAGCCAAAACAACTCTGATACCAAATGTAGGTTTTAACCCTGTACAAAAATCACCTGCATACGAATTCTAAAAATAGAAAATAAACAATGGTGAGAGCATAAAACATAAAACAAATATACACATATATTTTCCCCTAGATCCCAAAACTTGGACTACCAGATTGATTTTTCATTATATTCCTTTTAATGTTACAATACATATATATACATGTTGAAGCATCCATAAACCCCAATCCATTAAACCTGGATTAGAACATAACCGTAGTTCCCTTGACCAAATCTACAAAATACCATGGGAAAAAAACCATCATGCCCAAAACCATGTGCAAAAACCACGCACAAAATCATAGGTAGGTCCGCCCACCCAATATAGGGTTCAAAAAAATTCCCCCCTCAAACCCCATGACAGGGGGGGCTGTCGTGCCCCCCCTGCTGTGCTCGGCGTAATGAAAAAGGGAGGTTGTCCCCCTCACCCCCCCCATTGTGACCCCCCTGCACTTGGGGCTAGTTGTGGAAAGATTATAACACACACCCAACACTATGAGGTCAATATTATGTGGATATGATTTTGATATTATGTGTTTATAACTATGCCTATGTTTATCTTATGGTAGACAATGCTAAAGGATACATCAACGAAATGAAAAGTAGTGTAATCTATGCCAAGCCAGGACAAGCATGGATAGTGGAAAGAGCCACATGACCAGGACTTGGGTTGTGGATGCACGCAATAAGGCATGGGAAGGAAACTAGAGGTAAGGTTGTCGGTAGAGACAGTGTGGTATCTATATGAGCAGTACTATTATTGTGTACATGTTGTGTTGTGTACATGTTGTACATGTGGTACATGTGTTGTTGTGTACATGGTATTGTGTATGCATTTTACATGTTGTGTTGTGAACGTGTTGTATTGTGCCATGTTATATGTTATGTTGTACACTATGTGTAGGTGTATGTTTTATGTTGTACACTGTGTGTAGGTGTATGTGATGTGTCATACAATGTGTGTATGTGTATGTGTTGTGGATTGGTTCTTAGGATCCCTGAAGGTTGTGGGCTAGAGCCTTGTAATTGCTTGGTTTCCATGGAAGCTGTGGGTTTGAGCCTTGTAATAGCTTGGGTGCCTTGGAGGTTGTGAGTTGGAGCCCTATAATAGCTTGCGTCCCCTAAAGGTTGTGGGTTAGAGCCCTATAGAAACTTGGGACTCCCTGGAGGCTGTGGGTGAGATATTAGTCCCAAGAGCCCTGGGCAGCTTGGGAAGATACTAATCTGAGGTAGTTGATATTAAGGGTAGAGGTGGTATAGTCTTTGGATGCCCTTATTGTTGAAAATGCATATGGAAGAGAAGGGAAGGCACTGGGTATTTTTTGGGTTTGGCAACCGATCTAGTGTGTGTACTGAAAAGACAAAGAACAAAGGCAGAAGAAAAGAACCATTTGAAAGATAAGTATCATTATTTTATTTTAGTTTTTAATTATGTACATAATCTATGATTTTGATTTATGATGGTTGAGTGTTGAGCTAACCAAATGTGATATATGATGATTTGATCAAAGAGCTAATTTGATTGGATGTGACAAGAAGTAAACAAAATTGCAAGTGTACCTTATCGATGAGCTAACAATGAGGTATCATTTGAATTTATTTCAATTTCTTTTGAGTCTAATGGAAATTATGTGTTTGATATAAGAGAGCATGGAAATTCCCAGTTTGGGTGGTTGAAACTGGGTGCAAGAGTGTTAGCAGCAGTAGCAAAAGGAATTGGAACATACAACATTATGTTGGTAAAGAACTTCAAGAGTACGGCCATTGTGGGACACTAGTACCCAATAGTGTCCATTTATTTCCATAAGCATGCTATGACTGGTACGATGGTTTTGAGGCAGGGATATACCTTGGTATTTGGACCTTTCAGTGTGAGGAAACTTTTCCAAGGGATGGATAGCCCGAGAAGGGGATGTGAGGGAACTTGGAAGGTGAGTGATTGCACGAAAAGGGGTGACCGAATTGCGTAAGGGACTGGGAAGCAGAGAAGGGAAGGCTAGGGAATAAATTTGTTTTGGTCATTAGCATTATTGGATGGAATCAAAAGCACATTAGGAGTGTGCCCTAGAAATATGAGCTAGTAATTGTTCATTGAGGGTACAAGTAGCATAAGGATTGTAACGTTTAACATTCCAGGCAGGTTTAGATTTTGGTAATGGACTCTCGACTTCTTGGTATTACTTTGAAGGTCAAGGTGTGAGCCTCTGGATTCCCTTATCGTTGATGCGAGTATTGTATCCTTTTATTTTTTGATTACAAAAAATGTGCATTTGTATGTATTGCCAATGTAAATACTGCATTGAGGTGTGTTTATAAAGCTCCACAGGCAATATGTTTCCCATGTTTTCAGCAGTTTGTCATTGTAAATTCTCATTAAGTTGTGTTATAAAGCTCCATAAGTAGCATGTTTGTTGGTCATAAGTGTCATAGAACATTGAGGACGATGTTCCCCCAAGGGGGAGGGGTTTGTAACAACCCCTGGTTGATTTTCCATGTAAATAAAATAAGACTGAGGTCATGGGATGTGTATTCCAAGCCGAATGGTGGGTAAATATCATAATGGGCATCACTTCTGGTTTATTAATGGCCATGGAAATTAGCAAAGGCTTTGGCAAAGAGGCAATAAATGTCATTTAATTATGGGAAATAAAGAAAAATAGGATAAAATGAAGGTGAAGAGACACAAATTTGCATGTAACGAAAATTAGAGGAAAAATGAAGGAAAATGAACAAAAAAAGAGACATCAATAATAAAAAGGCATCAGAGACATAGTTCACAGCTTTTGTTAGTTCAGTTTTGGTTCTCTCCTTCCACACTCTCATTCTCTCATACTCTTGCACACTTGGAGCATTCTAGGAGCACTTTGGAGAAAGCAAGCAAAGGAAAGCAAGGAAGTGAAAGGAGAAAGTTGGATTGGCAACTACAATTGGATTACTTTGCAGGTAAACATGTTGCATGTGTGATCTCCTTGTTGGTTTTTGGATGCATGGTATATGCATGTGGTTCCTTAGTTATGTGTTGTCATTGGCATGGAGATTTGCTTGGATTGACAGTGGTTTCAACCTTTCCTTTCCATTTTCTAAATAGTCATGGTTTAGTGGATTCCCCATTTGGAATTTTCTAATTAGTTCTCAGGTTCCTTATGGATATGGGTTGGGATAGGATCTTTAGAGCCCTGAAACAACTTGGGTCCCTAGAAGCTGTGGGTTGAGATGGTAGTTATCTAAATCCCTGTAACAACTTGGGTCCTTAGAGGTTGTGGATTGAGAAGGAATCCCTAGAGCCCTTGACAACTTGAGAGGAGACCGATTTGGTTGATGTTATTGATTTCTAGATAGTATAGGTTAGATCATTGTGGTTGAGGGTTGAGGTGGTTTGGCCTTTGGAATCCCTGGTTCGTTCTTTATTGGTTTAATCCATATGATCCCACATTCATGCTTTGAATATGGCGCAGGGGTGATTGGTTGAAAGAGAGATTTGGTTCAGCCCAATCTATGGTTGGGTGGTACGTGGAAGCCCCTGACTTGGTTGGAATTTCCATATATTAATACAAGCTATTTTCCTATTGTTATCTATGAGCACTTGTACTAGTTATTATGGTGATCTTATGGATGATTTGTCATAGTTTCTATTATGGTTATATGTTGGTTATCTGTCTGGTGTTAGGATATGCTCTAGTTATGGCTCTTGTTCATGATTTTACAAGTTACTGGATGGTTAATGAATGCATGGGCTAACAAGCGTTGTTGTTGCTAGCTTGAGAGAGAATTGAGCCTTCTTAGTGATTTTTAGATGAAGTTCAAACGTTTATGATCATATATGCATTTATGGCCTATAGCTTATATGTTTATCATATGTTTGATGAAATGTTTATCTTGCATTAGGCATGTATTGGTCAAGATATTGCTTAATCTTTGATTGTTTAGCATTGTTATCATCATTGTCATGATTTTGGAAAGTTATAGGTAGTTTTGGGCAGTGGTCTAGAGACTAGCCTGAAAAGGTGGCATATATTTCATGACCGCATGCACAAAACAATGAATTTTGGGTCATAACCGCATGTCAACAAGCTTATGGGTGCGGTTGGAGCCTCATAACCGCATGCACAATGTGTCGAGGATGCAGTTTGGGTGTAAACCTAGCGAAAAAAGAGTTCCAGCTTAGGGATTGATCACCTATGGTTGTTGATAGGCTCCTGAGTGATTTGAAGTCTTTGAGGGATGTTAGTTTACTTTCAGTTTGTAAGCCCCACTTCCATAATGGGAACTTGGAGGTCAGGTCATATCATAGTGACACTCAAATCATGTTTACCTTGGAGAGCTTGTTAAAGTGGGTAAATGCGGGAGAGGTGGTTATAGGTAGATCTAGATTTAAGATGGATATATGTTGGTTTTAGATATAGGAAAATTCATATAGATGCCAAATTATGTGAAATCCACAATATCAAGATTCTAAGATAAGCATATAATGCCCTTATGGCGCTGAGGGGTGGCCTAGTATGGAAGAAATGTGTTAGAATGTTAGATCTACTAAACTAGCTATCTATCTAAGAAACCAACAATATATCAACATATAAATAAGAACAAAAAGAGAAAAAGGAAAAAGAATACAACAGATATACGTGGTTCACCCAATTGGGCTACGTCCATGGGAAGGTTGTCTTCTATTATCTCCAGAAATCTCCTAAAATCTTACAAAGAGAGAAACTACAAATAACAGTATGTTGTGAGCACATGATAAGATGTGATGGTATCACAAAATGGTATCTACCTTAAGAGGCTCCCTTGACCCTATTATATACCCAGAGATGTGGAGGAATTACTCTCACATATTAAATGTGGGATAATATAATTCTCCAAAACAACGCCTCTTTATATAATAAATGGATACAATAGTATATTATGCCATTATAAATATGGGATATAATGTATTACTTTTTTACATAAGATTGTGGACAATTTCTGACATAATACAAAGACATTATTACCTTCCAAGGAATATAATATATTCCAACACTCCACCTTAACAATGGCTGGGAGAAGGGTCCATCCTAACACTAAGGAAGGAAGGAGTCATTACTGCTCCCCCTTGATGACAACTTCCCTCATCCCAAGCAAAGAACGAATATGCACATACTTCACTTCTGTATTTGGTGAAGCTATTGGCTACCTGCTGCTCGGTAGGACAATACTCCAGAGAAAAAATACCATCGGTGACAAGACCTCGAATATAATGAGCATCAAGGTCGAGATGCTTCGTCTTGGAGTGATATATCAGATTATAAGCAAGCTAAATTGCACCCTGATTGTCACATTTCAACACAGTGGATGATTTTGGAACCAGACCAAGCTCAGTAAGAACATGCTGTAACCAAATGACTTCTTTAGATGCTTCTTTGGCTACTCTATACCCTGCTTCACATGAAGATAAAGAAAGAGTCTTTATCTTTGTAGAAATTTCTCTACAAATCTCACTCTGAGACCATGTAGAAAATCTACTTGTAGGTTAACCCGATAACGCAATATAAATCAAAGAAGAATAATATAACCTACTTCTACTATCAATTTGTGGAAGCTTAAAGATCGAGCTAAACAATATAACCAGAAGAAGAAGAATCAATGGCACAATACACATGAAAATACTTTGGGGACAGCCTCAACTAAAAACCCCACACTATTGTATTATCATACATGGTGGAAATACATAGAGATTATACAAAGCCTTAGCTCTCACAACTAGCCAACTCTCAGTACAATCCTCACAGATGCTCACAAGCAATCCTGGCTTCTTTCAAGCCTTCGTCTCTGCCCTCCAAGCTCCTATTTCCTTGCATTGTTCCTCTGGGATGATTCTCCCTCAACCAAGTGGAAAACCTCTTCTACCCAGTGGACGATCACCTGATCTCACACACTGTCAAAACTGCGCAATCCTCAAGGAACCTTGCCTTGACTGCATGCATGAGTCTCCTTTATAGGAAAACACATGCCACTGATAGTACATTGTCCTTGACATTTAGCTCAACTGGGTCTTTCTCAGAATAGACATGCATGAGTTTCTGATGAGGGAATCTTCAATTATCTGGAGTACACAGGTTGAGTGCATGCATGCATCAACTGATTGATAACTCACAATTAGTTCGTCAAACAGTTTGGAGCTAATTTAACTGAACTTAACTCAGTAAACTGAGCTAACTAATTACAACTCAAATATAACTCAATCGTATCTCCTTAATTTAAGGGATAACTGTTGCATGACTGTAGAAAGACTTCTAACTTGAATTTCTCCAACTAATTAGTCCATAATGAATTAATTAATTATTTCCAAGCAGCTGGTGGGACTAAATTCGATTTTAATTCACAATTTTAATTCAAGGACAAATTAACATTGGAATATTCTGGATTCTATTTTTATCATTTCTTGTTGCAATTTTCAACAATCTTCTTGCTGGACCAAGAGATCGGACCTGAACCAAGTTGAAATATGTAACCAACAATTGACCATCGATCAGAACTGTCACCTGCCCAATCAGAATCTGTATAACCAGAGAGTAAAATTGTAGCACTACTCGAATAAAATACACCATAATGCAATGTCCCCTGTAAATATCGCAGAATTCTCTTGGTTTCCTACCAATGACTTTCATGAGGTTGCTGCATGAATCGAGAAACCATACTGACTGCAAAAGAGAGATCTGGTCTGCTATGAGTTAAATATATCAAACTTCCAATGAGCTAACGATAAAGAGTAGCATCAACCAGTGGAGTGGTACACTCAACAGTTAACTTTACACCAGATTGAAATGGCGTAGGAGCAGGTTTACAATCACTCATATGGAAATGAGCCAATAAATTTGTCGCATATTTAGGCTAAGAGAGAAAAATACCATCGGCCATATGCCAGATTTGAAGACCCAAGAAATAGTGCAATATACCGAGATATATCATCTCAAACTGCTTCTAAAGAGTAATTTTCATATCTTGAATTAATATAAGATCTCTGCTAGTGATAATTAGATCATCCACATATAAAACAATAATGAGGACATTATCACGAAAGTTCTTAACAAATAGATTTGGATCGGATATACAGCACTTAAAACCATTATTCAAGAAATATGCATCAATTTTATCATACCAAGTCCTAGATGCTTGTTTGAGACCATATAAAGATTTGTGTAACTTGCATACTAAACTTCAGGATTCAATAGAAATAAAACCAGGAGGCTGTTGCATATAAATTTCTTCAGTAAGATCACCATTTAAAAAGGCATTTTTAACATCCATTTGATGAATTTCCCACTTATAAAATGCAACAAGTGATAAAATGGTTCTTATTGTGTTCATTTTAGCAAAAAGGAGCAAAATTTTCATTATAATCAATACCTTCAAGTTGATTAAAACCTTTTGCAACTTATATAGCTTTATGCTTTTTGATATGTCCTTCTGCAGCGAACTTAGTTTTATAAATCCATATATAGCCAACTAAATTATTTTCTAAAGGAAGAGGAACAAGAGACCAAGTATTTTTTCTCAAAAGAGATTCATATCAGTAGACATAGATTGTTCCCAATGAGGCTTACCCTTAGCTTGAGAAAAAGTAGTAGGATCATTTGTGGCCAAAACTTTGGTCATAAGAGCAAAGTGAGATCTAGTTCGACGAGTGTCGGAAAGATTTCCAACCTCGCTACCTGCATATTCAAGAGTTTTCTGAGCCCAAACAGGAAGAGTAGAAGGAAAAAGAGTAACTTTAGGAGCTTCAAGAGTTTTAGGTGGAATACTTGAGGGAGAGGAAGAATCAAGATCAATAAGAGGCATAGAACTGGAAAAAGGAGTAACAAGAATAGAAGTAACAGATGGTATTGGTAAATTCAGGGTAACATGAGATTCTACAGACTCAGGTGGGGAAGAGACTTCATGAAATTGAACATCCCTTCTGATTATGACACTTTGATTAGAAGGATCAAACAACCTGTAAGCCTTGGAATTCTCATCATAACCAATGAAGATACACTTGTGAGATTTTGGTTCTAACTTTTTCCCTTTTTCATCAGGAATATGAGCCAATGTTCATAACCAAACACTTTAAAATTACTAATATCCGGTTTACGTCCATTCCATTTTTCCTCAAGGGTAACATGCTTAAAAAATTTAGTAGGAACTCTATTTAAAGTAAACTTAGCACAACGGATGGCTTCAGCACAAAATTTCTTATGCAGTCCTTTCGAATAAAGCATGCATCTAGCCATTTCAACTAAAGTTCTATTTTTCCTTTCACAACACTATTTTGTTGAGGTGTGTAAGGAACAATCTTTTGATGTTGAATACCATGTTTAGATAAATATGCATCAAATTATTGCTTAAAAAATTCCCCCCCATTATCAGATCGCAAGGTTTTAATACTCTTACGAGATGCATTTTCAACCATGGATTTAAATTCTTGAAATTTTACAAATGTTTCACTTTTATTTTTCAAAAAATAAACCTAAGATTTTCTACTAAAGTCATCAATAAAGGTAAGAAAATAAACTGCATGAGATATTGAAGGAACTTCAAGAGGACCACAGATATCACTATGAATTAATTGCAAAGGTGCTTTAGCATGCCAGGCTTTACCTTTATCAAACATTTCTCTATGATGTTTACCAAGAACACATCCTTCACAAACACCAGTAGTAGAAGAAATATTAGGAAAACCATGAACCATTTTAGTTAGCATTTGCATTTTACCATAATTCAAGTGACCCAATCTTTCATGCCATAATTGACTTAGTTTATCAGCATGAGAAACATAGGAATAAAAGGGTTGTCTCTTAGTTGAATTAAAACTAGAAAATTTATATAAACCAGATGTATGATCAACAGGACCATAAGAGATTACTTTGTAATTTCGGTTGATATCTTTAAGAACATATTTATCAAGCCAAGATTCAAATTTAAAACCTTTCTAACATGCACGATAAATAGAAAGTAAGTTGATGGGCATGTTTTGAACATAAAAAACATCTTCCAATTGACCATTAGCAACATTAATATTACCAAAACCAATTACAAAAAGTTGTTTACCATCACCAATAGGAACTTTATTAGATGAGTGCTTATTAGTGTCCTAAGATGTAAATATAGAAGCATTACTAGTCATATGTTTAGAAGCACCAGAATCCATTATCCATTCCACATTAGAAGAAGAATTGCTAGACGAAACAATAGATGCACATAAAGCTACTTGAGATTCATTAGAATTTTTCTTGTTAGCTTTAGCCATTAAACGTTTCACTTTAAAGCAATTCTTTTCAGGATGGTTAGTTTTACCACAATGCTTACAAGGATCATACACTTTCTTCCTCTTACTAGTTTCATGATGTGCATGAGAAGCATGACCATTATTATTAGTATGATTAGAAGTGTGTGAATAAGAACCTTTAACATTATTAAAACTTTTCTTAGGATTCTTATTATGTGCCATAAGAGATTTATTAGGTGAGACTTGTCCTGAAGCAATCAACCTTTCTTGCTCATTTATCAACCCTTTACAAAAATCATCAAAAGTAGGTTTCGTGGTATTTTGAGACAATTCAAGAGCCCTATTCCTAGTTTCGATGAACATGTCAAAGCAAGATGGCATTTTTTGGTCTACAAAAATGATAAGAGCAGTGTTTGTCATCTTGTAAAATTTACCACAATTATTTAACTTTTCATTTAAGGTTTTCAATTCAGAAAGATGTAATTCTACTCTATCAAAATTAGTAGGATCTAGCTCATGAATCTTCTTTTCAAGGTAATAAGCAGAAATATCATCAGATTTATCAAATAAAGAAGCAAGAATTATCCATATGTCAACCGGGTTTTCTTCTGCCTCAATACTTACCTAAAGACTATCTGAAATTGTTTGACCAATGAGCATCACACTTTTCTTCCCATTCAATTAAGGCTTGAGCATCTGTAGGTTTCTTGTGTTCACCATTAACCAACCTCCATAGGTTCTTACTCCTAAGAACATCAACCATTTTCCTTTTCCATGCAAGATAGTTAGAATCGACAAGTTCAAGAACAGAACCTACTTCTGAAGTCATAATGATAGCAATTTTGACAAGAAATATAAACCCAAATGTAAGAAATTACGAGAAAAAATGGATACAAAACTGTAAATTTCTGCAGTTCGTTCTGTCGTCACAGAAAACCTGGAAAAATTGTCAATCTTAAATTAACGATAATTTTGCTTTCGGTACTCCATTTGAGTTGATTTTTTTTTTAAAAATTGGGTAGCTCGGAAAGAGGAACCCAAATATCTACTCTATTATGGGAAATTCTGCACAGCAGGTAATATATCTGACAAAAAATGTCGGGTGTCAAAACAAAAAAACACTTAATAATGCTCCAAATGCTCATTATAACCAGTTTTCAGAAATGGCGTAACCACTCTGCATCCACTTATGTGGCCGAAATTCTGATCTGAACCCTCGGTTCGCCAATCCTCTGAGAAAAAATAAATAAATAAAAATTAAATTAAATTAAAATTGAATGAAAATCACAGATCTTACAACCAGAACATAGATCTCCTTGAGGAGAATCCAAAAACCTTATGGATCTTACAGAAAAACAATCAAGATCCCCTAGAAAAAAAAATCTGCAAAAAACTACATAACAAAGTTAGGGTTATGAGAAAAAAACTCAAATATGTAGAATCATGCCCAAATTTGAAGAGAAGCCTAATGGCGACCAGATAGAAAGCAAATCTACAAAAAATAATAAGTGCCCAAATAACAAAAAATGAAGATACACATTGATGGTTAAATTCAAAGAAGATGCTCGATCATAGTAGCCATGGCTCTGATACCATGTTAGAATACTAGACCTACTAAACTAGCTATCTATCTAGGAAACTAACAATATATCAACATATAAATAAGAACAAAAAGAGAACAAGGAAAAAGAATACAATAGATATACGTGGTTCACTTAATTGGGCTATGTCCACGGGAAGGTTGTCTTCTATTATCTCCAGAAATCTCCCACAATCTTACAAAGAGAGCAACTACAAATAACCCGATACAAATAGCAGTCTGTTGTGAGCACGTGATAAGATGTGATGATATCATAAAATAATATATGCCTTAAGAAGCTCCCTTGGCCCTATTATATACCCAGAGATGTGGAGGAATTACTCTCACATATTAAATGTGGGATAATATAATTCTCCCAAATAACACCTCTTTATATAATAAATGGATACAAGAGTATTTATGCCATTATATATATGGGATATAATGTATTACTCTTTTAAATAAGATTATGGACAACTTCTGACATAATACAAAGACATTATTACCTTCCAAGGAATACAATATATGCCAACAAAATGTTTCCATGTCATGTAAACATTAGTAGTTTTTGGACTCTGTGTTTTGACAACTCATGGTTTTTCTCATGGTATTATTTTCTAATGTAGCTTATTTAAAGGCATAAAATTCCATTGAATTTTTCTTTTTTTCCAAAGAGAAGGATTGGTTCAAAAAAACAAGTGCTAGAATATGTTTCACATTTGAAATCAATAAAAAAGATTTAAAACATATTTGAATATATAAACATATTTTTTGTTTTATAAAACTATGTTAAAGCTTATACTTTTGTGATCCATATTGATAATAGTATTGTCTTCCAGAAGACAATACTATTATTAATTATAAAATGGAGAGAAATTTATGCATACATGTCATAATAACTTTGATAAAAACTAATAATTAAGAAAACCTAGATCCATCTCTGCACTTGGTAGATCCGAAGTTAAGATGAATCTAGGTTGGTAATACTGAGACTCCAAGGTAAACACACCCTCATCTATAATAGATCTTTAGATGTGTTAGACAAATCTCATCTCTATCTCCACCCACATCATGAAAGTATGCATTGTGCATATTTAAACCTAAAGCTTAAATCTTGAGACTTATGTGACATGCCCATGAGCCATTGATATGTTATATAAAACACTATCTAATGGGGATAGAGTAGTCAAATAGAGGGTTTCTTTAGTTGTCAATAAAAATAATAAAACTAACTTTTCTGTTAGGTGAAATAGATATTCTGTGGTTGATTTTGCATTAGAGAAATTTTGATGTCTAAAATGGGCCTCTCGATGAATATTATAAATAATAGTGGAATAATAACATAAAATAAAATAAAATAACCTCATCAAGTTTTGGAGGGAAAAAAGAAAAAACTATTTTTTCAACTCGTATTTTCAACTTATCTCCTACGATTTTACTTAATTTCAAGTAGGAGCACTTGTTGGATGTGAAATTTAATTTTGCATCTAAGGAGTACCCATGTTGTATACTTTTGATGGACCTTACTACACGAAAAATATGAAATACATGAAACAACGTGCAAAATTAAATTATGCATCTAACAAGTGCTCCCACTAGAAATTTGAGTAAAATCGTAGGGAGATGAGTTGAATTTTTTTTTTTTTTTTTTTGACTGCGAAAATGGTGAATCATCCCTCATGGTTGACGTCTTCATATTGAATCTTATTGATTCTTATAAAGTTGATATTTGTTGTACATTTTTGTTTGAGACCCACTTTATACCTCAAAAATTCTCTAATGAGAGCTTTTATGTAGTTTTTTCTAGTGTGAGTGTGTTGGCAATATATATATATATATATATATATATATATATATATATATATATCTAATGGACCTATTTATGAATTTGATTGAAAATGGATCTATTTCATGGTTGGATATGTAAATCTCAAATGTACGCCCATGGCTTTGAGTATTCGATGCGTTCATACATGAATTTGAGCACGACTAGGTTTGGGTCTTCCAAGTGTTACGTCTCAACTGGGTTTGGGTATTTCAGGTGTTAGGGTGCTTGCTTGTCGGACATTTATGAATTTCTTCAAAATGCATGCCTTGGATATTAATAATAATAATAACTTTTTAAGGTCACAATACACCAATGTGTATGGAGACCCATTGGTTTGTGGGATAAGGGACCAACCTCCATACCCCTTGGGATTTGAATCTATGACCTCTTATGAGAAAGCACATGTTCTTAACCATTAGGCCCACTTAACCATTATAATTGTTTGAAATGTATCAATTGTCGGTTATAATTAGCTATACATCTTCTAAAATAAACTAATTTGTTGAAAGTAAAAACATAATCCAAAAGGTTAGGTTAACTTATGAAAGGATGTTATTGGGGTCGGATCCTAGTTGCTTATGTCTACTGGCGTTGTAGCTTTGAGACCACATCTTAGGTGACCTTCTATGTGTGTCAGGCGGGAAACAAGGTTGGGTAAGAAAGAGCACTAGTGCCATTGGACTCGTTGGATTTCATTGAGGCATGCAATAATTTTATTGTGGTCCTCATACTCTTTTTTGAGTACCTTGCCAAGGAGCATCCTCAGTTTCCAATGGAGGGTGATGGAATTGAGGTATTTATTGTGTCTTGTGGTGTAGGTAAATTCTCGATGCGGACAAAGACAATTCATCTAGCCCGAGAGAGCGGGTCTAGCCACAAACAAACAATCTATGGAAAACTTCCTTAAGCTAGAATCAAATAAGAGGGCCTACCTCTTAGAACACTATTCTGCTTGGTGATGATCATGCTTCCTTACTCCATCTATCTTTCGTTTTTTTCCTTCGAATACCTAAAACAAGCAAACAAACAACAACAACAAACGTGATAGCATACAAATTGCATTCAAACTACTTAAAAGGTCAAGGAATATTACGCTGTCAAATGTAAGATAACACTCAATGTAGGAAATCAATTAATAGTTGTATTCATATGAGTTCAGAAAGAGATTACAACCAATGCCTTGACGTTGCTGGTCTCCTCCAACGTATCCGGGTTCCCACACCTCCGCTAGCATCTCATGGATAGCCCCAACAATGGAAGTTTTAAGGCTTCTTCCCTTTAGTCTCAAACCAAACCAAACACACTATTCTCCCTCCACAAACATAAACTAGAAGGCTACAAGCTATGATATCTTGTTGGTTATTCAAGCTCCAAAAATACTAAGACTGAAACTAGTTTAGCTTGTAAAAGGAGGGGTTTATATAGCTTGGATGGAGGGGAGATGGTTCCTCTTATCATGGGAGAGACCTTATCTCTTGGGTTTGTTCCATCCTAATAGGGGAAAGGAGCCCAAATTGACTTCCTCGGCTCCATCCAACCCAACCATTTACCAGATTTCCGTTATGAAGCTTCTAGACCTAGAAGCTTCGACTCCATATTTAAAAAACTTGCCAAAAGAGGATCGACGCGATTGAGAAAAGGCTCAGTTGCGCTGTACAACGCTAGTCCTAGTTTTAATCTCTGCAAATCGGCGCGAGGAGGAAATAGGTCATTAGCGTCGGTCTTGTAAACTGGGGTAAAAGGAAAATTCTTGGGAAATGATACAAAAGGGAATTGTTTCTTGGCTAGGGTATGAAACCCAACTAGCTACTTTTGTTTAAATTTCAGAGTCATAATAGGCTTGGTGATTCTTAGTGGCTAAGGCTTATAACTAGCAGATTTCCTCTTAGATCTCTGGTAGAGTGGATGAAAGAAAGATAACCATAACTATTCGAGCTTGTGTCTTAGCCTAAAGCCTGCCTTGAGGGCCTCGACCTCCAGACTCTTGTTGAGACCGCATACACTGGTGAGACATAACACTTTGAGGAAAAATAGGACCAGTGAGAGAGAACCCCTAATAGAGGGGCATACTAGTGAGACAAATCGAATGAAACGAAGATAGAATCGCAAGAGTCTTTACCCCATATTTCCAAGTTGGCCTAGGGATGGGATAGATAACAATGGTAAAGATGGGGTGTGTAGAGGGTAGCTCTATACAGGATCAGTCCACCATAAAACTCAGAGCATTCATGGTTGTATATGGAAATATCAAATGTGTGATTACCAAGGTTTTGTGTGTTTGATACATTCATACATGAATTTGAATGCGATTGGGAATGGGTCTTTCAGGTGTTAGGGTGCCTGCTTATCATACATTTATGAATTTCTTGAAAATGTATGCCTTGGATATTAACAATAATAATAATAATAATTTTTTAAGGTCACAGAACACCAAATATGTATGGATACCCATTTTTTTGCGAAATAAGGGACCCACCTCCATCCCCCTGTGGGTTTGAACCTATGATCTCTTATGAGAAAGCACATGTTCTTAACCATTAGGACCACTTAATCATTATGATTGCTTGAAATGTTAGAATCCTCCTAAATTCATATTTGAAAGTGGGTTCAAACTAGTTTTATTATTTTTGGTCCTTTGCACTATCCTTTTTACTTGTGCTCTGTCCTTTTTACTTATGGGATGATTTTTTTAAAAAATGCATGCCTTCTCTATCCTTTTTGTTATTTAAGTTTTCTATTACCTCAAAATAACTTCCATACAAAATCAAAATTCATTGTTAGTCCTGAACATCGTTGTGGTCTACCACAAGGGAAACCACACCATCGATAGTGACATCTACTATATATCATCCAAAATCATCGAAAAATATTACTAGTCTACGTCTAAGTCACTGACATATACTATAACAAAAATACAATGTATCGATTGCCAGTTATAGTTGGCTATATATCTCCTAAAAAAATAATTTGTGGAAAGTATAAACATAAGCTAAAAGGATGGGCTAACTTCAATTATCGAAGGATGTTCCTGGGGTCGGATCCTAGGCACTTGTGCCTAATGGTGCTATAGGTTTGAAGCCACTTTGTAGATGACCTTCAATGTGTGCAAGGTGGGCATCAAGGTTGGCTAACTAGGAACACTGGTGGCATTAGACTCGTTGGATTTAATAATTTCATTACTTTTCTTTGAATATCTTGCCCAAGAGCTTCATCATTTTCCAATGGAGGGTTAATCCATAAACTGCCTTGGATATTCCATTAGACAGTTCGTAACAACAAATCTAATAAAATGATATTTAAAATTAGAAATTCTACATTATTACAGTTTTATTACATTTCCATGTTTGTAGATTTATTGTTAATAGTGCAAGCAGGTGAATGAAAATTATGCAGAAAATAGAGAATGGAAAAATAAAAACTCTCTCTCTCACACATACACACACATTTGACACAAGATATGCTCTGGGAAACCCTTTCGGGATAAAAATCTACTTGAAAGGTGAGGCTACTCCGCTCTCTTTCTCTGAATGAAAATATGGATGCAAGTACAAAGAAGTATGCCCTGTGGCTCATGGGATGCTACAATGCACCAATCCTCTCTATGTGCTCTATCTCCCATCTCTCTTGGCTATTTTTGGTCAGCTATGGAACAAATGCACTAGAAAGAATGGAATCCCTTTTCCTCATAGTAGCCTGGTTATAACACAACCTGATAGCCTACTAGTGGTTAGCTTTGACCACCTTGTTGAAAATATCATTGTCATTGATGTCAACCCAAGTAACACCATAAGATGCCTCACCTTCATTGACTAAAAGGACATGGAAAATCAATATATTTTCAAGTATGGATCATTTTTATTGGATTCTCCTCATCGAGCTATTTCTTTCTTTAATAAAAGCACCTTTTTTTCTTAGAAGCTTGGCATATGCTTTCTATTCCTTTTCAAAAACAAGACAGAGTTTACATACACAACCTCAACCCGCCCACTGGGAAACTGAGTCTATTGACCATCTAACTACATTGTAAGCCATCCAAAAGCTAAAGGTTCTCAAACTTTCTAGCAGTGCCATGTAGGTCTAAATATCCTTGTTTCACCTAATAACTATATAACTAAAACATAAGCATAAAGACTATAAACCCATCATATGAGTTACACAAATTTTTTTAAAAACAAGACCATGCTAATCAAACTATTACTCATTAGAGGAATTAATAGGCGTTGGATCTTTAGTGTTAGAACTCGACAACTTCTCTTAGGGAGACGAGGGATGTGCTTCTCAATCCGGCTGAGGCGAACATTTTGGAGCTGAATTTGGCACTGGATCAATTGAAATTCTATATGAATTCCTGCAACTCAGACTCTTGTTTAGGTGACCTAACAGAACTGGATCCTATTGCTTTTGCCACTATGTTCTTCATAAGCCAGTAGAGATAAACTGTTTGTTGGTACTAAGTGTATCTTCCACGAGAGTGAGCACGTTCTGGGACTATATGCTTCCATTCCTCCAAGTCTATATCATAGTTCTCAGCTTGTTGCTTAAGCTTTGTTTCCCAACTGGAGATCAATTGACAAACATGTGGAGGTGTAGTGCTGAAATATACCAAAGCAGCTTCCTGAGACTTCCCCACTGAGCCTCAACGTCCTCTGCCCCTTGCTGGTTGAGGCTGGGGTTGGATGCCTCCTCGCCCTTGACCATTGTTGCGGCTCGGGGCCTAGGCTCCCTAACCGTTATTCCTTTTCTGGGAGGAGGGACGAGCCATAAGAATGGCTTGCAGACCACCCAACAAAGCATAATGCCGAAACCAAGAAAACTCAGAACCACCCTTCCTGGCACCCAACCAAGCCGAAACCTTGTCCGCAGAGAGGCTAGAAGGCACGAGAACTTTACTAGACTAGAAAAGATTTAACCCTAAAACAATGAGCAGACATAATACAAAGCAACAATAATCGACTAAGATAGCAGACCCATATTCCTCCACGACAATGAGCTAATCGTAACCCAAAGGGCTAAACGTGAATGCCTTTCTAGCCCTGAAGCCCTTTGAACACATATCTCTCTGTCAGGCAAGGTAGTGCTTTACATAATTAACCTAGATCACCCAAAGCTGTTGGGCTAGCTTTAATGAAGCTAATTGCTCAGAAATCCATAAACCTAGAACGCTAAATGAGGCCCCCACAATAATTTCTGAGTACATAGCCATCAAAGAAAGTAGAATTCTGAAGAACACAAAAAGATTGGCAGGGGATATAGGGAGGAAAACACATATAACCATTCTTTCCTCAATAAAAACCCAAGAACCCTCAATACTAGCCACACTTATCAATTTAGAAATAACCATCATGATATTCATGCAATGACAAAGAACCATGCCAGAGGGGAGGGAATTAGAAGTAACTAAGAGAGCATACCCACACCAAACGTTTACTGATTGAGAGGCGAGGAAGCGCAAGAGCCACTCGTCCGCAACCACACCTAGGCCCTGGAGGAACCTCTTACCCAAAGCCGACGACCGCATAATAGTTCTGAAACAAGACTTCAAATCCAAATTTGTTGATCGAAACATATACCTTTCAAATCCCTTAACATCACATTGCTACCATTCGCATGTAGGGAAATAAATGAGAGTCTTCACCCTGGCACCTTACCTTTGCCATCATTATTACTATGTCTTTGGATTAGTTCCCACCGAGACCATTATACCTACTCGCACCCCAATGTGGACTAATAAAAGCATATTTTCTATACACAAGTTTTGGTTTATTTTTTTGATATTGTACCAAACTATCATTTTTTTTGTTGCTTTTTTTGTTCAAAAGATCAAATATGATAAAATAACTTGGGAGGAGCCCAAACCAAAGTATTTTGTTAAAGAATTGCTCTTTTAGGAAAAAATTTGTGACTTAAAATTAATATTAATGCAATCTCTAATTTGGAAAAAAATGTGAATTAAGCCCAAATCAAAGTATCATGTTGAAGCAATTGCTCTTTTGGGGAAAAAGTGTGTGACTCAAAATTAATATTAATGCAATTTTTGTTTTGGGAAAAAAATTGTGAATTAAAATTATATACAATTGTGAATTAACTTATGTTAAAGCTTTGTGAAAAAAATTTCAAACTTATGTATTACCAAATTTAGTGAATGGTAATCTAGATATAGAAAAAGAAGTAACGAGTAATGTTATTTCAGGAAGTATAAATGACTTTGTTTAGATTCATAAATATTTTGGTTTAAGAAGTTTGACAAAGATGCTGGCCAACCACAATGCAACACTTGGCAAGCCTTGGCTGACCAAATTAACACCAACTAAGACACAACACTTGGGCAAGCCCTGGTTGGATAGATCTGCACCAACTAGAGCGCAACACTTGGCAGACCTAGTAATGCAAAAAAATTAATGCCATATATTTTAACAAAAAAGAGGTTAGAGGCAAATTTCAATGACATATTCTCCTCACATTTGATGAGTGGAGAAAAAAATTCATTCATGTTCAAGGTGTTGTTATATACCATGTTTGAGTGGCACATTATGATACAAAGGCTTCTGAAAAGGTTGCAAGGTGTATTAGTTGTGTTCTTGGTTAAAATGAATATGCTTTTCTGTTAGGTGGTTCCTACCACTATGAAAATAAAAATAAAAATTTATGCTTTTAGACATGGAAAATACTCCATGAAATGGAACATAAGATTTGGAGAAAAAGAAATGTTCAAAGCAATTTACACAGTGCCAACATGAAAACACTAAACTCAAATTTTCTAATTCAATGCCGAGTCTTGTAGCAACATGTTGAGGGCGTCACTTACAATTGGGTGGACTCAACAAGTCTAATTGAAAACATTTTATAGTTTTGGACATGAATTTATTTTTATTCTTACCCAACATTTGCAAGAAGAATACGAAATTTGCAAAAGCCTATGTATCTCACTTGTCAATCTTAAATTATCAATTCCTCTCGTACTTCATATGAAAGTACGACCCCCCCGGAGAGATTCTTGGAATGAATGTTTAACCCCATGAAAAATAGCAATATATTAATGAGCAATGAGTATCATTTGTAAATTATTCTACAATGATGATATCACATTACATGAGGAGATTAGCTTTTCAAAATTGGATACTTAAATACTAAACATAATTTTCAAAATCAGATTACCTTCTCACCACTCCACTTTGGAGGATAATTTTTAGAAGTGTATTAATTTTTTTTTTAAATTAAACACCTTTAAAACTATAAATTGCTAATTAAAATTTGAGTAGTTAGGTAATATTTATAAAATAATTAAATTTATTTAAAAATGTTTAGTGTTAATATTTTTGAATAAATTTGGGTTTCTTTTCCATATTTAATAAATTTAAAATTGAGATAAATATTATTTTACTTAAATGCATTATTGGACAATGACATGTTTCCAAACATTTCAAGTGTAAGGGATTAACTCATTTGGTTGTTAATGTTGTTGGGCATTTGACTTATTATTAGTAGGTGTGTTTGAGGGATAGATAGACTGTTCCAAACATTTTAAGCACGAGTGGTTAGCCCAATCAATCGTCGCCAATGTTAATGGGCATTTAACTAGTTCCATATGCTTAGCATTTGGTTCATTCCCTTTGTGTAAGTTACATTCACCTCAAGATATTCTAGATTGATGAGTTTACTAAAATTCCATCCGTAAATGTAAGTAAGCATATCTTGAATTTATCACATTTTGGAAGTTGTACCCCCATATTTGGCTTTTGTGCATGTAAAAAATGAGCTGATTCAATTGCTGTCTGATTGCCCACTAGAGTTCATCAACCATCCATGATATCTCTAACTATGCGCTCACAAATTGTGTACTTACCTTTCATGTAGTAACCAACTAAGGAGAACTTTGAAAGAACATTGTTCACGTGATGTAAATGCCTCTACCTAATGACCCACTAAGGAGAACCAACCTAGATCTGCTCCAAGCATTCTCGTTCATACTATTTGGAATACCATGCACTATGCAACAACCCTGTCACCCATTTAACCTGAGATGCCCATAATGGGCCTCCTTTTCTCTATTGGGTTTTACAACAATGGTTCCCATTGGAGAGATTCTTAGAATGAATGTTTAACCCCATGAAAATTAGCAATATATTAATGAGAAATGAGTATCATTGTAAATTATTCTACAATCATTATATTGCATTTCAGGAGAAGATTAACTTTTCAAAATGGATACTTAAACATTAAACATATTTTTCAAAATTGGATTACCTTCTCACCACTCCACTTTGGCAATAATTTTTAGAATAGTGTATTAATTTTTAAAAAATTAAATACTTTAAAACTCTAAATTGCTAGTTAAAATTTGAGTAGTTATGTAATATTTATTATTAAATTAATTTAAAAATGTTTAGTGTTAATTTTTTTTGAATAAATTTGGGATTCTTTTACATATTTAATAAATTTAAAATTGAGATAGATATTATTTTCACTTAAATGCACTATTGTACAATAACATGTTTCCAAATGTGCCAAATATAAGGGATTAACTCACTTGATTGTTGTTAACATTGTTGAGCATTTGAGTAAATTATGAGTAGTAGGTGTGTTTCAAGGACAAATATAATGTTTCCAAACATTTTAAGCACGAGTGGTTAGCCCAATCAATCATCACCAATAGTGATGGGCATTTAACTAGTTCCATATGCTTAGCATTTGGTTCATTTCCTCTATAAATTACATTCACCTTGTAATATTCTAGATTAATGAGTTTACTAAAAATTCCATCCATAAATGTAAGTATATCTTGAATTTAAGACATTTTAAAAGTTTCACCCACCATATTTGGTCGTCAGATCCACCATCAATGATATCTTGGTTATGCACTCACAAACTGTGTACTTACCTTTCATGCAGTAAACAACTAAGAAACTTAGAAACTTTGAATGATCATTATTCACGTGATGTAAATAGATGCCCCACCTAATGACCCACTAACGAGTATCTTAATGAGATAAACTCGAGTCATTAAAAAAATGATGCAGATTATACCTTATGAACAGGGCAAGCTTTTAAGGCTCTACATTTATCAAATGTAACAAAGCACTCAGCAACTATTTCAGCCGAAGAATCATGAGCTGGCTTGACGAATGCCTGCCCAGGGTGTCGGTTGGACGATTGGCCGCGACAACCAAGCAACTGTATGAAGAAAATAATTAAAATAATACAAAATAATCAACTAAACATTCCAAATATAAATATATACAAAGTAATGTATATTCACTTCCGCTCACCTTGGCATTCACACCACCGGGAATAATTCTGTTTTCTGACTTCAAGTAGTCAGCTCTGGTATACTTGGAGAGCCCCCTAACAGATGAGTACAACAATGAATTATTTGATCTCTCGTAATTAAGTGTAAAAAGTTTACGAGTAATTTGTGGATTAGCATACCATTTTCTGCTGACAATAACTTATAACTTTCTGCCTACCAGGGAATTTAAACTTGTCACGACACAGACCTTCTTGGGCATGATTTGAGTGGTTGCCCCTGCCATCTTACTGAAAGGAGCACTTGCCCTAACGCTCCTTTCATACCAGTTTTAAGCCTGTCTCCCAATGAAAGATCATCATTATTATTCAACATAGTAAAAAAAAATATCAATCTTTTTTACAAGATTGCTCAAAGATAATTCACCTATTTTGATAATATTAGGTGAATTATACTCCTACTTGTTCTATCTACAGGAATTAATTTTGTTTAGATGAAATTCTTACTTTAAATTTGGATGACTAAAAATCATCATTGAAGCGTAGAATTACATTACCAAACCTCATATTTCATATTTGATCATGTATATGTATGATCATGGATCTTGTTCATGTATGAAATTAAATAACGAAGTTACATATTCAGTGAATTACCCAACTTGAAAACTTTGCGTAATAAACTGTTTAAGAGGAATAACATGAAATCAGAAAATATTGCCAGTTTACAAAAGTCTAATAGTACAACTTTGGTGAGCTCAGTAACTTAATGCAAATGGCCTTCTATTAGAGGAATATAGAAATATGTCGGCTGACAACAAAGAATTATAGAGATACTGCCCACATTTAAAGCTAACAAATAACCAGGTTATATATTGAGTGTAGTCTGCAGAGAACCCCATGTGTCTAGGTTATAACAGTCAAAGCAAATATTTTTGTTGATATGAACTTCAAAAATTCAAGTTATACAGAGGTATTACACTAAAAAAAAATAATCATATTGAGTGTAGTCTGCAGAGAAGCCCTCTGTTTCTCAGTTATAACTATCAAAGCAAAAAAAAATGATATTTACTTTAAAAATTCAAATTATACAGATGTACTACACTAATACCAACCCAAAACACAACAAAAGAGCATTGCGATATGATGCAAAAAGTTAATTGCAAATTGAGCACCTTTGACATTTCCTTAACAGAGAGATTCAAGGAACTCAAGCTAAAGATTACAAAGGATTTGACAAATCTGTCGTGACATGCAGCAAAGCCATGGAGGTACGCTACACACAGATCCTACAAATCTCCAATACCCAACCATAGAATAAGATGAGAAACGGGTGGAAAATTACCTGAACGACACATTTTAAAGCTTCTGGGCATGTGAATTATGCCTTAGATGTTGAAATTTCAAAGCAAAGCTATATTTTATATTTGATGGACTTTTCAGATGGCAGTGATCTAATAACAAGCTGTTCAGTGCCAAAGATTCTCTACATCAATTGACAAGAAAGACAAGAAAAACAATCTCAAGAGGAAAACTGATGTGAACTCCCAAAGTACTCAAATTGAAAATAACTATGATAGTCACAGGTATGAAAAAAAGCCTTCACAATGGGGAGGTAAAATCACAGTAGGGCTTTCTTGAGATTTATAAATATTCACCAAATGACCACAAAAGTGCAAAACCAACACCTAGGTAATGCTGAAAACAAAATATAGAAAGATAGAGAAAAAGAGAAATGTAGATAAAGCATCTAACTAAGCTAATCACTAGGTCTAACCAACTCCAAAAGATATATAACAATATTCTAGGGGCATTGATAGAAAGTAAGAGTCCCAAGACTCAAAAACTGAACATCTTGATGCAGAGAGAGAGGAGAGTTGTGGATGGCATCAAAGATGACATCTCCTAGCCTGATTATCAAGGGAAAGAGGGCCAATCAAGGCAATGGCCCATTGTCGAAGTCCTTGAGCAACAAGGTGGGATATCACTAAACAATCCTAGGGAAGGCATAGTTGTGAGGAACCCCTGCTCTCCTACCATCCAAGGTCAAAAGGAAGACACAACAGATATATATCTGGATGCTCAACTAATGCTGGAGGTAATCTGACAAATGAAACTGGTACCCTACTCACAGATCCTACGCTACACACAGATCCTACAAATATCCAATACCCAACAATAGAATAAGATGAGAAATGGGTGGAAAAATACCTGAATGACACATTTTAAAGCTTCTGGGCATGTGAATTATGCATTAGATGTTGAAATTTCAAAGCAAAGCTATATTTTATATTCGATGGACTTTACAGATGGCAGTGATCTAACAACAAGCTATTCAGTGCCAAAGATTCTCTACATCAATTGACAAGAAGAACAATTTCAAGAGGAAAACTGATGTGAACTCCCAAAGTACTCAAATTGAAAATTAACTATGATAGTTACAGGTATGAACAAAAGCCTTCACTATGGGGAGGTAAAATCACAGTAGGGCTTTCTTGAGATTTATAAATATCCACCAAATGACCACAAAAGTGCCAAACCAACTCCTAGGTAATGCTGAAAGCAAAATACATAAAGATAAGAAAAAGAGAAAGGTAGATAAAGCATCTAACTAAGCTAATCACTAGGTCTAACCAACTCCAAAAGATATATAACAATATTATAGGGGCATTGATAGAAAGTAAGAGTCCCA
Organism: Pinus tabuliformis; assembly: GCA_031772625.1. Taxonomy (NCBI): domain Eukaryota; kingdom Viridiplantae; phylum Streptophyta; class Pinopsida; order Pinales; family Pinaceae; genus Pinus; species Pinus tabuliformis. The sequence goes on along the minus strand of CM062807.1, from coordinate 852,034,856 downwards.
AGACTCAAAAACTGAACATCTTGATGCAGAGAGAGAGAGGAGTTGTGGATGGCATCAAAGATGACATCCCTTAGGCTTGATTATCAAGGAAAGAGGGCCAATCAAGGCAATGGCTCATTGTCGAAGTCCTTGAACAACAAGGTAGGATATCACTAAACAATCCTAGGGAAGGCATAGTTGTGAGGGATCCCTGCTCTCCTACCATCCAAGGTCAAAAGGAAGAAACAAGAGATATATATCTGGATGCTCAACTAATGCTGGAGGTAATCTGACAAATGAAGCTGTTACCCTACTCTAGATCCATTTGAACAATGGGAGTTTGTGTGATCTAATGTCTTGCTTGACATCCCTAAAATCAACCTTGAGATAATGAGTCAATCTCCCATGGAGTGATCTTGAAAAGAGACCCAAGATCTCACCACTGCATGTTATGAATAACTCTAGGGCTCTCGTTGTCTCTGTTGTTGCCTCGATCAAACAACAAAAGGTGATCCTCTCAATAGTCCCATGGCAAGGTGCGGCATGCCAAAATCGAGATCTATGGTTGAAAATCTCCTTTATCAAGAGGGCTAGGCATCTCTAACACAATAATAATAAAAAAAAAAAGTGGAAAGCAAGCACCCCAAGTCCCCTACAGAGACGGTAGCATCCTTTACCTAAAGATGAGGGCACCCTTTGTCTCCAGCTCATGGAGATGGCACATATGGCAAATCCTATTTGGATGTGGAAAATGGTGAACAATCTCCACCTGAAGTCTATGAGATCCAACTCATTCCCAAGGGATCCAAAGTGAATGCATTCAATGTCTACATGTACAAGGAGTGAATCTAACAACAATATTTATGTGTTGTGGTGTGGTAGCATCTGCTCTAATTGTGCACATCAACCAATTGATTGAATTATTTGTTCTTGATCAATGATTCTATTCCACTGCATTCACGATTTTGCAGCAAGGTGTCAATAAATGTGCCAAAAAGGTTTAGATCCTCTCACTAAATAGGTTAATGATTTTCTTCTAAGCTATGCTTGAGTGGAAGGAGTTACCTTAATTGATAGTCTTGGACTATCCATCTGTCCAAGACACACCTATCAAAGATAGATGGTGCTCATAAATGACCAAGTTCAAGTTGTGAAAAGCTACAAGGTTAGATGCATCTACTGAAGATTACAATTTTTTTAGTCGAGAATGTATGTCTTATTGGCATTATGGGTAAATAGAAATTCGAGTAGATGAGAATTGGTAATATATAAATTACAAGTGTACAATTGTTTGTTGAATATTTAGATCCTCACTAAATATGTTAATGATTTCTTCAAAGATATGTTTGAGTAGAAGGAATACCTTAATTAATAGTCTTAGATTATCCACAGTCCAAGACACAACATGTACAAGAGGCTATCACAAGAGAAAATTCATCACATATTTCCCCTAGGTTCCATATTGATTCTAGTGTAACAATTGGTCTCGAACCACAACCAACTCTTGGTTGGTATAATTAAGAATAAAATGGAACCACTTACACAAATCTCAATCTCATACCATCTCCAAGGATGCATGGAACTTATGAACTTCAAAGTTCTATAGCTATAAATTTCTTGACAAGCATGTTGCTCCTAGGTGGGATTTGCTAAATGTAGCTATTGATTATATTAAATATAGTTGAAATAGCCTTTGAACAAATTTGTAATAGCATGGGAAAGGTAGCAATGTCTAAGAAACCTATCAAAAACAACATGTAAGTTAATCAAACCAGTGTTGTGAAAATCGCGATAAAATCGGAAAATCGCGATTTTTTGAGTTTGGCGATATTATTGCCCGATTTTTATGCTAAATTTTTTTTCACAAAAAATCGCGATTTTTTGGGAAAAAATCTTTGGGAAAAAAAATAAAAAATAAATCTCCAATTTTTTGATGAGGAGGAGGAACAACAGGAGGAGGAGGTGACACAACCTACCCAGGCTACCCTTGTCACTAGTAGAGGACGTGGTCTACCTCCTGTAGCTCCTAGTTCTTCAGCTTCTAGAGCATAGCAGAGTCCACAGCCAACTCCACCGACATCTACATCTAGAGCGGTAGAGGAAATAGTAGTATTAGACTTTAATTATTTGGTTCATTTCATTGTATATGACATTATGACTCATGATATGAGATACATTATTATATTTTTTGTTGATATTTTGAGGCTAAGTTGGGACTCAGTAGTCATGACTTACTATTCAGGACATGATTCACTGTTATGTGTGATGTAACACTAGAAATGATATTACACATCTTATATATTAGTTATTTTATCATATTGATGTGTCAATGTATTTATTTTATGTTGTAGATGCTTTAGATATTAAAAAAAATGAACATTTTTGTATTTTACGATTTTTTCCCAATTTTTACCGATTTTTTCCCGATTTTTACGATTTTTTCTGACTTTTTCCCCTCGCCGATAATATCCTGATAACGATTACTGCAACATTGAATCAAACAACATGGGTACCTATACTATTCACCAACTCTAAATCTAAATAAGAAGGGAAACAAATGAGAAACTAGGAGGAAACAAAATGGAGGCTGCTAACTAGATTCCCCATAAAACTAAAAGGGAATACAATAACAATAACTGATATTCCCACTATCACAAATTGTTTTGAGTTGTCCTAACAATAATTCACGAGTTGTCCTAACAATAATTCACCTTCACCAGGAAATAACATAGGTTTCTACAAGCCCCATGTAGATGGAAATTATACTATCATTTCACCCAAAAAAAATTGAAAGAAAATTAGGCAAGACTAATTATCATTTGCCCTGTCACACGCTGTTTTGAATTGTTTTGACATTGCTTCACCACAATATAACATAGGCTTGACAAGCCCTATGTTAAAATGGGCATGTCATGATGGTGTATAGTGGGTGTTCAAAGCCTCCCGTGAAATGTTCCAAGTCAAAATCCCTCCAAACCACCAAGAAGTCTAGGGTTTCTATGGCAGGAAACTCAAATGCAACCTACAAAAACTCATATTTATCCTAAAGCATCCATCTAGATCTAGCCTAGAAAAATCACAAGAAAGTAACTTGTCATCCACAAGGTAAAGGAGACTAATACTATATGCAAGGTATGTTGAATGTACAAAAAGCCATGCAAAATCGCTGGACATTCCCAAAAATATGAAGTTGTTTACAATCAAGAGGCTCAGTGTACCTATTGAAGGCATCGTATATGCCGCAAAACATGGTGAGGTTGCCCTCCTAAAAATAACATACCCCAAGAAAGCCAATGTCTAGCCTCAAATCAAAAGGGCCAAATAGGTTAAAAGCTCCTCCAAAATAGCTCACAAGTCCGAGAGGTTTTGAAAATAAGAATATACCCTCAAAATCATGCACATGACCTCCACAAATGATGAAATGACCTTCTCTAAGTCAAAAATAATCAAGCCACATGTTCCCTAATCCTCCAAAGGGATTGGAGCTCTAATCCAACACAAAATAGCTAGAAAGATGATGAAATAGGAGGGCATTCAAGGATATTCAATGTAGAATGAAAAGAGGATGTGCATACATGCAAAATCTGCCCAAATGGGTCTTGAATGATGTGACCAACGCCTTGGGATATGTGTACTATCAAGTCAACTATGAAATTGCCCCATGAAATGTGATGTCACATGAACAATATCATTGAATCATCTGCAAAATTTCCAAGACAAAATGTGTTGAATATATAAAAGGGGGTTCTATGTTGAAAAAGGTAGATAACAGTAGTGTAAATAAAGAAGCATAAATGAAATGTGAAAAGCCAAGGAAGAATAGTTATAATTACGATAATTATAATTCACTGAACAAAAAATATGTCTTGATGCAAGCTTGCTGAAGGATGTGAAAGATGTGAACATGGTAATCTCAATACCAAAATAAGATACAATCCTACCATGATTATGTTATAGTTTTACCTCTAGGAGATAAGGTGGCATCGGCTACCTAGCAAGGATAGAAGGTGAACAAAATCAATAGGAAAAAAAAGGGAGGTATTGACACTAGTTGAGAACCTAGCATGTAATAAGGAGCCCATGCATGCAAATTGCCCAAATGTGCTTTGAATAATGTGACCAATGGCTTGGATAGTGTACTACCACTTATGAAATTGACTTATGAAATGTGACACCACATGAACAATCATAGAGTCAGTCCAAAGATCCATGGCCAAAACGTGTTGAATCCATAAAGGTGTTACATGCTTAACAAAATAGATAGGAATGGTGTTAAGAAGCAAGCATAAGTGAAATGCATAAAAACCAAAGAAGTATAGTCATAAATATTATAAAAAAAATTTAACAAAAGAGGTGTCTTCGTGTTACAGTTTGTTGAAGGATGCGAATGATATAAGAATGGTAACATTGCTACCAAAATATTTATAATCCTACAATGGTCATGTTAGAGTTTTATCTTTAGTTGGTGGTATGGTGACACTGACTCCCTAGCAAGATAAGAGGTGAACAAAATCAAGCTGAGACGAGAAAACAAGGGATGTATAATTGACACTGCTTTACACCATCAAAAATAAAAGGCAAAAATTTTCCAAATTAAAAATAAAGGGCATATAAAGTGGCAAAGTTGATGAAATAGCTATGACACTAAGAGCTAGTTATGCCCACATGTA